>OZ023262.1:33040288-33640288 GCA_964006375.1 Tillus elongatus | reverse complement strand
GGCAGTTTATTATTGTTATTATTATATACTTTAGAATGTAGGGCTTTTACACTCACTCAAAGGGAAACATTCACTCGGCTCAGGTATCTCAGATACCAAAGGGAATGAGCTCATATGGAGCCGTTTCCAAGTTATCGGGCCATGAACTCGGCACATCCTCATTTCCCAGAAATATCCGTACGGTTTGGGCAGTTGCAAGCATTACCGCTTTCTGCATAGCATTCGAAAGATGCTCTCCAAGACTCAGTCTCTTAATGTTGTCTAGAAGATTCTTAGGAACCAGACTAGTTTACGATATGATTATTGGAATCACTTGGACACTATCTGACCTCCACTGTCTCTTTACTCGTATCTCGAGGTCTCTGTATTTAATGATCTTCTCGTTGCGCTTTATCTCTAGATTGTTAGTATTCGGGATGGACACATCAATCAGCGTCACTTGCTTGCACGACTTCTCCATTATTATTATATCTGGTCTGTTGTGGGCATCTCGTTGGTCTGAGAGCACGGTGCGATCCCAGTACAAACTGTGTCCTGAGTTTTTCGATAAGAAATGTGCTGATAGTCAATGTTTTGTTGGTTTTTAAACAAAAAAATGACTATCAGAACATTTCTTATCAGCATGAGAGAAATGCGGTTTATTATTTCACTTTATCGGTCGGTTTGATACTTGATGGTACTACCGAAAATTAATTTCACAATGAGTAGAGAGATAATGTCTGTTCTGGAACGACCTTGACGCGGTGGTGGAGATATTTTCAAGGTCAAGGCCAGCGATATATTTTCCCACGGCCAGGTGTATTTTTAAGGTCAAGGCCAGATGTATTTTCCCACGGCAACGGCCAGAGGTATTTTTTTTAAGGTCAAGGTAAGATGTATTTTCCCACGGTCACGGCTAGAGGTATTTTTTAAGGTCAAGGCCAGATGTTTTTTCCCATGGCCACGGCCAGAGGTATTTTTTTTAAGGTCAAGGCCAGATGTTTTTTCCCATGGCCACGGCTAGAGGTATTTTTTAAGCTCAAGGCCAGATGTGTTTCCCCACGGTCACGGCCAGAGGTATTTTCACGTTCAAGTTTACAAATTTATCCTTGAAATTTGTTTTTATATATGTACAGGAGATAATAAATGAATTCTACGTGTACTGTATGTATATTATTTCATAAATACCCATATCATTATAAATTATGACCCTATACATGATTGGCGTGAGAATACTGAAGCTATATATTATATCTAAGGTGTACATGCTTTTTTAATCAAACAAGTATATATATTTATTTTTTTGGCGCACTATATATATCAAAAAAAGTCCAAGTTATAGATACTATGTCTAATATTATATGCTATCTATCTTCAAGTAAGCTAATTCTCACATATGTCATTTAAAAAAATAATATACATGTTTTCTCAATTATAAAAAAAACACTATGTTTAATGTAAACGAAGTCAAAAATAGATCAATTCATTATTCATTTATAGAAATTATAAATAAAATTCATACATATCTATCTTCGGGATACTTAAATTAAAATACTTCAGGCTATCTCTGTAGAATCTAGATATTACATGCATATTACATGCATCCTCCATAAATGGGATACCCATATAAGAATTCAATGACTAATTATTCACATTGTGATCGTGTACACCTGCCTAATATAGCAGATTTTAAGTGGCACATTATACCTATATAAAGCGAGTTTATAAGGTATTATACCTATAGGAATCCAATAAACTGCATCATTATAAATGCAGGCGAGTTTTTAAATTACCATCATTTATGTATAGCTGCAGACTTGTATATATTGAATTTAATAAGCCGCGTTGTCTGGTTGAATATCCATTACCGGTCAGATAACCTTGGAAATATTAAGCCACTCCCCCAGAGAACCTTGAAAATGTACACATATGAAAGAGCGGCAGATGCGGCAGTATAGTTTTTATTGGACAATGAACAGTGTTGTTGTGGTGAATTTTTTAAGTGTGCATATTGAATTATTCCGGTAAGTGTCATCCTTTTGATTATCGATTTTAATTCTTAGTGAATTTATAGACCCTTTCTCCGATGCTTTGTTGAATTTTAGTAAAAAAAAGAATAAAATTTAATATATCCATTATTATGCAAGATATGAAAAAAAAAATTTCTATAATCACAGGCTGATACAAATTTTCTTTTTAGTGAATTTTTATTAAAAAAAATTCACTAATATTTATAATAGACCTTATGGTATTGTATTTTTTTTGCATTTTCCTTCAAAATATTATGCATGTTTGTAAGAAAATAAATTCGGGATGCAGTAAGTGCGTTATGGTAGCGAATTTTAATTAAATGCTTCAAATTTAAATAGCTCAATTTGCTATTAGTGAATTTTCGTAGAAAAAAAAAATCACTAATGGAGACCCCGACTTTTGAATTTTGAAAAAGTTTTTGCAAATGAGCGCGAACTAGGACCCCTAGAACCCATATCCGGTGTCAGTTTCAATTTTTATATGTCACACAGATAACTCAAAAAATAATGGGTCGATTTTGATAAAATTTGGCATGTACCTTCCTTTTGTAAATGGGTTGGATAAATTCGTTAGTCAAGAAAATGGTACGAGGTTTTCCGGGAAAATTTTAAGTTTTCATTCATATGACAACCAAATTTGATAGGTAGGTTTAAGATGTAAAAAGTAAACTACACACAAAAATTTAGATTTCTATGTTACAAGAAAAAAAAAGTTATAATAAAATATTTGGCGCCAGATCATTTCTATGAAAATTGACTATCATAGCGTACTTGCTGCGTCTTTGAGTTTTAATTTATAAGGTTAACCATGAAACCATTTTTTTTCGGGAACATTTTAAGTTAACTTTCGGAATTTTTTTTGTACATTTTCAAACAATAAAGTTATTTTTATGAAACATAGCACATTGTTTCCACTATATAGGTTATACTGGTAACCAAATTTGATGCCTGCTTGCTTAAAAACACATATTTAGTATTAAAAACAATTGTATGAAAATTTACTACTGTAACACACTTACTGCATCCAGACTTTTTTTTGATTATCGTTTTTTTAAATTTTTTTTCTGGATTTTCTTACATTATAATTTAAAATGTATAACAACAACAAAAAAATGTGCAGGGGGACACGAGGGAACCATTTCTACAATTATACATGTTTGTGAAAAAAAAAATTCGGGACGCAGTAAGTGCGTTATGGTAGCCAATTGTATGAAAATTTACTACTGTAACACACTTACTGCATCCAGACTTTTTTTTTTGATTATCGTTTTTTAATATTTTTTTCTGGCTTTTCTTACATTATAATTTAAATATATAACAACAAAAAAAAAATGTGCAGGGGGACACGAGGGAACCATTTTTACAATTATGCATGTTTGTGAAAAAACATTCGGGACGCAGTAAGTGCGTTATGGTAGCCAATTTTAATTAAATACTTTAAATTTAAATATCTCAATTTGCTATTAATTTATAAGGTTAATCAATAAACCATTGTTTTTTCGGGAACACTAAGTCTACATTCGGAATTTTTGTTGTACATTTTCAAACAATAAAGTTATTTTGATGAAAGATAGCACACTGTTTCTACTATATAGGTTATACTGGTAACCAAATTTAATGCCTGCTTTCTTAAAAACACATATTTAGTATTAAAGCAATTTAATGAAAATTCACTACCATCACACACTTGCTGCTTTTTTTTTATTATCGTTTTAATTTTTTTCTGGCTACATTATAATTTAAATATATATATATATATATATATATATATATATATATATATATATATATATATATATATATATATATATATATATATATATATATATATATATATATATATATATATATATATATATATATAATCTATTAGATTTTTTTTTCTAGCTTTTGCAATATACTTTTTGTCAAATTTTCATTAAAAAAATAAAGTTTAATATATCCGTTATTATATAAGATATGAAAAAAAAAATGCATACATTAGATGTAGGAATATTTGAAATACATCTTAAAAAATATATATATTTCTACAATCACAGGGTGGCTCATAAGTGATACAAATTTTATTTTTATAATCGAACATGCCTTATGTTTTTTTTTTGCATTTTCCTTCAAAATATTAATAATGGTATGGTAGCGAATTTTCATTATATGCTTCAAATTTAAATAGCTCAATTTGCTATTAATTTATAAGGTTAATCAATAAACCATTTTTCAGGAACACTTTAAGTTTACTTTCGGAATTTTTTTGGTACATTTTCAAACAATAGAGTTATTTTGATGAAACATAGCACATTATTTCTACTAACTAAAGTGATTAACCTGTCGTTGCTTCGGGGTGAATTTCCCACACGATTGAAAATTGCTGCTATCATATCTCTACATAAAGGGGGAGATAAAAACAACATCGAGAATTATAGGCCTATTGCGTTGCTAAGTATTTTCTCCAAAATATTCGAAAAAATAGTTTCGCAAAGAATGCAAGAATACTTGGACGGAAACAACTTAATCTCGAACCGACAGTACGGTTTCCGTAAGGGGCTCTCCGCGGAATCAGCGGTGACTGATTTTGTGCAGGCGGCACTGGAAAGGATGGATTTGAAGGAATACACGGTGGGGTTATTTTTTGATCTGTCCCGTGCGTTCGACACGATAAATTCTGGCTTTGTTTGTGACAAACTTCATTATATGGGAATTAGAGGGAATTTGAACAACTGGATTCGGTCATTTCTGTCTAACAGAAAGCTTGTTGTTAGGATGGGCGATGCCTTATCAGACTCAAAAGTCATAAACACTGGCGCCCCACAGGGAAGCATTTTAGGCCCGCTGCTGTTCCTGCTTTATGTTAACGACTTGCCAAGACATATATCGAATGGATTGGTATTCATGTACGCTGATGATACGTCAATTTTAGTCTCAGCCTCAAATCTTCCATCTCTCTATAAAAAAATTAATAACGTTTTAAATGAATTCAGCAGCTGGTGTACAAAAAACAATATGATTATTAACTATGACAAGACGGAATTGCTGCATTTCCAAACTAAGTTAAGTCCGCGTGTTGACATCAGTGTTAACTTCAATGGCAGCTCTTTAACTTCTGTTGTCTCCACATCATTTCTGGGAACAGTAATTGACAGAGTTTTCTCCTGGTCCACTAATGTTGACGCAGTTTGCTCAAGGCTGAACAGATGTTTTTACATTCTAAAGACTTTAAAGTCCTACCTTAATTTAGATGGCCTGTTGACTGCGTACTATGCTCTTGGCCATTCAGCTATAAATTATAACATAGTTTCGTGGGGTCAGGCGACGGATGCAGCTAGGGTTCTCCTGCATCAAAAACGCATTATGCGCCTGATTTTTAACCTTGAGTTTCGGGAATCTTGTAGGGAGGTTTTCAAAAATAATAAAATTCTGACAGTTGTTGGGGTTTATTTACTGAAGCTAATGTGTTATGTATTTAAGAAGAGAAATGATTTGCCACACAATTACAATTTACATAGCTATAACATTCGCTTTAGAGATAATATATATCTGAATAAACCTAATAATTCATTCTATAAAAAGTCGCCGTTGTATGCGGGTTCTTATTATTTTAATCTGCTGCCTAATCATATTAGGGATTGTCGTACCGTGGCGCAATTCGAGAGAGAGCTCAAGCAGTATCTGTATTCGCAGTGTTTTTATTCTGTCGATGAGTTCGAAAATCACTTAAGGTCATCATAGTTGTTGTGATGTCGCATATATTTAGTCTTTTTTATGTCTTGTTTGTTATTTCGTGGTGATATAATGTGTGACTGTTTGTGTTTGTGTGAATATTTTGTACATTATTTTACTTATTAATTCTGATGTTTTTATAATTTTATTGACGTGTCTATCTGAAACATTGTATCAGCTCATGACAAATAAATTTATCTATCTATCTATCTATCTATATAGGTTATACTGGTAACTAAATTTAATGCCTGCTTTCTTAAAAACACATATTTAGTATTAAAGCAATTTAATGAAAATTCACTACCATCACACACTTGCTGCTTTTTTTTTGATTATAGTTTTAATTTTTTTCTGGGTATATTATAATATATATATATATATATATATATATATATATATATATATATATATATATATATATATTTATATATATATATATATATATATATATATATATATAATCTATTAGATTTTTTCTAGCTTTTGCAATATACTTTTTGTCTAATTTTCATGAAAAAAACAATAAAGTATAATATATCCGTTAATATACAAGATATGAAAAAAAAATTGTATACATCAATTATAGGGTGTCTTGAGCTACATCTTAAAAATTATTTCTACAATCACAGGCTGACCCATAAATGATACCAATTTTCTTTTTAATAGAACACACCTTATGTTATTGTATTTTTGCATTGAAAATAAATTCGGGACGCAGTAAGTGCGTTATGGTAGCGAATTTTCATTAAATGCTTCAAATTGAAATAGCTCAATTTGCTATTAATTTATAAGGTTAACCAAGAAACCGGTTTTTTCGGGAACACTTAAAGTCATGATAGTTCAAAAAAAAATGTGTGGGAAGGGGCACGAGGGGGGATAGATGAAGCAAAAAAAAATAGCTTTATACAGAAATAATGATGCTTCAGAAATTTTTTATTTTATTTCACGATTAGAATGCGATTAAAGAGGTATTTATTATAAGTATTTAAAACCGATAACTAAAATAAAACCACAAATATTTTTTGTGAAGCAATCATTTGCACTATTTGTGAAATGTCATTTATAGATATAAAAGTAAGGGATCACTGTCAGTTAATGGGAAACTTTAGAGGTGCGACACGGCACCTACAACCTTAAGTTTAAAACCCCTTTGCAAATACCATTTTCCCATAACTTGAAAAAAATTATAATGCACATGTTTTTTGTAAAACAACTTGCTCTTCATCAAGGATTTTAAACATTTGAAAAAATAGCTTAGGAAATGGGAAGAAAGCGCATTCTTTTTACGTTTTCTTCAAAAATTTTTAATAAAGGGACATTTTTTTTGTTTCTAATAAAGATTGTTTCTATTGTAGAAAACAAGATGGTGAGCGATGATTATACAATCCCACGTGGTGTTGCCGGATAATTCTAAGATATAATCACAATGAGTATTTAGTGAGTGATTTTGTTGACTTCGGAATCAGTTTATCAACATGAGTCTCACATGTACGACCTGTCAGAAAATCTTCACAAGAAAAGATAGTCTTAAGCGACACAGGAGCACTGTTCATTGCGTCCAACCACTAACAAAACTCCCTGACAACGCCGTCGACACGGCGACAATTTCAAGCATTGCTGGACCAAGTGGAATCAGGAATGTTGCAGTATCACTGACAGATAGTTCTAACGCTGGACAGTCGATAGCAAATCAATCAACTGTGACAAGAAAGCGTCATCACACAGGTATCGACACGGCGCCAATTTCAAGCATTGCTGGACCAAGTGGAATTAGCAATGTCGCAGTTTCACCGACAGTGCCAGCAAAGCGTCGTCGTACAGCTATCGACATGGCGACAGACATTGCTAGACCCGAACCATCGGCAACAAATCAACGAGTTGCAACTATACGCTGCAGTGCCTGCGACTGTGAAGTTCCTGCCAACATGTATGCTGGACATATCAGGAGCACCAAGCATAAAGCTCAATTTTGGAAACCTTTAGCAGATGGTGTTCGTGTGTGTAGGAGCACATTTAAAGGGAGAATAGTGAGTTATCAAATTACTTCTGACTATGTAGGACTAAATATAATTGATTATATGAATAGTGTTAAAGATAAGTCTATTGATATGCTGAAAAATGAACTTTATAAACTAACAGCATTTAAATGTAATTTTGAATTATTCGGATTATATATTTTACCCTCTCGTAATATAAGGGAAGTTAAATCTCATAACACATCTAATAAAGTAGTAACATCTTCATCTGATTTAGAAAATTTGTTTAATGATTTTGTAATTAGAATAGACCAACGTGCTTCAGACTTCACAGAGAGAGATTCAGGCTGGGCGCTGGAAAAAATTTTATATTTGGAAATAAATATTAATAAGTATAATCCTTTAAGAGCTGCTTCATATTTGCCATTACCACGTGAAATCACATTAAAAAAAGCTATAATTAATATTAAAAATAATGATGTATATTGTTTTGCTTGGTCAGTAATAGCTGCTATTTACAAACCAACTGGCTCAGTTTCTTCACCAAGCTCCTATCCAAATTTTAACGATACCTGTATCGATTTTACTAATTTATCATTTCCTGTCGCATTAAAATCAATACCTGAATTTGAAAAAAAGAATAATATTTCTATTAACGTTTACGGCATAGAGAAATTTTTTAAAAATAATGTCTATAAATATCAAGTTACGGGCCCTCTACATTACACACAGAAAAAGCAATCCACCCACATAAACCTATTGTTACTTGATGATTGTGAGGGAAATTATCACTATTGTCTTATAAATAATTTTTCTAGGCTCATTTCTTCCCAGATATCAAAAAACACACGATCGAAGCATTTTTTGCGATGGCTGTTTACAATATTTTGATTGTGAGCAAAAGTTACTTCGACATGCCCAAAATGATTGCAATTATGTGACTGCAAAAATTCCACAGTTAAATACAAGGATTGATAAGTTAGGTCATACGGTTTTAGATAACGTTTTAAAATTTGAAAATTTCCAAAAGCAGCTGAGATTACCTTTTTCTGTTTATGCAGACTTTGAATGCATTTTAGAACCTATAGAAGATAATACCGATAACAATAACAAAGAAACTTTTACTATTAAAAAATATAAGCATATACCTTGTTCTTTCGCCTATTACATAAAATGTTCATTTAATGATGAACTTTCAAAATTAGTTTTATACCGAAATAATGATGCCCCGGAGGTTTTTGTTTCACGATTAGAAAGTGATTTGAGAGATATTTATTATAAGTATTTAAAACCGATAATTAAAATGAAACCTTTAACATGTCAAGAACAAAAAAAATTCAATGACGCCACCCTTTGCATTATTTGTGAAATGCCATTTACAGATTCAGATGTGAAAGTAAGGGATCACTGTCATTTAACGGGAAATTTTAGAGGTGCGGCACACAACGCCTGCAACCTTAATTTTAAAACCCCTTTGCAAATACCAATTTTTTTTCATAACTTGAAAAATTATGATGCACATCTTTTTGTGAAGCAACTTGCGCTCAATCAAGAAGAAGTGACTGTAATTCCTCAAACATTTGAAAAATACATTTCCTTTGCGAAAAAACTTCCAGTTGATAAATATATTAGTGCTGATGGCACAACAAAAACGATTTTTCTACAAATGAAATTTTTAGACTCATATCAATTTTTATCCGCTTCATTAGATGAATTGGCTTCAAACTTAGATTCGCCACAATGTCGTGAAGTACGTAAATTCTTTTCTGGTGATCAAAAGTTCTCTATTATGAGGCGGAAAGGAGTTTTTCCTTACACATATGTAACCGAATTTTTAAAATTTCATGAAACATTTTTACCAAGTAAAGATAAGTTTTTTGACGAACTTCGAAATGAAGAAGCATCTCAAGAAGATTATGATAGGGCTTGCAATGCATGGCATGTTTTAGATTGTAAAACTTTAGGAGACTACTTTGACTTCTACTTAATATCTGATGTTCTATTGCTTGCCGATGTTTTTGAAAACTATAGGGACTTATGTCTCAAAACTTACAAACTTGACCCGGCCCACTACTACACAGCTCCAGGCTTAAGTTGGGATGCAATGTTACGATACACAAAAGTTGAATTAGAGCTATTAACTGATATTGATATGCTGCATTTTTTTAAAAAGGGAATTCGAGGTGGTGTGAGTACTTGCATTCGACGAAAAGCTATCGCCAACAATAAATTTCTTCCAAATTATGATCCCTCAAGGCAAAACTCATTCATAATGAACTTAGATATTACATCCATGTATGGCTTCGTGATGAGCCAGAAACTTCCCACGGGGAATTTTCATTGGCTCTCGCAAGAGGAAATTGAATCTTTACATAATAATGTTTCAAATATTCCAGACGATGCTGAGACGGGTTATGTTTTGGAAGTTGATCTTGAATATCCTACATATTTACATGACTGTCATAATGACCTACCATTTTGTCCGGAAAATTATAAACCACATGGTAGCAAAAGTCGAAAATTAATTCCAAATTTGCAAAATAAAGAAAAGTATATTTTACATTATAGAAATTTAAAACAATGTCTAAAGTATGGTCTTAAATTAATAAAAATTCACAGAGTTATACAATTTTCTCAATCGGCATGGCTTAAACCATACATAGAGTTGAATACAAAGTTGCGAAATTCTGCCAAGAATGACTTTGAGCGTCGTAGTTTTAAATTGAAAATAAATTGTATATTTGGAAAAACAATGGAAAATGTTGAAAACCGTGTAAATATAAAGCTTGCAACACAGTTTGAAAAAAATGTTAAAAGAAATGGTGCCGGAAATTATATAAGCAGACCTCATTTTAAAGAATCAAGAATATTTTGTGACAATTTAGTAGCTATTCAAATGCAAAAAACATATATTGAATATAACAAACCTATTTATGTTGGATTTTCAATACTAGATATATCAAAAACTATACTTTATGATTTTTTTTATGGATTTTTAAAACCATTATATGGTGATAATATATCTCTTTTATATACTGATACGGATTCTTTAATAGTTTATGTTGAAACTGAAAATTTTTATGAAGATATGAAACAGCAC
The DNA here is from genome assembly GCA_964006375.1 of Tillus elongatus. Taxonomy (NCBI): domain Eukaryota; kingdom Metazoa; phylum Arthropoda; class Insecta; order Coleoptera; family Cleridae; genus Tillus; species Tillus elongatus. The sequence goes on along the minus strand of OZ023262.1, from coordinate 33,629,489 downwards.
ATTGATAAATATGATACTTCTAATTATAGCCTAAATAATATACACAATATTCCAAAAAACTTATCGACTACAGGAAAAATGAAGGATGAATATGGTGGGAAAGTGTTAGAATCCTATTATGGTACTTCTGCAAAAGCATATTGCATTAACACTCCAGAGACAATTTCAAAGAAGGCAAAAGGAATAAATAAGTCCAGCATTAAAAAGCAGTTAGAACTTAAACATTATAAAGCAATTGTGGATGGAGAATGTTCAACCATACATTGTCTAATGTATATCTTTAAATCAGAATCTCATCAGATTTTTACCAACCTTATACGTAAGGTTGCATTATCTAATAAAGATGATAAACGATACCTTATCCCTTCATCAAGTGCCACTTTGGCTTGGGGGCATATAGATATACCATTAGCAAGTCTATCAGCTGACGAAAGATTAGATCGTCTTATTCAAGTAATGAAAGAGGTTGCTGAAAGCGACATTTAGCAATAGATTTTATGGAAGGGGGGTAAAATATATAAGTAGCATTTAATGTTAGCTTGTCAGTTACTTTAACTCTAAACATGAGTCAATACTTATATTCGGAACTTTTCTCTCGCTTATGTGGTGAAACACAAACAATTTGTAAGCGTACTTTGCGATATATAATTACTAGAAATGCTTGTGAAGAAAATTTACCAGTTGCTGTAGCTATTTTAAAGAAAATAGCCGTTCCAGATGCAGCTTTTCGTTATATAGTTGATAGCGAAGTTTGCAGCAATAATTTAATTTCATTATTGGTGGAAAAAAAATTAAAGTTGGATAAGTTTATAGATGATGTGATTGAAGTAGTGAAGCATGGTGGCCATGAGTTTTTAAGTATTTTGGAATTGGACGATTTACTTGGTGAGAATCACATCACTTCACCGATTTGTGAAAAATACTATTTGTTTACTTTATTAACATGTGGAGATTTGAAAAATTTTGATGAAAAATATCAAGCAACAAATATTTCCTCAAAATATAGGAAAATTGATTCATTAATCGATGAAACTATTTGCAATGTTGCCCATTTTGCAGATGTTAAACTTTTAAAATGTATAATGGATGTTGTTAAACAATTTAATATTAAATTTCACTTTGAGCCAAATAATAATGATGAACATAAACAAGTTCATGCATGGTTAACAAAAAATATTGAGAAGGGGTTGAAAGGTGGTGATAATTTAGGGTGGGAAGAAGGACCCTGTATGGCCAAATGGCCTTCAACAAAATTTAAAGATTATATTGAAACTTTAAGTTGTTTGTATGAATGGTCTCATTAAAGGTTTTTTACATTTTTTTTGTGTATCATTATATTACTTGCATTATATCTAAATTTAATGTATTGTTTGAAAAGAAACAAAATGTCAGAATAAATAATTTATTCCTAATATTTTTTTATCATGTTTAATTATGATTGTCACTAAATACTTCAAGATTGTATGTTAGAGTTATTCTTAAATTGTTCTCATAAATCTGCAGCAACTCAAGGATATCCCCCTCCATTCAATACTTTTGGAAGGGGAACTACTATAAGTTGAAGAACATGTTTATTATAGGTAGTTCTTAAACTTTTAATAAACAATGAATAACTACAACAATTGCCAGCCAGCTAACCAAGCAATTTCTGAAAAATCAGCTAAGAAAAATAATTTTGTGACAATTAATGAGAAACAATATCATCTCAACCCATCCAAATCAAAATATGTATGCTGTGCACTAGCTTACGAATTTAACTTTCAACCTTTGGTAATAATTAAAGGTTTGAAAGGTGATAGTGTGTTTTTAAATGAGTCTGAATGGAATGAGTTCCTGAAGCATCAAGGCATAGTAACTAACTATTTTTATACAACGAGTGGTGAAACTTTTCAACCACTAAAGTCTTCATTTACAATACATTTTGAATGGTTTAGAGATATAAAAATCATAAAAGTGGAAGATAAATATGGTAATGGGGTCTATTTAGCTATGGAAACTGTTAGCAAATTATTTGAACTGGCATCCCTAATCAACTATAAAGTAGATATGCTCAAGAAACAAGAATTTTCCAAGTATTTCGATACCTTGATCGACAGTGTCAATTCCAACATTGATGTTGGTCAGTTTATTTTAAATGAAGTGTCTACGACAGGCAATTCGGAAAATGTCAGTTCAGTAATGGAGCTGGTATATCAGTATCCGAATTTGAAAGTATTCAACAGATACAGCCCTTTTTCATTTTACAATCAACACTGAATATGAAGATGCACGTTACTTTTAATGAATCACGCAATCAAGTAAAATATATTACAGTTTGGAATTTTGCACATCGTCAAGCAAGAATTGGCGAATGGGAGCAATATGCAAGGGATCGTGATCGATTTCATCGTCGAATAAACAAAACTGCTGAAACCATTAACTACATTCTTGATAAAAGTCATAGACTGCGGATTTATGAAGAACGCTTTTTAAATTTTGTGTGCTAATTAGTATTTTATAAAATAATTATTTTTTGTCAGGAGGTGGTTTTTTTGTAAAATTATTGTGCTTTGTAAAAATTATAATAAACATATGTCAAACTAAAATGTTTTATGTCAAATTATTGTTTAAAAAATTATAATAATAAACATATGTCTAACTAAAATGTTTTTATTATTTAAGAAAAATCTACAAACTTCCTGTAAAGTCCTCTTTATTTAGGTAAATAATTACATTGCAAAAAAATATAAAACAAGGTAAGTATATATTTAACGTAAATTATACAAAAGTATCCTTAGGTATCCAAGAATTATTTGATTTATCTAGTCCTAACCATTTCACAAATACCTCCCCCCCCCCTCCTCCTAATAATTCTTTCTATTAAATATATGTCTGGATATTTTACTTTCTGAAGTTCTTCTTCGTAGAATCCTCCTTTAATTGATTGCTTTTTTCCATCTTCAAGATAATACATTGTTGGATTTGTCACTCTCACCTCAGCTATTTGAAAAATCTCATTGGACCAGTTCGGTGTATAACCTTTTTCAAAAAGTTCACGATGTTTACTTATACGAACAAAATCCCCAACACGAATTTTTTTTTTTCTTCGGATCAACTGTTTTCATATAACTAAATGCATATTTTAAAAGATGTTTTTCATGTTTCTTCTTAACTTCTGCCGGCCTCATACCTAGTACTGTGTACCTTATTATTATAATATGAAACAATGTTTTTAGGGAGATCTAGCCATTTGTAATTTCCCTGCATGCTGAATTGCTTCCACATTAAAGTCTTCAATGTTCTGTTTACACGTTCACATATACTAGCCTTAAGATTTGTATAAGTGGCGTAATGATTTATTTGAAACTGATCCATCAGGGATTTGAACTCGCGACCAAAAAACTCCATACCATTATCTGTCTGTACATTTTTGGGGTGAGTTTTCAGAGATTTTAGAATATTAGCCATAGCTTTGGCAACTTCTTTTGATGTTTTACTTTTTAATGGTTCAGCCCAGACAAACTTTGAAAAAACATTAATTACTACTAAAATGTATTTGTACCCCTTATTGAATTTAGAATAAGGAAGCATTTCTACTAAATCTGCCTGAAACAAATCATTTAAACCCTTAACTATTACATGACGCCTTCTATAATTTCTTCTAGCGGGTTTGTGAAGTTCATTCACCACTACTTCTTTTACATTGATAGCGGACATTTTAGGTGTAGTTCTATGGCGCAAGCGATCGCTTTGCTGTTTGGAGAATGTTCAAAATAAAATGTATTTCCTGATTTTATCTTCACACCAACTAATTTTTTAGCAGATATTTTTGTATTATTTAGAAATATAGTGACTTCAGTTGAAGGATTTAAATAATTTTTTTCAATTTCCGCAGCGTAGTCAAACAATATTGCATAGGATTCATTATTTAAATACCATCTATGGATGTTTTTATCGATTGATTTATATCCATTATATAGTAAAATTATTTTTTGTTGTAGTTTTGAATTGAGATTTCTGTTTATTATTCTACCAAATTTGTCTAAAGTCATATTGAGACTGATAAAGCGATGACAATTAATTATTATTTTATACTATTATACGAGCTTCCTGTAATTCCTCAATCAAGGAGACTATCTCATTGTGATTGCCGTTATTACCAGCATTTTGAGCCGCAATTAGAAGTCTTAGTCTATCAACTAATTCATTAGGGTCATCCCAGTGTATATAGTTTACTGGATTTTTGTTCCATTTCATAAAACCCTTTCCCGATCGCAAATCATACACTCTGCTAGGAAATGAACCCGAGCGTGGTCTCTGTCCAGGAGGTTTAATTACAGAAGTATATTTCTTTGAGGGATCACCTATTTTGGGGTTATTTTCATCATAATTTCGTCGGAGAGCATTTTTTCTTTCTAAAATATGAAGATAATCTTTATGTTCTGCTACTTTATATGGTGCTGGATTCTTTTTAAATAATAACTCATACAATCCTGTTGTTCCTTTATATCTGACACCTTTTACAACAATATCTTCTTTATCAAAATTAATTTCAGAGTCTCCAATATAAAATTTATCTGAAAGTAGGTCATGCCTAATCCCATGCGTATGATCAAAGGCATCATCGGAATCCCGTATCATTGCTTCTATGTATTGTCGAGGTAGTGGAGCAAATTGGTCCAAATATATCTCAAAAGAAGGTTCACCGAGCAGTCTTTGAAGTTCTGCTGTGCTAATTTCAGCGGGAGTTTCCGGTTCTTGTTCAGGTTCTGCGATAAATACCTCTTCACCTAACGGCTCTTCTTGAAATAAGCGACGCGGTCTCATTTTTGTCTCATATTTTGCGGATGTTTTTTCTGACTTGTTAAATTCTTCTTCTTTTACTTTGGATGCATTTTTTTCCAGTTTAATATCTGAAAGTATCTTTTTTAAGGGTTCTGTAATAGGTTTTAAATCTTCCTCTCTCTGAATGGCAGACTCTACAACATCAGATTTTAGACTTTGCAACTTTCGTTTAAGTGCTTTTCTTGTTTTAATGAGTTGTCTTGCAACTGTTTGATCCATGTTTGCGTTGTCAATAGTTAATTAATACTAAAACTTTTTTTCATCCTTACGGATAAATATAGGCATCAAATCCTTTTCTATATCTGCCAGCCTGGAATGGAAATTCTTTATTTATAACCAAAAATCCGAATTTATCTTTCCAACAATAACAACACATATCTTTAAATTTCTGAAATGTCATATCAACATTAACATGATCATCATAAATATGTTTCAGATTAGTATTATCTTGTTTAAATATTACAAGCAAATTTGCATTATCTCTAATTAATTGTTTTGGAATTGAGGAATAAGTTTGACATAGATAAAAACAATCTGCATTGTTATGGCGGCCGAAGCAAAAATAATCTCTCATAATGCTTTGATTGCAGCAAACAATATCATCAAATATTATTATTGAATTTGACTTTATCTGGTCAGGGGGCACTATGTCATCACCGTTTTCATATTCAAAATATCCTATATCTGTAATAGGTTGCAAAAGGTGTTTGAGATATTTATATTTTGATTGGTTAAGTGACTTGGAATAGATGTAAATGTTTTCAAAACGTAATCCATTCGGATGTTCTAAGAGCGTAACCATTACATTTGTTTTTCCACAACCGGATGCTCCAACCAACAGACCTCTTTTACATTCACTACCCAATAAAGTACCGTGTCGGCTGAACTTTTCTGCTAAAGAAATGTCATCGTGATCCTGAATCGGCAACTTTAATGCTTGTGGCGTCACCCTCATTTTATTTATGACAAATGGTTTGAATTAAGTAAATTAAATGTATTTATATGATGACAAAAAAAACAAACTTCAAGAGTATATATAGCCCAATAGTTTCATAAATCAATCATACTTGTATTATTTTTCAACCTAATCACACAATATGAAGTTAAAACGTTTGTTGGCACTGGCACTTCGTAGAAGAGGTAAATTATTAAAAAGGAAGGGGTTTATCTTTTTCCAAAATGCCTTTCGGCATTAAAGGAAAACATAAAAAATCGAAACGTAGTAAGAAAAGTAGAATAATACGTGCTCCCAAAATTGGTGGCTTTTTACCTTTCTTGCTACCTGCTTTGGGAGCGTTAGGTGCATTAGCCGGAGGCGGCGCCAGTATAGCGAAAACCGTAGTTGATGCCAAGAATGCTGCAAAGGTATTACAAGAAGCAAAACGTCATAATATGGAGCTTGAAAAAGTCGCCAGATCATCTAAAGGTTCTGGGTTATTTTTAAAACCGTACCAAAAAAACTTCCGATAAAACTACCATCGCGACCTTTGACGAATATTGATTTACTAAAGTTTGCAAATTTGTTAAAGATAAAAAAATTTCGGGGCGTATACATGAGAGACAATCTACCAATCAAAATTAAAAACAACGAGTCTGGCATTATTAATCTTGACAGTAAACAGGGTAGCGGAACTCATTGGACCGCATATGTAAAGAAAAAAGCACATATAAATTATTTCGATAGTTATGGAAACTTACGACCCCCCAGCGATGTAGTTAATTATTTTTTTAGCGGTGATTATAATAACACAATCACTTATAATTATCAAAGGGAGCAAAGTCCCCATTCTTTTAGGTGTGGTCACCTGTGTTTGAAATTTCTATATAACACACAGTAATCTCTGCTGTATTGCCAGTTGTGTAACATGTCTTACGCTTTTACATTTTCGGGAAAGGAATCTGTGCTTAGCGCAGATTTTAATCCTCCAATATTTCTAGATGACAATTCACAATATGTGATTGGTCTAACAAATTTCGAGACTTTCAATGTTATCCCTAATATTGATGAAACCAACAATAAATTTTTCTATGGCACTGAACATGTTACAATTCCAACAGGTTCTTATGAAATTTCAGATATACATCAATATTTACAGAAAAACATGAAAAAAGAAACTTTAGAACTCGAAGCGAATAATAATACATTAAAAACTATTTTAAAATGTAGTAAAGATATTGATTTTTCAAAAGCCAATTCCATCGGTAAACTTTTAGGATTTAGTAATAAGCTTTTAAAGGCGAATTTAGTTCATGAATCAGAAAATCCAGTTGAAATTATTAAAGTAAATGCTTTATGTATTGACTGCAACATATCTTCTGGTTCCTATAATAATGGTAAGCCGGTTCATACAATACATCAGTTTTTTCCCACTGTGCCTCCTGGATATAAAATAGTGGAAACGCCTCAAAACATCATTTACTTTCCAGTTACCGTTAAGACCATTACTAATATAACCATTAAGGTGCTTGATCAAGACGGAAATTTAGTAAATTTTAGGGGTGAAACGGTTACAGTAAAGGTGCATTTAAAAAAAGATATATAAACGGTTGTGAGATATAATGCTTTATATCTACCCTCTTGGTTGCCAGAGTATAAAAACTGAAACCTTCAGAAAAAATTCAGTATTCTAAAAAGGCCTAAGCTATTAACACCTTCCAACCGACAATTCTTACAATCACTTGGTTTTCAAGTAAAATGAATATTCTTGACGTTGCACAAAAAGTAGTTGTAGATGATTCTATTGTAGATTACCAGTACCATACCTACCAGGCATGTACATCTTCACAATTTGATTATAACGATGAACAGCGGATCACTGTTCAAGAACTTGATGCATATACACTTCCTTCTGACAGCTTTTGGTACATTGAAGGTAAATTAACCAAAACAGATGGTACAGTGTCAAACAATTTGTTTTTTATTAACAACGCAATAGCTTTTCTTTTTAGAGAAATTCGTTATGAACTGAACGGTGTAGTAGTAGATTCCACACGCAATGTAGGACTTGCTTCAACAATGAAAAATTATTTTTCATTAAATTCTAACGAAAGCATAAAACTTCAAAACGCGGGTTGGTTTCCTAAAAGCGAAAAACGCACAGATGATCGTATCAAAGTTGATGCGAATGGAAATTTTAATGTTTGTATTCCATGTTCCCACTTATTGGGATTTTTCGAAGATTATCGTAAAATTATAATGAATATGAAACAAGAACTAATCCTTATTAGAAGTAGTGATGATAAAGATGCTGTAATCTACATTGATGATCCTGCAGCTCCCACCCCTACAGTAGATGAGCCGAAAGTTACAATTGAGAAGGTGTCCTGGAAAGTTCCCCATGTTACCGTTTCTCTCGCACAGCAGTTACAGCTTTCCAGACAAATTCAAAAGGGGGTGGAAATTCCATTACCCTTTCGAAGCTGGGAGTTAATAGAATACCCAGCTCTTCCAGAAACATCTAGACATACTTGGCCAGTTAAGACCACTACAAAACTCGAATCACCACGCCATATTCTTACAGGATTTCAAACTGATAGAAAAGGAAAGATTTTAAAAGATATGAGTAAATTTGATAATTGTAACCTAAGAAATTTTAGAGCTTTTCTAAACACTGAAAGGTATCCTTACCAGGACCTCAACTTAAATATTCTGGAAAATAAATTTGCCTCGCTTTACAAAATGTTTTCAAAATTTCAACAATCTTATTATCAAAAGAAAAATCAACCCCTCTTTACACCAACTGAATTTGCAAAATTAGCGCCTTTAGTTCATATTGACTGCTCCCGACAAAAGGATAGCATTCAATCAGGGTCGGTTGTAGTGAGACTTGAATTCGAAACAAATGCAAACATACCACATAACACATCCGCATACTGTTTAATTTTGCATGATAAACTATTTACTTACAATCCCCTGACGAAAATCGTAAGACAAATTTAATTATACTATTTAAGCTAGATGCACTCCTTTGCCTATTTCAATTTGATGATGACGTTGAGATATAAACAACAACTCAGTGCTCATTTAAAAAAACTAAAAGAACTCAAAAAAGTGATTTTCTTTTACGACATGAAGAAAAAAATGTATAAACGCTTTTCAAATTTATCATTGTAAACTATGGTACTCGTAATTGACATTCAAGGTTTCAAACTGGAAAATAATAAATTTCTTCCAAAAGAACTTTCATCGTTTGATGGTTCCAAGATCTGTCATTATGTTTTTAAAGCACCATTTAGTCTGGATTATTTACCTCAAAATTTACAAGTGCAGACGAAATGGTTAATAAACCATCATCATTGTATTGATTGGAAATCAGGTTTTACACCAGTACACAATTTTGCTGAAATAATCAAACATCTTACAAGCGACACCAACGTCGTTTATGTGAAAGGAAAGGAGAAAGCTGATTATGTAAAAAAATATTCATCAGCACTCGTTTTGGAATTAGATGAACAACCCACACTTCAAGCATCTACACCTTCTTGCATTTATCATTTAAATAATCATTGCGTTTGCGCCCTTACTAATGTATACTTTTTATTTAACAATCATGTTATGAATTAAGTTTTGTATTGTAAAAAATAAAATGAGTAAAAAATAAAACTAGTTAAAATATATTGTTTTTTTTTATTTATTTATTTAAAGCGATGTATAGGAATACAATGTCTAATTACATTTCTTTTATTCTATAAATTTAAAATGGAACAAAATGCGTAAGTATGTGTTCAATTTCTCCATTTTGCACATAAGCTTTGTATGATAGAACAAAAAACTCTTTTGTACAGTTACCACTTAAATATATGTTACACAATTCATACAAATATGAACTGGTCCAGTCATCTCCTTCAGACTCAAATTTTTCATCACCAGCTATGTTTCTTATTTTACAGACAATTATTCTAAACTTCTCTTCTAGCTCATCACTATCTATTTTTTCACACTGACATTTACTGTTCACATTCCCCATCATATTAAATTGTTTATACTGCACTTACGTTGACTGTGGCTTCTTAACTACTGACACTACTCACTGTTTCCAATATTCACAGCTGGACCCACTCTTAAACAACTACACACAAAGGTCACTTCGGCCGGCTGCCTACACTGTTCTGCAGATCTATATTTTATTCGCCTGTTACAATGTGTGCAATGCGATATATACCTACTATGCACATGATATTTTACGACGACACTTTTGTCACGCAAAGTAAACATTGCATACCTAGCTCCTACCAGGCAATCTCCGCAAACTATGGAACCCATACAAGGATCCCCAATAAAATAAAATTTTTGACATTTTTCTTCACACACATCGACAGCCCTAAGGTGTGCCTCCATTAATGCCACAGCTTGAATATGGTGATTTTGCAAAACACTCCCTTCATAATTTAACACATATCGCTGGCGAATATTTGAAGTGTCACGTAAACTGTCCCAGTTAATCAAAAAATTGTGATCAGACATTGTATTCCTACTACTTTACACTTTATTATAAATAAACTCGAACTCGTATATAGAGGATTCTAATAATATTAATTCCCTGAGATATCTCCTGTACATATATAATACAAATTTCAAGGATAAATTTGTAAACTTGAATGTGTCTGTGACCATGAAAATGTGGTTGGCCTTGACCTTTAAAAAAATATCGCTGGCCGCGACCGTGCAGAAACACATCTGGCCTTGAGCTTAAAAAATACCTCTAGCCGTGACCGTGGGAAAATACATCTTGCTTAACTGAATAAACATTTTAGAACGTTTGGTTTTGTTTTTTAGTTTTTTTAACGAATAATTGACTAATTAGTGCATTTCTTATCACAATGAATGAAATACGTTCTTTCAACTCCAACTGTGATAAATTTTTAAACGAGTTGATAAAACTTCAAAAAAAATTAGTGTGCTGAATTCATAAAAGAAAGAGCTTTTACATGATGTAACACTCGACCATGTTCCTTATTTAAAATATAAGGGTTGTTATCACCACCCTTAAGGGGTTGATGTGAAAAAGTTGAGTTTTATGTCAAAACATGTCCCCCTCAATATTAAAATTGACGTGTTTCAGCGTTTTGTTATTTGGATGAGCAATGACAGGTATAAAGCCATAGTTTATTAAAATAATCATTAATGAAACTTTTGAGATTTATAACTAGCAAATTTGGAAATTATCTCAGTTTAAATGGGTTTAAATGAGCCAAAAATCTATATGCAAATAGCTTAAACTCGTAATCATGACATCAAACCAAAGAATTATGCTCTAAAACAATTACCTAAATGTAATAAAAAACCAAACACTTTGTATATAATATATAAGAGAGTGTTTTTTATGTAAGCAATGGACTAAAGTTTATCAAAGACAAAGTGGTTTTGTGTTGTGAGACTTTTTAAATCAAGATTACAGCATATAAAATTGTTTTCGTTTTAAATTTAGTATTTATTATTGTCCAGAATTAGTATGCCAAATGTCATTTTTAATAATATAGATGTAGAATAATAAGACTTGAACTTACCGGGCTTTTTCAAAGATGCACAGCTGTCAATTTATTTCAAGAAAGAATGCGCTGGGACAAAAGAGGAAACGACATTCCAGATGAAATTGGACAAGATTTCCGCTTTTCAGTTGATTGTGGGTTGTTAAAGAAATAAGATGCGATAAGCAACGTCATATTGTACTTCCGAAAGAATTTAAATATTTTAAAGTATATTTTGTGTAAAGAAGACCAATTGTGTCCCTGGAAGCAACAGAATTATTAAATCAATGTTTGCTGTAAAAAAATACACTATAAATAGTTATTTATATATATATATATATATATATATATATATATATATATATATATATATATATATATATATACATATATACATATATATATATATATATATATATATATATATATATATATATATATATATATATATATATAAAGAATAACCATGTCCAGACTTACCTACCAAAACTAGCCAGGAATCAAGGTTTGAAATCCATTTTATTTTGTTTAAAACACAACAAGGGGGCAGAAACCTCAAATAAAGATGGTCAATTCTGTCAAACATCCATCAATATAAAGTATTTGTGGGAAATTTCTAAGTAAATAAACAGAAATCTTATTTGCGTTCTCACAATAGTTAGAAGTTACAAACCTAGAGGGCGTGAAGTCGGTAGTGCAAAATTCGAAAAGCCATTTTAAATTTTGTTTATAAACTTTAATACCAATCAAAATTTTGTCAGTAATTTTAATAATCTACTTTGTTGATAAAATTTAAGATTTTTTCATAGAGGATCCGCTTTAAGTTTGAATTTAAAATTCTATGAAATAAAATTTGTTACGAGTTAAAATGAGATATTTCTTTGCGTAAATAATAAAAACATAAATTAAGTTTAATTGCATATTAGCAGGTTATTTTTCTCCTAATTAAAAGAATCCACCACTGAGAAGAGAGAGACAGGGCAGAAGTAAGTAAATAAAAAAGGTAAATTGATTTCAGTAAATTATCATAATTACTACATTTGACCGAGCAATAAAGGGGGATATGCAACCAATATTACACTAAAGTTAATTTTAATCTAACATTCTTACAGGTATGGATTCCAATAATTAAAACACCACAATCATAAACATTTATTAAACAAACAAATACATTAATAAAATCTACAGGGTCATACATAAACATTCTGTGTAAACTGTCAATATAAAAGTTTCTATTTGCATTTTAAAAAACAACAAATAAACACAAATAAAATCATCCTAAATTGTACCCATTAAAATTTAAAATTAACAAAAAATAATTATACAGGGCGATTATTTCTACGAGATACTATATAAAAAATTATACAAATTTAAATCAAGTATAAAAATTCAGATTATAATATAAGTATAATCATAAATTATATATATATATATATATATATATATATATATATATATATATATATATATATATATATATATATATATATATATATATATATATATATATATAGCTCAGCTAAAAATGAAAAAAGAAAATTATTTGCTTCGATGGCTGAAGGATATTTTGAAAAACTGCAATATCCCAAAGTGTCCTGATACGCAGATACGGCATTTTGAATTAGCACGGCAGTGTTGTGGGCAGACAAATATCAATGCAATCACATTTCAAATAATCTGTAGACAATTGTTAACAGACACCAGACCAATAAACATGTCGGGTGCCATACATTATAGAAATTAATTTAAGACGGTGGAAGTCTCATGAGTGGTTTGTAATGAATGTAACACATTGCGGCTAGGATTGTAAATGGAAAGCTGAAGGCTGGATAAGATAAAAGAGGGCAACGTGTGATGCAGCACAAAGAAACGCGTTAAAATTCACGTCGAGTGTTCTAATGTGGAAGAAATTCGCATATAATTTAGGCAGGTTAGAGGAAAGTGTCTGGCGTAGAGGTGTGGCAGATAAATAATGGGATAACCGTCTGAGATTGCGTGCCTCCGCTTGCCCAACGTCCACATCTCTCCTAAATTCAGCCGAGCAAAAAATTGCTTAGCATACAAAGTGAAGCAAACTCGGCAATGAATGCCAATTTGTTCATATACTGTTATAATAAATCTTATGGGACAATATAAATATATTATATGTGGCCATAATAACTCAAGGCCTTTATATCCGATTCACATGACAACTGAATTACCTTGTATCTCTATTCATCGTTTTGGGTAAACGTCTGCCGTGAATATGGACCATGAAAACTGTTTATTAGTCTCGAAAATTTATCTAATTTTAAACAGAATTCAAATTACCCTCCAGAATATAGTGGAATGTATGGGAGGATTATTATATTCTCCGGTCTATTATGTGGCTGATAATACAAAAGCTTTTCTTATTAACATATATTTCGTTTCTCCGGTCTATACGCATTATATTCCTCTTTTTGCTGGATCGTTATATATGGAGCTATTTTAGTTATGATTAATTAATTCAACAAGGACCTTACCCATAAATGAAAATGTAACCTTTGGGCTTACAATTATTTTCAGTCTCTCTTGTAGTTAATTTTAAATGATCGAAGATGGTAAAAGTTAGGAGCCGTGATGAAAAATATTATATTAAACAACGTTTAAAAGCTTGGTTTCATAATGTGGAAGCTTCGTTAAAGTAAATAAGCATTTATGTCATTTATTGCTGTACCAGGATGAGTGAAATATCTATTTAATTTTATATGTGTAAGGGCTTCGTTTTTTTTCTTTCTTAAATATATATATATATATATATATATATATATATATATATATATATATATATATATATATATATATATATATATATATATATATATATATATATATATATATATATATATATATATATATATATTGAATAATAGTGAACGCAACCCTTCGATGACCCAAGGTTACAACCCTCTTAGTAAACAATAGAAGTAACCTATTATAATAATAACAATCGACTAACGGTCACATAATAGAATTACATAGCTCAACAATCAATCACCAGTCGATATAATAGCAGTTGTGTTATCTACTTAAGGGTAATCATGCAAAAGGCAAAAGGTTTATTACTTGTCAGAATGATGGCGAAGCCTTAACGTACGGGCGTAATGAGTCGGGCGAGCGGGTGCTAAATATGTCCAGTAACAACATCACTAACCTGTAACTAAAAATATACCTGAACACACCATTGTTCATCTAAAACACAACCTAACATATATACGAGGGGCATTCAATTATTAGTTTATCAATCATTTACCAATTACACGCTCCACTAAGCGACTCGACATCAATAACTATTTATACTCAAAGCTCCACTGAGCAACTTAACATTGAGAGCAGTTTTCGACATAACGCTCCACTGAGCAACTTCAACATTAATAGCAGTTCATGCTCAAGGCTCCACTCAGCAACCTAACATTAAGAGCAGTTTCGACATAGCGCTCCACTGAGCAACTCCAACATTAATAGCAATTCATACTCAAGGCTCCACTGAGCCACATTATACTCTCTCAACAGCGCACATCCGTGCCTCAGAACTACTTCCCAACAATGTATCTAAATGCTCAACCATTAGGTTCTTAAACAATAATTACTCAGACAATAATTACTCAAGTAGTTACTCACACGATAGTTACTCAAATATTAATGACTTAAACAATAATTATTTAAACATTAGTTACTCAAATAATAGTTTCTAAAACAATAGCTTAGCCTGTGTGTTTGTTTGGGCGCTGTACCCGAACACTAGGTCCGTGCCGGCTTCCAGGTGTGCAACGAGGCACAGTTCAATACCTCACCTAGAGTGCTCATACTGATAGAGTTATAGAGTTGACTACCGAGAAGTGCAATGCACACAATGGACTAGCTCAACACTGTGCCCTTCCCCAAGTACCCCAACTCTCCCACTGGGACTGACCGTGCAATGAGACCAACGGGTGAACTGGCCACAGTGTCTCAGACAAGCTACCAGATCAACAAATACAACAACGGATCACACAAATGAATACTTAGAAAGTGCAATGGGCACAAAGGGCGAACACAGCAATGTGCCCTTCTCCAATATCCACCGCATCGCCACGGGCGGGTGCAATAGATACTGCTGTACCCCCACCACAATGTGACGATGCCACAAAAATCCACCGTGTTGTGGTTACGTAACCTGGGCTTAAACCCAAACGCATCTACCAGTTGACGCCCTACTGGGTGAGCAAACAGCGAAGGTGTCCCTCACACCTTCCAAACTATCATCAATTTACTTTCAAACAGACTCTACTTTATTTACTCTAAACAAACTGACATAATTCAACTCTTACTTAATTTATGAATGTTGACTTAACCACGTATAAGTAATAACCCTCATGTAAACTTGGCTAATCCCTAAACTATTTCATAAAGCCTCGTGTAAATAATAAACGTAATCTAACTTAGCTATTTCTCAAATTATTTCATAAAGCTCCTTTATTTGTATATGATATTTACTTCTCAATCTATAACTCATCCTCCTATAAATAATAAACGTAATCTAACTTAGCTATTTCTCAAATTATTTCATAAATCTCCTTTATTTGAATATGATAATTACTTATCAATCTATAACTTATCCTCGTATAAATAATAAACTGACTTTGAACTCTAGCTACAATTTATTTTCATATAAAGTAGTTACTAAATGATTTCTCTTCTTAATCATATCTCTCTTAATCATATACTTATTTAAATTGCTCCTCAATGTATAACTTAAACAAATAAGAACCGGTACAATAAACAAACAACAAGCCATGTTCAATGAGAATTCACTCACCTTTTATGAATGTATATAACGTGCACTAATATCGAGCATATTTTAATGCAGATTAGGTCATGGTTCACGCACAAATGTGAAGGTATGCTTTACTTCAACCGATGCTATCAAAAATTATGATATGGCGTTTTTTCCCATACATAGCAGAGTCCCATGAAAGCGACGCATTAAAAAAGGTTTTCGTTTATACAGTGTGACACACTTAAGATGAAAACACGCCTGCATTTCCTTTATCTTTAGAGATAGCGATTTCATTTTTTGTACAGGTGTAAAACGTCATTAGGCTGTTTGAATAGCCTACCTACTTCAAATGTCAGATGTCAACTCAGCCTACTATGATTTCAGGAATAGGGCCGGTTTTCTATATTTCGCGATGCGTTAAATATATATAAAAAAAGTTACTTTAAGAAGTTATTCAAAATTCAATTTTAACTGCAGATGGTGAGCTTCAAGTGAAAATTAGAATTGTTACTTTTTTTGTGAATTTTTAGACAGTCCAAATTTTCCGTCAGATTTTAACAGGTAGATTGCCATGGAAACAAATTAGCATGTTGTAAAATATTGCGATAAATGTCAAATTCACATTAACTTGGCGTCTGTCAGCAAAACACCTGTTGAACGTCTCAGTGTAAGAGAAAAAATTGAACTAATAAGATTGTTTGGTGATGGTGTTCCAAATAACAGAGAAGTTTCTGATCGAAGACATCCACAGTGATATTCAATTAGGCGCTGAACTGCAGCAGCTCTGAATGCACGATTTTCTCAAACGAGAAGTGTGGTGAACCATATCTCGGCTGTTAGAAATCGAAGAAGTAGTGATGATAGCATAATATTGGCTTTAACTCAAGCCAATCTCCAGATCAGTTTACGTCAAACGGCTGTTGCATTGGATGTAAGTAGAGAAAAAATCAGAAGATGCCTTGTGTGTCATAAAATAAAGCTTTTCAAGCCAAAGTTTTTGCACTCGTTGAGGTGATGGGCTGAAACAATTGGATTATTGCCTTTGGGCCCGAGGTAACTTTTTGAATGATAGAATGATTGATAGTAAAACTATATTTACGGACAAGGCCTCACTGGGTTATCAGTTGTAAAGCCCAGTATTCACAAAAAGTTAATGAAGGGTGTGGAATTTTAGAGGATAGAATTGGTCCTTTTTCTTTCTCAGAACACCTTGAACCGAGATCGATTGCTTCATTTTTAGTGAATTTTCGTAGAAAAAATTCACTAATGGGGAGATCCCGACTTTTGAATTTTGAAAAAATTTTTGCAAATGAGCGCGAACTAGGACCCCTAGAACCCATATCCGGGGTCAGTTTCAATTTTTATATGTTTATATATATATATATATATATATATATATATATATATATATATATATATATATATATATAAATATATATATATATATATATATATATATATATATACATATATATATATATATATATATATATATATATATATATATATATATATATATATATATATGTATCACACCGATAACTCAAAAAATAATGGGCCGATTTTGATAAAATTTGGCACGTACCTTTCTTTTGTTAATAGCTTGGATAAGTTCGTTAGTCAGGAAAATCGGACGAGGTTTTCCGGGAAAATTTTGAGTTTTCATTCGAAAAAAATTCATATCTTAAAAAGTAATAAGCCGATTTTAATAAAATTTGGCACATACCTTATTTTTGTAAATGGCTTTGACATGTTTGTTAGTCAAGAAAATCGGACGAGGTTTTCCGGGAAAATTTTGAGTTTTCATTTGAAAAAAATTCATATCTCAAAAAGTAATAAGCCGATTTTAATAAAATTTGGCATGTACCGTCCTTTTGTAAATGGCTTTGACAAGTTCGTTTTTTAGAAAAATTGGACGAGGTTTTCCGGAAAAATTTTGAGTTTTCATTTGAAAAATTTTTTTATCTTAAAAAATATAAAATCTATGATAACCAAATTTGGCGGGTAGGTTTACGATATAAAAAGTAAACTATACACCAAAATTTAGATTTCTATGTTACAAGAAAAAAAAGTTATAATAAAATATTTTATGCCAGATCATTTCTATGAAAATTCACTACCATAACGCACTTGCTGCGTCCCGAGCTTTTTAATAATGAATAATGGGACTGTATCGAAGGTTTGTATCAACGTGCGACAAGAGACGTATTTTGTCCCAAACTGGATGGGAATGTATTGCTATCTCCGTTATTATTAGAGATACGGACACGGTTAAATTAGCAATATTTTGTAGAATTTCATACTCCTTCCAAATATGACTGGCATTTTGCCCTGCCTTTTTTCGTTTCCGAGTTATTTTAAGAAAACCAAAATTTGTCGATTTCTTTGTTCTTCAATATCTAAGTAGGCGTTGATCTGGCATGCACATTATCAGGAGACTTTTTACAAAGTAATATTTTTATGCTATTCTCAACTTTGGATTGTCTTTTGTTTTTGAGCTACAGGTATCAACGTTTGTTTTTATTATCGCAGCCATATTGTATTTTTTGGTCATGTGATAGCCTGTGGAAAAAGCTTTCCAATGATGTACAACATAGTTGACAAATCTTGTAATTGCACTGACAATTTTGAGAAAAACCGTTTTGAGAATAGTAGGCTATGAAATCCAATACCAGAAAATAAATGACAAAAAAAGTATTCAAAAAGCAGCAGGCCATGAAGTCTAACAATAGACTTCTTTTAACCTCATTTTTCGTAATGATTCACGATAAAAAAATAGGAATTTTGAGCATACCAATGAATCGGCCCATTATTACAAATGATATTTTATATTACATTATCCTAAAAAATTGTTATAATTTAATTAAATACGTAAATCTAGTAAATATAAAATTTACTAACAGAACTCAATAAAAAGCAGCTTAATGATTTACGTAGACGCTTTTGAAAATTGTTTGATTTTTAAACGTAAGTCAACTGAAAAACAACAGAAGAAAGGTTGCTATGGATATAACACTATCGCGACACTTAAGAATACTGTCATTCTTAATTATCTGAACAACTTGAGGTGTATTTAACACGTTGTTTAAAATTTTGTACTAAATAGTTTGTTTCCTATTTATTTTAAATATTGTTTAACAATATGTTCAGTAATGAAGAATATTTTGACATGTTGGAATGTTTTATTCGTTCTGACCGAAATACTGATGCAGCTGCAAATTCATATCAAAACATCTACCCAGAAAGACGACAACCAAACACCAAAATATTCCGCGGGATAGTGACCAATCTATTGAACGACGGTAGCGTCCACGCAAAGAAACTAGCAATGCCTAGAAATTAAGAAATAAATAATGCTGTCTTACAGGTTTCAAACGAAAACCCTCCGCAATCTGTTCGGTTTTATAGTGAACAAATTGACGTTCAAAAAAGTTCGTTGCACCGTGTATTAAAACAAAGTCATTACCATCCATACAAACCTAGAATCGTACAAAGCTGAAATGTTGACGATTACCCTAAGCGACTTCAGTTCTGCGGATGGTATCAAGGATAATGTCAGCAAGATGAACATTTTCATTTGAAAGTAATATGGACTGATGAATCCAAATTTACAAATTGTGGTGTGTATAATCGCCATAATGGGCATTATTGGGCAAATCAAAAACCCCATCTAAAGGAAGAAAGACGATTGCAAGACACATTTGGTATTATTGTTTGGTGCGGCTTATTAGGTAAAAAACTGTTAATTTTATTTGTAGATTAGACAGTTAATTTTAAAAAATTTTAGGTAACTTCATTGTTGGTCTGTTCTTTTTTGAAAATAATTTAACTGGGGAAAGGTATCTTAATCTATTGAGAAATGATATCTTACCAACAATCAGAAAAGTTCATGATAATTTAGACGAGATTTGGTACCAACAAGACGGTTGTCCAGCTCACAATGCTAGGATCGTCAAAGAATTTTGTACCAAAATTTGAATAATCGTGTCATTTGTAACAATGGGCCGGTTCATTGATGTGCTCGAAGTCCTGATATAACACCCATGGATTTTTTTTTGGAATACTCTGAAGAATGATGTGTATAAATTCGATCCACCACAAAATATAAATGAATTACGAAACAGAATCACGAAAGCTATGAATCATATTAACCAAAACATCGTCACCAGATTTTGCAGGCATGTTTCAAAAAGGTGTATAAAGTGCATTGAACAAAACGGTGGCCATATTGAACAATTTTCTATTTAGTGTATTTTTAAGTTTCTATTTTATTATTTCTTGAGTTCCGATTGTATCTGTGTTGTTTTGTGAGGTTTAAGTTTTTATTTGTTATTACCGGGTTTGGTTATAAACTGTTTCACATAATATTACCTAATTAAGTATTATAAATTAAATCACAATATTTTTTATCGTGAATAATTACGGAAAATTATGTGAAAAGTAGAAGTCTATTATTAGACTTCATGACCTACTGCTTGTTGAACACGTTTTTTTTTTCTCATTTGTTTTCTGGTATTGGATTTCATAGCCTACTATCTTCAAAACGGTTTTTCTCAAAATTGTCAGTGCAATTACAAGATTTCTCAAGCATGTTGTGCATCGTTAGAAAGCTCTTTTCACAGGCTATCACATCAGCAAAAAATCCAATATGGCTGCCCTAATAAAAAGAAACGTTGATACCAGTATCTCAAAACAAATGACAATCCGAAGTTGAAAATAGCACAAGAAGATTACTCTGTAAAAAGTGTCCTGATAATGTGCAAGTCTTAGACATGTCAGATCAACGCCTACTTAGATATTGAAGAAAAAATAAATCGACAAATTTTGTTTTTTTCAAAATAACTCTAAAACAAAAAGAGTCAGGGCAAAATACAACCATATTGGGAACGAGGATGAAATTATACAAAACATTGCTAGTTTAACCGTCTCCCTATCTCTAATAAGAACGGAGATAGCAACACATTCCCATCCAGTTTGGGACACACTGTAAAATAAGAAAATTTTCACTGTTTTGTCATGTACAAGTTGTTATATTCATCTAGATAATAAACCAATTGTCGAAATTAAGAATACTGAGGTAAATATACAATTCAAATTACTCACTCAGTTGGCGGTACTTCACGCGAGGTAGCGATAGTGTGCTTGTCACAAATATTACCAATGCTAAAGCATAGGAGTGTCCTTTATTGTCATTATGTAGTATTTGTTATCACTTCATAAATTTTGCTCAGATCTTGCTCTAGTTCGACACGTCAAGATATTTATACACAAATAGGGGTATATATATATATATATATATATATATATATATATATATATATATATATATATATATATATATATATATATATATATATAGGCTATTTCAAAAAACATGCACCATCGCTCGTGGGGCAATTCCTTACTAAAAAATAAGAAAAAAAGTTACTGTGCACATGGGCCCGGAAACGCATAGTTTCCAATATACAGGGAGTTGAATTTTAATTTTTTTTAAATTTTTTATAAATAATTTCAAAACCACTGGATTGATTTTAATGAAACTTGGAACTTAAAAGTGTATTATGAAAGTGCATATTTTCAAGTGAGAATCTGCTTACAACTGCGTTAGTGGCGTGCGTACGGGGCAACTGTAAAAATTCATTTGGGGAAAAATATGTGCGCCACTGTCTTTTTCCAATTTTGATACATCAGTTATGAAGCTTATTACATAAGCCACAAAAGCTACCTCTTGGTATTTTTTCGTTCAGGGTATCCCCTAGGAGATATGATTAATTTTATAAAAAGGGGCAAAGTACCGATTAGTCGGCGTAATAATAATAATAATAATAATATATGTTTACTGCAACCGTAAGAATATGAAAAACAAAACATACAGTAAACATTACAGCAATAAACGTGCAAATAACTAACCTACGTAAAACTTATTGGTGATAAACATTGAAATGAATATTACAAACATTGATAAAAAATAAAAAATAAAAAATAAAAATAAAAAATGAAAAAAGTAATCGTAAAGACACCATGATTTTTCCAAACTCTTGTTTTTTGTACATTACTCAATTGACTTTAATAACAAAGCTAAAGAAAATGTTGAAAGTGACCACCATTAGCGTCGTTACAATTATTTAACCTTCTGCGCAAAGATCTTCTTACTCTTCTGCAAATATTTTGATCTTCTCTAATGCTGTCAAATGCATATTCTATTCTTCCCAACAATTCTTCTCATGTATTTACTGGTGTTTTATACACTATTTCTTTTAACTGACCCCACAAATAAAAATCGAGAGGATTCAGGTCCAGAGATCGAGGTGGCCATGACACCGGACCTCCACGACCAATCCATCGGTGACCGTATGTGTTGGCTAAATATGTTCTTACAACTGCTGCAAAATGTGCGGGCGCACCATCATGCTGGAACCACATTGTACCATTCCTCATAAAAAGCGGTAGTAACAACGGCAAATCATTTTGTAAAAAGTTTAAATATGATTCATGGTCAAGACGATTCGGTAGAACAACAGGACCAATTATGTTATTTTCAATAATAGCAGCCCAAATATTGATGGAAAATTGATACTGCGAATTTGCAACTCTTAGAGAGTGTGGGTTTTCATCGGCCCATGTATGTAAATTGTGAAAATTTACGATACCTTTTCGCGTAAATGACGCCTCATCAGTAAATAGTACACGTTTAGAAAAATGTTGGTCGTGCCTAAGTTTGTTTAAGAACCACTGACAAAACATTACCCTTGGTTGAAAGTCTCTAGGTAGAAGTTCCTGGACACGTGTAAAATGATAGGGATATAACTTTGATCCTTCAGAGTTCTGTGAACTAATGATGCCGAAATATTACCCAGTTCGGTGGCAATAATTCTCGTACTTGTACTAGGATCACGTTCAACTCTATTTAATATTGCCTCTTCAACTCGTACAGTTCGGCGGTATCTTCTGCGTCCAGAGTCAGCTTTTAAATGTTTTAAAGAACCAGTTTCTCTCAAATGTCTTACAATACGTGGGAAAATATTTTTGTCAGGAATTCTTCTTTGCGGATAAGTTTCCTGATAAACTCGCACAGCTTGTCTAGCATTTTGATTTGTTTGTCCATAAATTAACAACATATCAGTCAAATCCGCTGAAGTGTACTTAATGAAAACCATCTTGAGAGGAGGAAATAATATTAATGAGCAGCTCAGTATCAACAAATAACTAAAAACGAAAATACTGCACCGTATCAAAATTTAAAGAATAGCACGAAAACTCTTTTGACGCCTACAAAGCACTTCAAAATTGTAGAATTTAGAGAACTGTCAAAAATTATAGTTTCATGGCACTTTACGATTACTGTTTTCATTACTCCAACGAATCGGTACTTTGCCCCTTTTTATAAAATTAATCATATCTCCTAGGGGATACCCTGAACGAAAAAATACCAAGAGGTAGCTTTTGTGGCTTATGTAATAAGCTTCATAACTGATGTATCAAAATTGGAAAAAGACAGTGGCGCACATATTTTTTCCCAAAACGAATTTTTACAGTTACCCCGTACGCACGCCACTGACGCAGTTGTAAGTAGATTTTCACTTGAAAATATGCACTTTCATAATACACTTTCAAGTTCCAAGTTTCATTAAAATCAATCCAGTGGTTTTGAAATTATTTATAAAAAATTAAAAAATAAAATAAAATTCAACTCCCTGTATATTGGAAACTGTGCGTTTCCGGGCCCATGTGCACAGGAACTTTTTTTCTTATTTTTTAGTAAGGAATTTCCCCACGAGCGATGGTGCATGTTTTTTGAAACAGTCTGTATATATACATATATATATATATATATATATATATATATATATATATATATATATATATATATATATATATATATATATATATATATATATATATATACCTGTATATAGAGTAACCAAACACTCTGAATATGCAACCAGTAAAAATTAAAACCTTGAGCATCTCTTTGCGAAATAATCTTTACTTGCAAGGAGCTGCAGCTGCATTTGCAGAATTTTTTATCTAAAATGCCTTAAATGATAAACCTGACACTTTCAAGATGAGAAAAACACGAAGCCAATTAATATTTGAAGACACTTTACTCTGGACTAAAACAAAAAGTTAAAGAAACCCTCTAAAGACTCAAAACGATATTGTTCTCGCTCGGAGTAGTCTATTAAAGCCAGGAAAAGTAAATTATCTTAATAGAGAAACCACGATAAGAGTTACTTACTTTGCAGACAATTACACGGTCGACTTCTTCAAATTCTAGCACCAACATTCAGCACAAAGTGTACTGCCTGGCGATCATTCTCCTTCATTAACCCATATCAGTATGCATCAGATATTGGGATTCTTCTCCTACCGGCTGTGTCAGGTTAAATAGCATGCGCCTCTGCAAACTATTTACAAAACTTCCAACTTTACTTTGTTAGGTATTGAGAAGTAGAGTCTTTGTAAGATAAAATTATTTAGCCCGTTTTATGATGATTACTGTTAGTGAGAGGACTAAGTGAAGATTGGAGCCTGTGATGAGCACTGATAAGTACACTTGGAGAACTCAAATCACCACAACACATTTAAAAAGACCTGACGATCGTTTCACTAACCAAGTTAGCGTCATCAGAGGATGAGACATTCTAAATACTTAAAAAAACTAACATCAACTTATATACCGGATCTTAGGTAAAGAGATCGAACTGAGATGGGAAACTAGTCGCAGGCAAAATTCCACAGTGTATTGTATTTTTATCGTCGGACAAGGTCTTTGCACTGTCCCTACTACTTTATCTAAAAAGTGTCCATCTGTAATAGTTTTGAGAAGGTTCAGCGACAGTTAAATTAACATAGATTCCTTTGGCGGCAATATCTGTATACTTATGTTATTTTTAGAACGTGCTGAAACGTGGTAATTTTATTTAACAAAGCAATCGATCAGTTGACTTGTTATTGGCGGTGATGAAGCGTTCATACATTTTTTGTTGTAACTATATTTCGTAATATATACGCTTTCGAACGCGTTTAGCTGTCCTGGTTTTCTAACATTTTTTATTAATTTCAGATTATCTTTATCAAGGTGATGATTATTATTCCAAATGTTTCGACCGACGGAAGACTTATCTACAGTAACGTAACGTAATTGGGATAAGTGTTCTTTGAATCTAATTCCAATTGATCTTTTTGTTTGTCCGACGTATTTAAGATTACAATCTTTACAACTTATATCATAAATTCCCGACATTTTGTCCCTGATATCCTTGTCTTCTGGGTTACCTAGCAAGTTTTTTAAGGTATTTGTTGTTAAAAATGTAAGCTGTAAGTTGACTTTTTAAAAAATGCTGTCTAGACCCCTCGTAATTCTAGGTTCAAATGGTAAGCAAACAAAGTTGTTTCCGATTTTTCTCTTCTGAACGCCGTTGATTCCGTCAACATTTTCTTTGTTTTCTGTTTGTTGGTTAATGTTTACACTAGGCAAGCAGTGTATCCGTTATATTCGGCCGAATAAATAAATATATATATATATATATATATATATATATATATATATATATATTTATATATATATATATATATATATATATATATATATATATATATATATATATATATATATATATATATATATATATATAAACCCACATCTCCTCATTAGCGAATTAAAAAAAATTCGCTAACATTACGCTTTTTGGAATTAAAAAAAAATGAAAAACATGAAAAAAATATAAAAATAGATTAACACATCAACCTAGTAAACACACAATTATATATAGTAGTAAATTAAAAATCAAAGTAATTATTCAAAATGTGCGCAGATGAAATGAAATAGAAACACCACATAAACTTGAACACAGGAATTTGCCGTAAAATTGGCTAATACGTACATACATAACCAATTTAACCTTTGTAAATCTAAGACAACGCACTTGCAGTGTCAGAATATTTGTTTACTCGAGATAATTTTTTACGCAAAAACTGGACTTGTTTAGAAACATGGCTAATGCTCGTATTTCTAGCAGAACTTTTAATTATATAGTTTATCTTTTATGTCTTTATACTTTGAAGCTACTATAAATTTCGACCCGCGTTAGAAAGAAGAACAAACACTGTGATTATTGTCCGTTTGTCGGACAGTGAAACATTGATTTTAGACAAAGGCAAACCTTGATGGGACTCATCAAGACTTCTTTATCAGTAACTAGTCTTCCTTTGTTACAGCCAGTCATTTCTAATGTTGTGTAACTTCAAATTGTTTAGAGACAACTTGTGGATTCACTTTACAGTTAACAGAATTGGGTTACTAATTTCAGACCAGCAGATGTTGCTATGCCTACAGCAGATATATCGAAACAGGCTGTGATGCCAGTAGATTTACACTATGCCAATTGCTTCCATATCTGCAATTTACTGAAACCGAATAGGGGAATAATAATTACGCAAGCAGAGTAACATTATTATTAGTTATGTTTTAGTTAAGATTTAGTAAACATATTTAAGAGAAACCTGGTTAATAGCGATACTCATATTCATAATAGAAGAAACATGATTAGTCCAATAATAATAATAAACACATAACCTGATTATAAAAAAGTCAGGGAGCAGTAGGTGCGTTATTGTAGTGAATTTTCATAAAAATGTGTTTAATAACTACATAATAGGTCTCTTTTTTTTTGAAAGCCGACATCAAATTTGATTACCTGTATAACCTTTATCGTAGGAACAATCTACCATAGATATGTCATCAAAATAAATTGACTGTTTTAAGAAATACCAAAACTAACAAAAAATATAAACGAAACCATCTCTGAATTCGTCGTTTTCATGGGATCCGCTACCTATTGGTAAAAACTCTGTATCATAATTTTGCGCCAAGAACGTGAGAAGTTAAAAACAATTGAAATAGCTCGAAAATAAGAACACTACAATTTTTTTCCTTACAAACATGGATTATAATTCGATGAAAAATTTGTATCTCTAACGACTTATGGGCCACGCTGTTATTATTAAAATAATTTTGTAAAATGCAGCTCAAAGCACCTTACGATTAACGTATACAATTTTTCTCATATGTTGTGTAACAGATACTAGTAAACCACTTAGATTTCAACCCACGTCCCCCAACGTCCCTCCGACGATAAGTCAGTCATTTAACCCCGCGGCCACTGCAGCTTGCAAAGTACGGTATAAGATAATAAAACGTAGATAAC
This sequence comes from Tillus elongatus, assembly GCA_964006375.1. Classification (NCBI taxonomy): domain Eukaryota; kingdom Metazoa; phylum Arthropoda; class Insecta; order Coleoptera; family Cleridae; genus Tillus; species Tillus elongatus. The sequence goes on along the minus strand of OZ023262.1, from coordinate 33,602,207 downwards.
CCATATTGGTCTACGGTTATCAATTTGTAATATGTAAGGCCGGACTAGGAACACTCAGAAATAGAGGCGCCGTACAGGCGGGCATCTAGAGTAGACTGGACAGTCGCTAAAGAGGTAGTTACCTGGAGCAAAACTAGATGAGATATTAATAGCTTTAAGCCATTCAAATCCCCGGAAATCGATGTAATAATGCCCAAGCTCCAACAGGGTATAGACATACTGGCGCTAGCGCTTACCCTCATTATGAGGGCCAGCCTGGCTCTGGGGTATACTCCGAGGGCATGGAGACTGGCCAGGGTTCTATTCATTCCTGAAACTGGTCGCCCAACAGACCAGGAAAAGTCCCTGAGGCCAATAATTCTCATGTTCTTCTTGGTGAATACAACGGAAAAACTACTCGACCGGCACATTAGGGGTGGTGTACTGGAAGCATATCCCCTACACTGCGGACATTATGCATACAGAGAAGGAATCTCAAAAGAAATGGTAGTGCACCAACTGGTACTGAAACTGGAGAATACGCTAGAGAACAAGGAGGTGGCGCTGGGGGTCTTCCTAGACATAGAGGGGGCCTTCAGCAACACCTCATTCGGATCGATACTGGCAGCTGTCAGGAAACGGGGAATAGAGGAGACCTGCTGCAGGTGGATCGGTTCCATGCTCAGGGACAGGGCGGTGTTCCTCCCACTCGCGGGAGGGACTCTGCCGGCGGGGGCCGTGGCGGGGTGTCCGCAGGGAAGCGTTCTGTCTCCCATGCTCTGGTGCCTATTCGTGGACGGCCTGCTAGGGAGGCTCCTGTTAGGGGGGTACGAGGTACGAACTATGCGGACGACATTGTCATCATAGTTCGAGGAAAAATTACACAGTCAGTGTGGGAGCGCATATAGGCAGCACTCAAAGTGGTGGAAAGGTGGACGGTTGGCCAAGGGCTTGGGGTGAGCCCCGACAAAGCAACCGTCATACCGTTTACGAGAAGCAGGAAGTGGGAGAGCCACAGAACTCTCACTCTATACGGTAGAGACATCCCATTGGTCAGGGAGATAAAATTCCTTGGGGCCGTATTGAACTCTAAGCTAACCTGGAATGGTCACGTTGAAAAAATACTGCGTAAGGTAGTTATGACCCTAGCCGTCACTAGGAGGCTAAATGGAAAAACGTAGGGACTAAGACCTAGTATGGCCCACTGTCTGCACACAATGGTGGTCAGACCATCGCTAATATACGAGGCACTTGTCTGGTAGCCTAAGGTAAGACAATCCAGTGCCAAACAAAAAGTAGGCACGATCAAAAAGGGTGGCTTGCCTAGGCAACCGAGGGGCGATGACTTCAACCCCAACAGCCGTCGTGGAGATGTAGCTGGATCTGCCCCTTATACACTTAGTTATCATGGGGGAGGCCAGGCTAGGACTATACAGACTAGCCTGCAATGATAGACTGAAGATCAAGCCAGGTTGCCGGAGCCGCTGCGAAATTCAGGAGATTGTGAACGAGCCCATGCTTGAAATGAGGTCAGTCCTCGCGAACCCGCGAATATGCAAGGAAGACAATTTTACGGTGGAAATCCCCGACCGCGAGGCATGGCGGGGAAGACGCTGGGCCTACCACGGGACGCGCTCGTCTGGTTCACGGACTGATCCGGCGGGGAGCGTGGGACAGGAGCAGGTCTTCGGAAGGACCGAGGGTAAGTCACAGTATCTCCCTCGGGGCTCATGCAACGGTCTTACAGGCCGAAATGTACGCCATTCTACACTGCGTGCGAGAGAACTAGAGGAGAGGCTACACCAACAAGCGGATCCTCATAGCCAGACAGTCAGGCAGCCGTTAAGGACCTAAGTAGCCCACGGGTAAAATCGAGGCTGGTAAGTCAATGCCGAGACGAGACGAGCGACCTGGCTGGGCAGAATGAGGTCACCCTCATCTGGGTGACGGGTCATTCAGGGGTCAAAGGCAATGAAGAAGCTGATAGTCTCGTGAAGAAAGAGTGAGCAGAACCATTTATGGGACCAGAACCGGTCCTGGACGTGACGGAGAGCACTGCCAGGGGATCCATTGAGTCCTGGGTCAGAAACGAACACGGTGTACTGGGCAAACTGTCCAGGTCTCAGACATGAGAAATCAGTAATTAAGGAATCCAGTTCAAAGAGAGCTGTGAAGCTGCTAAATCTTAGCAGCGGGCAGCTGAGGAACATAACAGGACACATGGCCGTCAAGAAACACATGCATAAAATGGGGCTCTGTTCGAGGGGGACCTTGCATGCAGACACTGCGGCGAGGAAGAGGAATCAGCCCAGCACATCTTTTGCCAGTGTAAAGCTCTGGACCGCAAAAGACAACTAATCTACAGACAGCCTAGACCGGAGACAGAGCAATATAAAACTTCACCCTACCAATTGCTGTGCAGACTAGTTCAGGGTACAGTGATTTTGGATTGAGTGGAGTAGAAAAGACAAAAGGCTGCGGTGCTATCGGGGCGGCATAGCCGCGCACGAGCCCTAAGGGAAAAATAATATGTAAGGCCTATTTTAGATGAATTTTTTGCAAATATTGTAATCAAATGAGATAATTTTCAGGTCATCCGGAAACAATCCCTGAGCCAGGCATAAGTTAATGATATGTGCTAATGGCTTGACTAAAACATCAGCACATTCTTTCATCAGCCTTACTGGAATCTCGTCAAAACCTACTGAATTGGTGTGTCTAAGTTCAAAAATTGTATTGTACACTACACTTTCATGGGTGGGGTAAAAAATATTGTGTCATTAACATATTTAATTTTATCTGTTGCTGGAGCATTGTTGGTGTCGATGTTTTTACACACGTTGATCAGATATTTATTTATGTAATTTAACCGCTCCTGGTCCGTATCCCCATCTACAGTGAAATTTTTTAGGTCAAATCTCTGGCCTCATGAGCATCCAGTCACCTGCCACGTAGCTTTAGTCTTGTTTGTCGCTGTCTTTATGAAGTTGGTATTGTATGCTTGCTTAGCTTGCCTGCAATCACTCTTCAAATCCCTAGCAAAGTTGTTGTATACTTCTTTAGAAACAGTGGTGTTCAATACTCCCTCATATAGCTGTATTTTGATGCCACATTTCGCTTTAATGCTATTATTTATCCACGAACCCCTGTTTTTGTCATTCACAACTATTATTTTCTTCTTGAATATCCCAACCATCGCTGTTATAAAAGTCTTACTGAATGTACGGTAACTTTCAGTTACATTATTTTCCTCCAGCACTAGGTTCCAGTTGGTCTTCTCTATTAAATTCTTTATTTTATTAATCTTGTCTGGAGTATACAATCTAACTTGTTTCTTTTGCTTACTTTCAAATATTGATTTTTGCAAGGGAATGACAGCATTTGAGCATGATGGTCAAATAGAGCTGTCACAGTAACACTACTCTCATATACCGGGACATTGGTGTATATATTATAAATTGAAGTGGCCATGGTATCTGTTACACGAGTTGGGACGGTAACACCAGGTTTTAAATTATAACTATCGAAAACACCTAAGAGTCTTATAACTAGAGGGCTATCAACGCAAAGTATGTCTACGTTAAAGTCACCACATAAACATATCTGCTTAGCCTTTTTTCTCTTTACTACTGACTCCGTAAGTCGCTAAAAATTCAAAAAAACTGATCAACAATTGTATGTGGCCTCCTATATATATTAATAACTACAATTTTCATTTTTATCAGTTTGATACTACTGCATTCAAAAATAATTTCCTTACTTTTTTCTTTTACGAAGTCTAACTCCATAAAATCCATGCCATCCCTGACGAAGATACATGAGCCGCCGTGACGCCTGTTGGATCTGGTGTAGCAAGAAGCCATTTTGTAACCAGAAATGTTAACAAAAGAAGCCTCCGCATTAGTCAACCAGTGCTCTGTTAACGCTAAAACTTGAGGCTATTAAATATTTTAAAAATAAATGTCTATATCATCCAACTTATTTTTAACACACTGTATATTTTGGTGAAATAAAGTAAAGCGGGTATCTGCTCTAATTAAATGGTCGTCATTGTCTGCTATCTGACTTCTGTCCGAGGTTTGCTGGCGCGGCTCGAAAAAAATGCTTACACGGCTTTACAATAACATTAATTGGCCATAAGTTTTCATCACAAAATAAGCGTTCTTGCTTTCCCAATACGCCAACTTTAAATGCCCCTATATCGTGATTTTTTATATTTAATTTAGAGTAAGTTAAGAAATTCAATTTACTTCTTTTAAATAGTTTTGTAGATCGTTCTCAGTTGTAGTATTCTTTAAATTAGAAACGAAAACCCATTTTCTTTCAAAAACCGCTTCTAATGTTGTGTTAGCTTTTTTAACCCTGATAATTTTCTTACTCCTATTGACCAATGTAAATTTATCACTACCATCTTCCACTATTGAAGGCAGAATATCGTTCACTGTTGCTGGTTCCGGTATATTAGCGCCCGCTGTTGCTTGTTTCCACCACTAGTATTTTTGGATACATCATTTTTCGAAGTTTCAGTTTCCGACCGTAGTCTGGTTTTAACACCTTCGCTGTTGCCGTTTACAGTAGTTTGTTTCCTATCTGCTTTTGCAGAACTCCCATCGACAGGTTTCTTCGCACTGACATTGGCAGCTATCGAGGCATTTTTCATTTCAGTTATAACCTTATTTTGATTTTCTATTGTTTTATTCAGTTTTGTAATTTATTTCAAAAATTCAGCCACCAGCTGCTCAATATTTACTATTTTATTAAATAAGCTACTCACATCCGCCTGTTCCCCGCTAACAGCGATATATAACGGTTTATCAGTACATTGTTTACGAACCCACTTGACGCTAACTTTATTACTTTCTAGGAATCTAAGTTCAGTAGGCTTATATGGAGTACACTTATGATGCACATATACGTTGTAATCTGCAGCACAGCACTTTAAAAACTTACTTTCGTTAAAAATATCAAGACTTTGTTTGCACACATCGCATAAACAAACATTCACATGCGCCATTTTTAAAACTGTGTGCATTGTTGAGACAAGAGAAAAACGAAACAGATTTTTAAGGTGGCAAAGACAGGAACGGTAGCAACTGTTGTTTAGCAGAAAAATAACAGAAATTTTTTAACAAGATCAGAGAGAAGCAGCATTTTAGGAATTATCCAGCTGAAAATTAATAAAAAGCAGTGAAAAGTTCAAGCAGAAGATAAAGGTTCAACAGAGATTGGTTTCCAAACGTCCAGGGAAAATAATGCACTAAGTAATTGCATATAAAATACGTGTTCAAAAGACAGAGCTCGATAATAAATACAAGAGCAAGAGACCCATATTGAAGGGGCCAGCTCTAAAATAATCCATATTTCAACGTAAAAGAACAATAAATCATTAAACTTTTTATAAACAGATAATTTCATCAACATATAAACACAACCTCCATATTTGTTTGATACAATAGTCAGAGAGATAAACATCGAGGCGCCACATTCGCGTACGATTAAAAACTCCAGTGGGTACACAACCAGTACCACACGGAAGAAGAGTTGAATAATATAGACTATCGTAAAATACAAATTATTACTATACCGTATATTTATAAGTGTATATATATATATATATATATATATATATATATATATATATATATATATATATATATATATATATATATATATACAAAAAAATTATTGATCAATAACTCTAAATTTGAATTAAAAATCCTAGGAAAGACTTTGAATATAATATAAAGGCCAAAATTCTGGGGGTTCGTAGATTATAATATCAACAATAATTTTAATAAAAGTAGTTAGGCATATTATAAGATATTCTTGTCCCATTTAGTTAGTTAAAATAAAGTTACGTTATTGTTTGTCAGAAAAATGAAAAAATAGTGCTTTGTTTTGAATATTATATACATATAAGGGAGAATTAAATATTTAAAAAGAAAAGGGCAGAATCGTAAAAAAATTAATAATTTTCAATTATATTTACATAATCATAAAAAGAAGGAAGCTAATATTTATTTAGGGCCTGAACTCATTAGAACCCCCTCAGATAAGTGTTCTTTTGCTCATTAAAGTGTTTGAAAGCTAGCCGAGGTAAGACAAAAAAAGAAGGAAGGAATTTTTTTTTATCAACTCATTATAGTAGCTAGGCGTGTCAATTTCGTCTGGAACAAAACATACAAGTTTAACTCAATATTTGGATAAAATATAAAATTTAAGTTTTGGAAAGAGTAACGGTGTAATAGAGAGTGCTGGAAATGGATTGGTTTTAGTTGAAGACAGAAAGGAGGAATGTTTTAAAATAAATTATTGCCTATTGATCAAAATTTGAAGTCTGCCAAATTAGAAAAGTGTCATTGTTAATAAAATTGCACAAGTAGAATACTTATTTGTAAGGCGCTTTGTACTATTATTGTCACAATAAACTATTACTATTAGGTCAATATACATATATGGGCAGGTAGTAAGTTTTCCTTAGTTTTATTTAGCATCATAAATACATCCCAACACTTGGTGCAGTAAATTGAAAAAATACCATCACAAATTTCATAAATTTTATTTATAAACTTACATAACAAAATAAAAATAAATACAAATACTTATAATACATATTATAAAACCATAAACTGCGGTAAATACAATATTATAACAATTGACACCCAATCGTGGGAAGTAAAACTAAATAATGCAATAAATATACATAACTATTACTATATATATATATATATATATATATATATATATATATATATATATATATATATATATATCTATATATATATATATATATATATATATATATATATATATATATATATATATATATATATATATATATATATATATATATATATATATGTAAATGAAGTTCTCAAGGTACTTCATTAGGTTTGAATTTCCCGCTCATTAACTAGGGCGCATGACATTGTAAGAGTAGATACAGAGGGCACACCATTAAATGTAAACAAGTTATTGAAGTAATTTAATTAAGAATAAAATTTTTCAGACAAATAAAAATTGAAAATTGTTATGGAATTGGAAAAATAATAGCTTTAAATAATAGCTTTTCAGGTAAGATTTGTACCTAGTAACCTTCAATTGATGTAAATAGTATTGATTTATTGTGATTAATTAAAAAAAACTCTCTTTTCAGAGCAACTCAGTTTAGTTTTGTTTCGTAATTCCAACAATCTATAAAGGGTTTTATTAACTCACATATTATATATATATATATATATATATATATATATATATATATATATATATATATATATATATATATATATATATATATATATATATATATATAAATTGAAACTGACCCCGGATATGGGTTTTAGGGGTCCTAGTTCGCGCTCATTTGAAGACATATTTGCAAAATTCAAAAGTCAGAGTTTATTCTACGAAAATTCACTGAAAAGCGTAGATAGTTTGTATGAAAATTCACTATCGTAACGGACTTGCTTCGCTCAGGCTTGCTCCTGTTAATTGCCTGAACTAGTTCATTAGTCAACCCAGTGAGACCCGTTTTTTCGAAACAAGCAATATTCTACGAAAAATTTCTATTTCCGACACTAATCATTGTATTTTCTGTGATCTTAACTATTTTTATCAAAACTCGTACAATGTACAATCACGCAGATGCAACCTTTCGACTTTTAGACATTTAATTATTATTATCACTGTCTTTTTAACATGATGTGAGGAAGCTTTTTCAGACACCTAAGCTCTTTTCATACTTGTCATAACTATGAATCAGAAAAAATGTAAAAAAAAAACTTTTGATATATGGACGTGTTAGCGTCTCTTATATAGAAAGACCTAGTGTCCTCTAGTGACTCGCCTATGATACGGGCAGTAATGCTGAAATATAATACCGTAAAAGAAAGCTCGAGTTGTTTATCTGCACAATGAAGATTTATGTCTCATTTTCATGTCGTATTTCTTAGTTATGTTCATCTGGACTGCGACTACTGAAATAATATAAAGAACATTGTCTCTTGAGTAGGACACGTATAATACCAGCCAATTCGTTTCCAGCAATTAAGCTTAAATAAGGAATGATTCTGAAAAGGCGGCGATTAAGGGTTCTTGTTCTTTTTAGTGAATTTTCTTTTAAAAAAAATCACTAATGAGGAGATCCCGACTTTTGAATTTTGAACAAATTTCTTTAAATGAGCGCTAATTAGGCCCCCTTGGAACCCATATCCGAGGTGAGTTTCAGACTTTATATGTTATTTTTTAGGAAAATGAGGGTGTCTCAACTTTTCAATTTTGACAAAATTTCGTCAAATGAGCCCAAACTAGTCCCCTTATCCGGGGTAAGTTGTAAATATATATATATATATATATATATATATATATATATATATATATATATATATATATATATATATATATGTAACGTAAGTTTTAAACATAATCTTTAGTAGAAACTGTACCATCTGATATTTTGTATGATACTTAACGACACTGCGAATGCAGAGAAACTCAAGTGTGTTAAGGGTCTACCAACCACGTAATCTTTATGTGTAGATAATATAAAGAAATTGAAACGTTAATGCATCTGAAACTAGAGATGTTTCACTAATTTACTAGTTGAAAGAGAGTCAGTTAGGTAGGGCTTGTTTGTAGTGCATTTTATAATAAAGAATAATTATAGTTAATACAGTGCATATTAGTTTATGTGATAACTGAATTTTGCCGTTCAGGTGAGTACCTACTCGCTAAGTGTCTTGGTTCGTTATAGCTAATAATATAATTCAGATAGCAGTAATTATTATGAGAATATACCTGGGTTGGTTATTATACAGGGGGATTAAATATTTACTGACAATTGCTAGATATTTAGAAATTATATTAAGAGCCACGTGTGCTGTAGTTATATGGTTACTAATTAGACTGTCTCACGTAGTAATAGTGATCGGGTCTCGAATCTGCTTTGTCTGGCCGGCAGGGATCAAGTGGAGGACCCCCGGGCGGGGCACATAAATGTAAGACCTGGATTGGTCTGTAAGGTGCCATAACCTCTGGGTATGTAAAGTTGCGGGTACGTTCGCATAGCGTATCTGGTCTGCTGTACCCAGGCCGCGCTACCTTAGGCCCAAGGTAATGGCGGGGGCAAAGCAGGGCCCTTTTGTATTAATACTGACATGATATGCTTTGTTAATGAGTTGTTGCAATTATAGACGTATAAAGACAGTTGTTTTAGTACCATATTTTAGGGATATTTAGAGTATCCAACATGTCTTGACTTAATAGGGAGATTTAGGTTAGACAAGGTTGAGCTGGACACTTACAGTGGTTTATCTTTTATTGCACAGGTTTAGAAACTACAAGCACGTCCTTCTCTGCTGTCAGCTAAAGCGGTGAGTGTCAATTAATGTGTGGTTGTTTACTTAAACAAATAGTAATATCCTGACGGCCCTCTATCTGTGACTTGTCGTGTGTTACATATATATATTTATGTGTCACACCTATAACTAAAAAAATAATGGACCGATTTTAATAAAACTTGGTGAGTACCTTCCTTTTGCAAATGGCATGGACAAGTTGGTTAGCCAGGAAAATCCGCCAAAGTTTTGCAGGAAAATTTTGTGTTTCCTTTCGAAAAAAATTTATTATCTCCGGGATTGACAAAGTACGGGCAACCAAATTTGGTACGCGGGTTTATATCATTATAGGTAAGTTACCTACCAAAATTTGGCTCTGAAAAAAAAGTTACAGCTATTTAAAGAAAAATAAATTTGGGTTTTCCTCAAAACGTCAAAAGTGGCGATTTTCAACGTCAAAATTAGTAATATTTAGGCAATGAACCTGAAACTAATATGAGCTGTGGAAGGAAAATGTCTCAAGAATAATTTTTTACAAAGCCTCAAGTCTTGGATTCAATTGTCATTGTCCTTCATTTTACTAAAATATTCCCAGAAAATTTATTTCAAATAGACCCTTTCTCTGAAGCTTTGGCTGTAGTGTTGGCTATAGAGTTTATCGGTTAATGGTATATCATTTTTGTCGAATTTTCGTAAAAAATCTTTAAAGCTCAATATATCCGTCATTATGCAAGATACAAAACAAAATTGTATACATTAATTATAGGGTATCTTGAGCTATATCTTCAAAAAATAGTTCTACAATTACAGGATGGCCCATACGTCGTTGGTGATTCAAATTTTCTTTTTTAGTGAATTTTCTTTGAAAAATTCACTAAAGTTTCTGTAAAATGAGAGCTGAACATTAAGAATGGTACTGTAAATGCTGGCAGCGGTATGCAAGTTCCAAGTTATTGAATATTCCTTGAAATTAGAAATGACAGTAGCATATTTGGAAGTTCCCTTTAGGCAGATCAAAAAAGTGAAAATTGTGTTAATTGCAAGCACAAGCATTAAGCTTATTTGTAAAACACATTGTTAAATTATGTACTGATAAATAATAATAATAATAATAATATATATATATATATATATATATATATATATATATATATATATATATATATATATATATATATATATATATATATATATATATATATATATATATATATATATATATCGTACCGATAACTCAAAAAATAATAGACTGATCTTGATCAAATTTGGTGAGTACGTTCCTTTTGCAAGTAACTTGGATTAGTTCGTTATCCAGAAAAATCTGACCAGAAAATCCATATTTCCGGAAATAACAAAGTGAGGGCAACCAAATTTGGTACGCGTATTTGTGTTATAAAGACTGAACCATGTACCAAAATTTAGGTCTCTAAGTTTAAGAACAAAAAAGTTACGGGCAGCTAAAGCAACAAACTTTGGAATTTTCCTCAAAACGTCAAACTCGCAATTTAAAACGTCAACTCGCAATTTAAAACGTCAAAATTGGCAACGTTTAGGCAAAAAAACGTGAAACAAATACGGATTGTGAAAAGAAAATGTTTCAAGAAGAGTGTTCTGCAATTCCTTCAGATTCAGATTCAACCGTCATTGCCCTTCGTTTCACAAAAATATTTACAGAAAATTCATCTCAAATAGACCTTTTCTCTGATGGGCTGTCGGTTTAGTTACGTTGATGCTTTTGCTGTAGGTTTAGTGAAGTTTATGGTTTAACGCTCTATAATTTTTAGCTAATTTTCGTAGAACAAATTCGTTACTGCATTTTAGCATTTTTAATCGAAATATGATGCATGTTTGTAAGAAAAAATCTCGACGCAGTAAGTGCGTTTTGGTAGCGAATTTTCATTAAATCCTTCAACTTTCAATAACTCAATTTCCTATTAACGTAAGTTTTCTTGGTTAGGAAACCAACATTTAACTTTATTTTCGGAAAATTTTTGTATGAACGCAGCAAGGGCGTTTTAGTTGCGAATTTTCATTACATGTTTTAAATTTCAATAACTCAATTTGTTCATTGGCTAGGGGACCAGTTTTCTCAGAAACATTTAAAATTCATTTTCGGAAATTTTTTGCACATTTTCAAATAATTATTTTGATAAAATATGTTACATTGTTCCTACTATATAGGTTATACCGGTAACCAAATTGATGCCTGCTCGCATTAGAGCGATATATTTGTAATTAAAAACATTTTTATGAAAATTCACTTCCAGAACGCACTTTCTTCGCCCAGAGTTTTTTTTTATTTCTTTAACTTCGGCCTATTTGCAACTATGGCAAATCACCGAGGCCAAAGAGCAGTTTCACCTCACTATCCTGGAAATTTTGGCGATCCTCTGCCTTTATGTAAGGAAGGTGGGGATCTTTAACGTGCCCAACATCGCATAGATACGGACACCGACGGCTTTACGCCCACTCTGAAAGGCGGAACGTGCAGACATTCAACTTGCTCAAATACAATGCCACAACCTCCGCTGATGTTAATTGTACAGTATGTACTTAAAAAGTGAGAGGAGTGCCCTGGGATCGAACCCAGTACCCTTCGGTTCAGATTCACACTTTATTACCACTGTACTATCTAGTCTACGTGTTTTTGTTAAACAAAATGCGTTCTTTGAGTTTATTAGAGCTGCTAATTAAGCGATTCACATTTTACCTGGAATCATTACTGGTTCAAAATACACTTAGAAAGCCCCCAAGTATCTGAATAATACCAAATACCCTATCTATATTAAATATTTCAAGTTTTGGTTTTTAAAATTATTTTTATGAAAATTCGCTAAGAAATTCTATACCGTAAGACCCGTACTGAATTCCCTATAATATACGTCGAAATCTGAATATTGAAAAACGTTACATTTTTGTTGGGGAAAATGAATAATAATAATAAATAATAATATCTATTGTCCTGAAATTCTAGGTAAATAACAGAAGCAGACGTAATTATGATGAAATCTAGAAAAACGGTTACCAAACGAACGGACGAGTGCATTATTGTGGAGGTGTGTATAGAACACGTCGTGACTTGGCCACCGATTGGAGGTCTCGTTTTATTTCATTCGAAGAGTGGAGGCTAGAAAGAGCTCGCGCACAGCCACTAACGGTCACGGTAAGAATTTTTTCGTGCAGCAGTTAGCGAACTTCTGAACTCAACACGTTAGCAGACAGTCGAAGCTGGGACGTTGCCGTGTGAACACCTTTTAGTCGCGGTGGTTAAACTTCATCTAAAACATGGGAGATAAAACCCTTTTTGTTATCTATACCATCTAATAATAATTGTCAGTGCTTGTTTAAAGTCATTTAGGCGGTTTTCGAGTTTAAATAAACATCGTATTTAGCATAAAAACGCGAGTTAAGTTGTGATTATTTGTTCCGACCTGATTCATCTCTTACCTTAATCAAAAACAGTTCCTGATTATCACCGAAGTTTGAGTCAATTAGCAGTGAATTTCACTTGAGCAAATTCACGTTTTAATTGTGATTTGCAAAGTTTCCGTCAAGCGAATTAAGTACATCGAGATAGTTGACTAAAGGTTTCCTAAGTATGGGAACAATAAATCCAGCAGCCCAATAGTCGCTAGTGGAAACTACCACTCATTTTCTCCAGATACTCTCTTATTGGAGTCTCTGAACCTGTCTCAGGTGCTCATAGTTGACCCCACTTGGAAGGCATCCTCATAGGGTCATCAGGTAACTCAATACAGGAACATCTGGTGAGTCTATGTAACTCCTTTTTCTCTGAATCGGCACAATTTTTCATGCAGAAATCTAATATCTGAAGCCTTATAACTTGAACTTTCCAAAATAACGTAAACAAATTCCAACTTGAACAATGTCAGCGAGATGCTATAAGAATAAATGTAAATTTCCTGTTTAATCTGTTGAATTTTATCTGTGAATTTGAACACATAGTTTGTGAAATTGTAATTAGCAAATTTTGTCTGCAAAATATCTAACCTGTACATTCTGTTTAATATCTCCTATTTTCAATAACTAATGTAGAAATTTCACGCTCACTTGAAGAAATTTTTTTATAACTCAAGAGTAAGGATCTCCTAATTAGTGAATTTTATTTAAGAAAATGCACTAAATAGGTTTTAGCGAAATTAAAAAAAATATATTTGCTAATGAGGAGATCTGTGTGTATATCCGACCAATAACTCAAAAAATAATAGACCAATCTTGATCAAATTTGGTGAGTTCCTTCCTTTTGCAAGTGGCTTGGATAAGTTCGTTAAAATCGGACCAGGTTTTCCCGGAAAATGTTGTGTTTTCTTTCTAAAAAAATTCATATCTCCGGAAATAACAAAGCAAGGGCAACCAAATTTGGATTTTTTTATGTTGTGGTAGAAAATTTTCGTAAAAATATTTCAAATCCGATACTTCAATAAATTTCCCATTAAGCCAGAATCTTCAATCTTAAACCATAGTAACACCTATGTGAACGCATGTGGGTACTAACTTAAAGAAAAATAACATAATGAGCTTCGCGGATAACTACAAATTTGTTTTAAAAAACCATTTTTGTTGTTTATTGTCTATAAAAACTAGATGGGTTGACTAAAACAAATCCATCCGAGCAATTAATAAGGAAAAATACCTGCCATATTTATAACTTTTCACGTACATTCCTTTTGTAAATAATAATTTTTTTTCTGAAAAACTTTTGTAACTTGAATGAAATTTGTAACACTATTTTTTTAAAGACACTTGCAGTACTTACATATTATATCTAAGAGAAAATTTTAATTTTTTAGCTCCATATAAGACATACATTTTTTCAAATAATCGCAAACTGGGTCTCTAAAACCGAGCTCCAAGGTTCATTTAAATTTAAAGAGGTCGTTTTAATATTATGTCTTACTAATAGTATACAATTGTTATGAAAATTCACTACTATAACGCACTTGCTGCGTCCCGAACCTTTTAGTGAATTTTTATTTAAACAAATTTACTAATAGAGAGGTATCGATGGTGAGACTTTGCAAAAATTCTTTCAAATGAGTGCGAACTAGGACCCCTAGAACTCATATCCGGCGTCAGTTTTAATTTTTATATGTTTATATATATATATATATATATATATATATATATATATATATATATATATATATATATATATATATATATATATATATATATATATATATATATATGTATCCGTCTGATAACTCAAACAATAATTAACCGATTTAGATGAAACTTGGCAAGTGCCTTTATTTTATTAATAGCTTGGACGAGTTCGTCCAGAAAAATTGGACGGGGTTTTCCGGGAAAATTTTGAGTTTCATTTCGAAAAATTTTTTTTCTCCGAAAGTAACAAAGCTGTTTTAATGAAATTTACTACATATGTTGCCTCAGGAGAGATCTTTCTACGTATTAAAATTCAACTTTCTAAGTTTAGAGAAAATTGAGTTATTCAATTTAAAATTTCTTTCGAAAAAAAAATTTTTCTCCGAAAATTACAAAGCTATTTTAATGAAATTTTGTGGATATCTTGCCTTAGGAAAGACCTTACTACTTATTAAAATTAAACTCTCTAAGTTTATAGAAAATTTTTGATACTTGTAGTATTGACTAAGAATAAATTTCAACGATTGCATGTTTTAACTATTTGCGCATAGATGTCGCCGCCACCCCTTCAGTTTAATAATTGAGTATTGACTAAGAATAAATTTCAACGATTGCATGTTTTAACTATTTGCGCATAGATGTCGCTGCCACCCCTTAATAAATGTAACATCAGTGATGGTTTAATGCTTATCCTTTTTGCTACTAGTTTATTAATAGTCAATAGTTTCTTCCTAATACTCGTTTATACTCAACACACGTGGTTTCTATTGCTTCTACTTGTGAATTGCCGCTTTTTCAGTCTTTATTGTTAATAATGTCGCTTTGCTTATTCTTACTGCTATACTATTTTACATACTTGTTATCCAACTTAAACCCACTCATGTTCTACCGCATAAGCGTCATGTACCTTCACTTTAGATTTATTGTCCTCTCTTCCGTCTTTATGATTGATTTGCAAACCTTACTCGTCTTTCCTACAGTGACTTGATAGAGACAGTGTGGCCATGGGCGATTCGGCCGCCAAGTTATCTCCACATTTAACATTACGCTTATGGAAGAATAGTACCTATGTATTTCAAATAATAATGAATTGGGGAATCTTAGAAGAAAACTGTATAGAACCTTTTCTTTAGAGAATTATTTTTCGCTCATAAACGACTAGTTGCAATGTTTTTAGTGAATTTTTATTTAAAAAAATTTACTAATAGAGAGGTATCTATGGTGAGACTTTGCAAAATTTTTTGAAAATGAGCGCGAAACAGGACCCCTAAAACTCATATCCGGGGTCAGTTTGAATTTTTATATGTTTATATATATATATATATATATATATATATATATATATATATATATATATATATATATATATATATATATATATATATATATATATATATATATATATATATATATATTGTAGAGAGATTGAAATTGCCATTAAAACGTTAAGATGGGAAAGTGTATTTTATTTCTATTTTACCATTTTCACAATGAAATACAATCTATTACATCCATTAGAGGCAACCAGCATCACTAACAGTTACAGATATAATGCCTAATTGAATAAATGCATAAAACTTTTCCGAATTGTTACATAAAATCTTGTAAAAATTGCAGCTTCTCCAGGACGCTCCTACTTTACAAATAATTCTACTGACTCTTGTTCGTACGACTTCCATTTTCGCAAACTTGTCTCCACTTATGATTTATTATTACAAAACTTCGCTACTACAACTGACTTGCTGCGTCCTGAGATTTTTTCTATGTCCACATTTCTAAAGCTTCTAAAATAATCTTGGTAACAAGATTGCCTTGAATAGAGAGATACTGCTTTATGAATTTACCTTACAATAGTGTGTAAAATACTTCTCTACGTTATTTACACATGATGGTAATGGGATATGAGAGAAAACATTATACTGTAGGCAAACTATTCACAGATTTAATTAAAAGATAAAGGTGTGTCCGCTACTGCCATTTAATTACATTGTTCCTATTTATATCTATTATTTTCTCAATTGTGGTAAAAGTAAGCAATTAAGGTGGCTTATATTCATTATTTTCTTTAACGGATAATTGTTTCAGTTGGGCTTTTATAAACGCTCATCAGCAAATTTTTGTGAATGCAAGATCCTCGTGAAAAGATCTTAATCTTCTAGGAAATGACAGTGATAATACCCCTACCCCTTAACTACTAACGTCTCAGTTCTGGAACACTGATACCCTAAGGTGAAGTCTCAGAGACCTATATGTTTATGGTAGATGGTAAATAGTATATTTTCTCTACATACAGACTTAGAAACTACTTATCTTGCTTCACTGTTGGGTTTCGTTTCTGTAGGTGAAGGGCGTAGCCAGCACGTAAGCTAACTGAAGCAAGCGGATCTTATGAATTCTATGTTCTAGGATGTTGTTCAACGTTTCTGTGACTAGTTTCGCTGCTTGACAGCATTCTCAGACAGATAAAAATTGAATTAGTGCGAAATCATGACAACTACAAATAAAGATCTGTTGCTATGTTATAATGTTTTGATAAAAAAATTCATCAAATTGAAAATAAAATGAAAAACATGACGGGTAGGGCTTTCAAAATGTCTACGTGATGTATGTGAATATTTAACATGAAAATAGAATAGCCTATAACAGTAATAACTATAATAACAGTTACAACAATCAAATAACTAAAGAATAACAATAATAAAGCACACTCTATGCATGTATCGACATACATCAACTCATTATCCGATTACAACTTTTTTGAAAAAAAAAAGTTAAACTTATTTTCTTTGACTTATTTAATTAGGAAGAAGAATTTCCAAGAAAGGGGATTTCATTAAATAAGTTTACTCATTTAAAACAAGGCAGCTATTGTGTGTGTACTTTTTGACTTCTAAAGCTTTAAAAAGTCTAGTTTACGTTTGTCGTTACAAAAATGTTGTGGTTGTATGCGGTTATTTACTGTAGGTCTACGTTCCGTATCAATAATATGTTTTGCAAATGTGGATTTGTCAGCGTGGTTGTTTCTAAATGCAGAAATATATTCTTTGTATCGTGTGTTAAAATGTCTAGAAGTTTGACATATGTAAATTGGGTTACAATGTGTACAAGCTAATTTATGAACTCCAGCTTTTGTCAAGAAACAAGGTGTTTCTTTCGCATGGAATAACAAATCCCGCGTCGTGTTGTAGGATTTGTTATTTAATCTTTGTATTTGTACAGGTATTTAAGATTTTTGAAATGTTTTCTGAAATGGTTCCAAAATAAGTTAACGAAACATCCCTTTTGTTTTTTTTTTGTCTCTAATATTTGGATAAATTAAATTAATCGCTATTTTGTATTCTTTTCTCTCGATCCTTTTATCTATTATTTTAACAGAGTAGCCATTATTAAATGCTATTTGCTTAATTATTGAAATTTCTTTTTCAAAATTGTTTTGGGATCTAGGTGCACGTTTTTTTTTATTTCAACAACACACTTACAGCCTAAATACTATCGTACCGTGGGTGTCGACAAGGAGGAAAGAGGCAACTTGTCAATACTAGACTTGAAGATTTGGTGGTTCGGAGGAGAAGGAAAAGCATGCGCCGGCAAGGAATTCCACAACTTGGAAGTCCTCGGGACAAAAGAGCGGGCATAACAAGATGTTCTATGTCTGGTGAAGGGTGCATTCGCTCTGTTCCCCTGGTAGATCTGATCGGGGCAGCAGGTGGAGGAACTATGGAAGAAAGCTCCTCTGAGCACTGCCCGTGCAGATATCTATAAAAGAGAGAAAGGTCGCCAACGACACGTCGGTGGGCAAGGTATGGCAGCCTTTGGGTGAGGGTAGGGTCACCAATGAGACGTATAACTCTCTTCTGAATGGAGTCCAGGATAGCGAGTCTAGAAGCGGCAGCAACACCCCAGATGTGGCAGCAGTATTCGAGGTTTGGCCTTATTTGTGAAGTATATAAGGTATAGAGATTAGCTGGTGAAAAGTATTTGCGAGTCGGGAAGAAGAAGTCTAATTTCTTAACAGCCGCTTCTGCAATTGATGTGACATGTTGATACCAATTGAGATTTCGATCCACAGAAATGCCAACAAGTGAAAAGGAATCATTACTTTGAATAACTTGGTTGTTGATTGTGGTGGTTCTAGGGATGGTGGGGTTGAATTGTACAAGATTTCTACCTCCGCAGTCTAGTATTTTTGGAGCTACATGGAGACAGAACCCTCCATGTGTCTGCGATCCTCATCTAATTGGGGCAAAGAGACAGGCTTAGAATATTGTATATTTGGTTGGAGGGTGCTGTCGTCCGCGTAACTGTGAACTGGGTTGGATGTGCTAGAGAGGTCATTGATGTGGAGAAGAAACAAAGTAGGGGCTAAAGCTGAACCTTGAGGAACTCCTGCATTAATTGGATATAGTTTAGAGGAATGGCCATCCACAACAACAGAAATGCTCCGGTTGGAGAGGAAGTTTGCTGTCCAGGTACAGAGTTTTGGTAGTAGGCCATAGGCCGGAAGTTTATTAAGCATCGCTGCGTGCCAGACCTGGTCGAATGCTTTGGATATGTCTAGAGCGACAATCTGGGATTCACCGTGTAGTTCCATAGACTTGTTCCAAGAATGGGTGACAAAGCAAAGGAGGTCGGCAGTTGATCTGCGCTGACGGAATCCATACTGCCTGTCGTGGATTAGACTGTGTTTTTCTAGAAATTTTAGTAATTCGGTGTTTATATACTTTTCCATCACTTTAGAGATGACTGAAAGGAGAGAAATAGACCTGTAGTTGCTAGGAAGCGCTTTGGATCCTTTCTTGGGGACGGGTTGTACTCGAGCAGTTTTCCAGTTACTAGGGAATATGCCTCTATTGTAAGATGTCTGAAATAGGTTGGTCAGGACAGGAGCAAGTTCTGGTGCACATTTTTTTAAGAACAATTGCTGGGATCTCGTCAAGGCCATAGGCTTTCCTGGTATTAAGAAAAGAGAGCATCTTTCGTGCCTTTTTAGTTTTGAAAATGATATCCGTCATTTTATGCGCGACATCGGGGACTGTTAGTGGTTAAACATTGGGAGGTGGGTTGAGAGTAGAATTGCCGGCGAACAACGAGGCAAAAAGTTCAGCCTTGCCAAGACGGTAGTAACAATTTCATCCCCTAAGACAAGAGGTGGGAACGTGCTCTTGCAGAAATTACTCCCAATAGATTTAGCAAAAGCCTAGAAGGGTTTGCTGCCCTTGAAGCTTAAGAGGACTTTGTTTTTAATGTTGTTATTAAACGAGTTCTTTGCCCCAGAAAAAAATGTGAACATAGCGGTTTCTTGCGTCGTTAACTGCTTGACGGTTTTCTTGACTGGGATTGTGTAGAAGCGTTTTGTGAGCTGTCACCTTTTCAAGTCTGGCCTTGTCACATATTTAGAGAACCAGGGCTTTTGAGTGGCTGAAGAGGTTTCCTGTGTACGTGGAATAAATAATTTCATACCAGTTTGGATAATTTCGATGACGTTTTGTGAGATATCAGACGGGTCAGGTTGAGAGAAGCAGACAGACAGATGTATCATAGAATGAGAGGCTGACAGCTTTTGTGAAAAAAGGTGACTTGAATCGTACGGTATGGTTGTGTCCGTGTAAGTTGGTTTCCTATATATTGAAAAGTCAAATGAATTATTTTATAACTTTCTAATCGTTAACTTTTCAAAATTTATACAACTATTGGCTTCTTCTTCTAAAGCAAACTTAATATTTTTGTGAAGGTTATGAATAAAATTTAAAAATTCAGTTAATTCTCTATAGCTACCTTGAAAACATGCTTAAAATATCATCTACGTATCTGTACCAAAAGACAATATAATGCAGAAGTTCTGATGTTAAAATTTAGTTTTCTAAGTTTTTCATAAAGATGTTGGCTAATAAAGGTGACAACGGACTACCCATAGGTAGGCCTTCATTTTGCAAATAAATTTTATCATTAATTTTAAAACAGTTTTGTTTTATACATTTGTTAAAAAGATTGATTATCTTTTGTCTTTTTATGACATATACGTTCTTTTCTATTAAAACGTTTTCTAATAGAGGTAAACATTCTCTAGGCGGTATCTTAGAATACATGCTACAAACATCAAACGAGACTAATTTACTATTTGTAGGAATAATTAAGTTATTTAATTTTAAAGTGTCAAGCAACGAAACTAGTCATAGAAACTTTGAAGAACATCCTAGAACATCTAGAATTCATAAGGGCCGCTTGCACCAGTTAGCTTACGCGCTGACTACGACCTTCGCCTACAGAAACGAAACCCAACAGTGAAGCCAGAGAAGTACTCTCCAAGTATGTATGTAGTATTGACCAGTTTCACCAAGTAAGGGCAACAACAATCAATGAATATATTTTCTATATTAATCTGTACATGGCTCGTCACAATAATCAACATAAAATACAATCATCAACATATAAAACACCCTGATCAAATATTGTTACGTACTTGTCTATGAGAGTCTTGTCCGTAGAACAATGCTACCTCTATGGTCACAGGCAACTTGTAGAGTGTGTTGGTTGTAACGATTGCGTTTCGTTACTACTTTAAATATTCAAAATTAACCAGTAAGAGACTTAATTAATAGCCATCAATCCAATATCCGTAAGGCAATTCATGTTTTGATTTCAAAATTATTTTGTAAAAAGTCGCTAAATCTTCAAGTACCGTGAACCCCTTTACTGCATTTATAATTTGTAGGTTAAAATTCAATATAAGTTTGCCAAGGAAAATTGCGTCGCATTTTGCTGGAAGAATATTTCCAAGAACTAAATATCGCTGCGACTTTATCTGTATTTTTCCGTGTGGATGACCGTTGAAGCCGTTCAACAAATATCCCCGAGAAAACCTTGAATTCTAGACGAGGGGACGTGAGACGTCAAGGGAAAAGGGTTAGATCTGAACGCACAAGACGCTACCTCGGGGGAGTCGGAGCTAGACTGTTGGCAAGTTAACATCTTTTAATTAGCGTGGCTGATAATTATCTTAAAATAGGTGATAAAACTCCTTTTAGTTGTCTATAATATCTAACAGCAGTTGTCAGTGATTGTTTCATATCATTTGATCGGTATTTGAATTTAAATTAACGACGTGTTTGACAGAAAAACGCGACTTAAGAGTGATTCTTTGTTTACACACCTGGTGCGTTTCTCACGTTAATCAGAAAGAGTTTCTGATTATTACTGAGCTCTGAATTAGTAGGCATTGTAAATTTCACTTGAGCCAATTTGCATTTTAATTGCTGTAGAGAGATTTTGGTGAAGTTAATTCCGAACGTCGACTTAAGACGGTTGTTCATTTGATGTCAGGGGCCAAATTGTCTCCCGCAGTATTGAAGCAACAAGAGCCACCTGCCCAATAAACGTTCATGGTAAGTCCCACCTGTTCTCTCTAAACTTCCCTCTCTTATTGGAATTTTTAAGCTTGTGTTAGGCTCTGATGGTTGACTCTATTTGGAGAGCATCTTCAAAGGCTCAACAGGTAACTACAGGCGTCAGAACTTGGTGAGTCGATGAAACCTTATTTATTTGTGTGGAACAAACAAAACCTTTCATGCAGCAGTCCATTATTTGAAGCTTTACAATTTAAATTTTCAAAGTAACATGATTAAATTTGAACTTCAACAGTGTCAGTGAGGTGCCTAAAAAAGGGGCAACTCTAAACTTCCTGTTTATTCTTTAGAATCTTGTCAATATTGTGAATTTAAATACATAGTGCTTGAAATTTCACATAGTAATATATTTCTTAAATGGAGCCTAACTCAAAGGACTGGCCAGTTATTTCATTGAAAAATCAACCGAACTGATTGACGAACGTCAAGCAATTTAAGTAATAATTTGTATTTGCTTTTGAGCTGTAAAATACAGCACTTGATCCTTAATATACCTCAAGTAGGTAATGTTTTTTTTTGTAACACAACCATTTTATTTTATTATTTTGTCATATCTCAAATGAAATGATAATTTCTTTTTCGTAAAACCCTTGCTGTTTATTTGATTTTTATTTGTGTATGAGTTAATATTTATTTGAAATTTACCAACCACTAAGTTTGTTTACTATCCCAAATTTATTTATATAAATAAATTTAATATTATTGTTAACATGAACATAACTGTTTAATTGAAGAGAAATTCCTCCCTAATATCTCTCCTGTTTGGCAGCAACACCATTAATAAATTATAATTATCTTTTATCGAGATTCCTTAAATTTTATATAACCAGGCCCTAGCCTGGCGCGCTCACAAATATATGACTTCAGGCAGAGCAACACAGAGAATAGCGTGAGTATCAAACCATATCAAGATCTGCCAACCTCCTAAAGTGTTTCTAGTCTTAATAATAATAATAATAATAATAATAATAATAATAATAATAATAATAATAATAATAATAATAATAATAATAATAATAATAATAATAATAATAATAATAATAATAATAATAATAATAATAATAATAATAATAATAATAATAATCTGATATATAGATGATTTTAGGGTAGGGATAATAGGCAAAAGTGACCTCACTGTCAAGCAGATTCAAATCCACTTGAGGTAAATCACAATATACCACGTCACACTCAAATTTCTGTTTAAGGACGGTTACATGGTAACAGCGAACACTGGAACAATATTTCTAGAAGGAACGAGAAGTGACAGATATGTAACAATGGAAGGTCTAGAATCTCTATGGACAGTATAAATAGGCGAGCCGCAGATAGTCAGTCAGTCAGTAGTGAGTTAGTGTTGGTGCAGAATAAGTGATCACAGAAGACGAATAGTGAAATATAATTCTATGGATATTTGTAATACAGGAATATTTTAGTTGATGTGTTTGTGGTCGAAAAATAGTCGGTTATAATAAATTTGTACTTTGAAAAACTATCTTTTGTGAGTCAACAAATCGAAGAACGCAACAACTGGTGTCAGAAGTAGGATTTTCAAACTGCTAGCGGAAATATTTTTCAGGATATTTGTTGAACAACGTAGAGATTTCTATAATCTCCGGAAGATCAGTGTCAGCGGTAATTTATAACTGCGTGTGTTTCTGAATCAGTATAAACTGTGTACCAGCTCTAGGTACGTTTATGTCTAAGACACGCAGCGCAACATTCAGTATGGACAACCAGTTGGAAATGATTTAAAAGTGGAAGAGGAAGCTAAATTTGCTTGAACCGAAGCCAGGGAAAGAGATGAATAACAAAAGAAGACGTAAACGAGACGAAGAGGCCAGAAGAATAAACAAAGAAGCGAAGAAAAAAGACGACGATGCAAAAGAAGAAATGGGATGAACAGGCTATAGAGCCACTGAGAAAAGTAGGTGCAGAAATCAAGAAAATTCTACAAGAACAGGCCAGCACAGCTGAGAACATAGTACTTTATATGTGGACGAACGTATAAAGCAGGTAAAAGACGACATCTTCCAGCAAGTAGAAAGCCGAGCAAGGAGTATCAGCGGCGATGTTAATGACAAGCTGACAAACAACAGAAAGTTCATTCACTAAAAAATAAGTGTGATACCCTAGGGAATGGAAACCTCAGACTCGAAAATAGCATCGTCGTAAGAATTAAGGTCTCCGCATTTGATGGCTCAGTTCCATGGGGTATTTATCTACGCCAGTTCGAAGCCACTGCTACAGCAATTTGTTGGGGCGAGAGAGAAAGAAAGCGACTTCCTTAATAGTAGCTCTCAGAGGAGAGCCGATAGATGTGCCTCAAGGAATTTCCAGAAAGGAACAGTTGAGTTTTGACAGCATTGAACATCAATTAAAAATGCCGACGTTGTCAGACTGACACGATTAGCCTACCCCATAGCTCCAATGGAGTTTTTAAACCAGCTGCAAACCTCCATTGACAGCATCAGAAATATCAGGCGCAGAGGATGGCCAGACACAAAAACCTGAACGATACTTTGGCACGTTCTCTGGAGTTTGAAGCGGTTATGCAAACATCAGAAAGCCATGTCAGAGTTCGCAGTCTCCAAGCACGAGAAGAAAATAAAACAGAAGCATTCCACGCCGTGCAGCTACTGAAGAAAATCGTAGAGAAGATCAAGCTTACGTCTCATGTGGACTCAATAAGAGCCCCCCGTGCAAGTGCCTTGTGTTGTTGAAACTGCGGCAAGGTGGGGCATAGGAGGGGCGATTGTTGGGCTCTAAGATTACTCGCATGGCAGAAAGTGAAGCTAAGGCTCGTAACTGGTTCTCGGGATAGCGATTCTGGCAGCCCTCTCACCGTACATGAATGCTAAAGCGCAATAAGACCCAGATGGTCGTCGACACCGACGCACCTAAACGATTATTCGCTACGACATGGTACCAAGATGGCGTGTAAGAGAGCTAAGCAGAGTGTACAGAGTAAATGCAGCCAGTGGTGATCGGATCTAGGTATTCAGAGAAATTGACGTCGACCTAGAAAGGCAAACCAGAGAGCCATAGTCGCCGCCATATCAGATCCGATTATAATTGGATCGGACTTTCTCCAAGATCAGTGCGTTAAACTTGATCTTGGCACTAACATCCTGACTAGCGGCGCTGAAGGAATTAACGTCTTGCATTTCGGTGAAGAGAGCTGAGGGAGGAAAATACGACCCACTGATTGAAATAAATAAATATTTTAATCTTGTGCCCTCCTGTGACCTCCATCGACACCAAAATTTTTTCTATAAAATGCTAATAATTTTTTTAAGTTAAGTTATATATATATATATATATATATATATATATATATATATATATATATATATATATAATTAATCTGCTTTTTATTGACTTCTGTTAGTAAATTTAGTTATTTACTAGGTTTACCTATCTAATTAAATTATAACAATTTTTTAGGATAATGTTGTAATGTAAAATATCATTTGTAATAATGAGCCGATTCATTGGTGTGCTCAAAGTTCCTATTTTTTTATCGTGAATCAATACGGAAAATTATGTTATAAGTAAAAGTCTATTGTTAGACTCCATGGTCTACTACTTTTTAAACACTTTTTTTTGTTATTTGTTTTCTGGTATTGGATCTTATAGCCTAGTATCCTCAAAATGATTTTTCTCAAAATTGTCAGTGCAATTACAAGATTTATCAAGCATGTTGTGCACCATTGGAAAGCTCTTTTCAGAGGCCATCACATGAACAAAAAATCCAATATGGCTGCCATAATAAAAACAAACGTTGATACCTGTAGCTCAAAAACAAATGACTGTCCAAAGTGTCCTGATAATGTGCAAGTCTTAGATATGTCAGATCAACGCCTACTTAGATATTGAAGAAAAAAGATATCGACAAATCTTGTTTTTTTTCAAAATAACTCGAAAACGAAAAAAGGCAGGGCAAAACATTGTTAATTTGACCGTCTCCATATCTCTAATAATAACGGAGATTGCAATACATTCCCACCCAGTTTGGGACACACTGTATATTAGACATTAAAAATATTTTTATGAAAAATCGCTACCATAACTATTGCTGAGTCCAGGCTTTTATTAGTTTCATAAGTCTGCTAAATGGAATTTACACAATTACGAAGAGGATATATTTCTTTTACCTTGATATCTATAAAACCAAACATGTATCGGATTTCCGGTTAGGTAAGTACAGATTTATAGTACGCCCGAGCTGTGTTATACCAGATATAACATATATTGACATTTACCAGTGATTTATGTAGCGCGAATACGTACCTTTTTATCTAATAACAACATACCTTCCTTCCAATATTCGAGAGTAAATGTCTAGAAAGAACATCCATTAACGACAGAACAAATTTAGAAGACACGGAACCAGAAAGTTTCACAACAAAGTTTGTCGGATAATATTTAACAAATGGAAGAACAAATCGGTGTATAGATTTTGCATTTGTATTTATTTAATGAAACTGAGATTTATGATCGACGATATATCATACCAATTTGATAAAGTAGGGAAAGAGTGAGGACGGTCTGGACTACCGAAAGGAGAGGATGTGTTCATAATTTCCACCGTTTACTAATCTGTGACAGCACATGCGCATTATCTGTGGTAAAAACATGCATTATAAACTCACATTTAAACTTACTCGTCATTAAATAGATTATCCTCTGAAGTAGCTTTCCGTAGCGTTTATTGAAGTTGAGTGATCTTTGTGTCATCACATGTCACATAAGATAGCCTCTATCAGATTCTTGATCGATAAACTGTTTAGAATTTCGTCGTCAAGGAAAAAATTAGAAAAAGAGCTAAATCTCATCAAACAGTGAGCTGATAATAATGAATACCCACTAAGGCTTTTTCACAAATTGTTCGATAAGAAAAACCGTCCGCTGTTAAGGGAAATGAGTTCCAGTTTACCTCTGGAACAACCACAGGGATTTTCATATTTTCCATTTAATTTTTGCGACTCTATCACCAATACTGTTATAAGAGCACTCAAGAGACACAATGTGAAGTTTTCGTTCAGATCCAACAACACCGTAAAAAGTTTGCTTATCCGTAATAAAGACAGTGTTTCACTGTTGAAAAGGTCCAGTCTGTATTGTTCACAGTGTGGCGAACCCGATTGTGACATAGTCTAGGTCGGCAGAACGGGGAGCGCGATGAATTTGAGGATTGTTGAACACCTTAGGAGCTGAAATCACCCCAACAACAACACTTCACCTTTTGGTTGTCACTTAAGGAAATCAGGCCACCCTTTCAGCAAAGAAAACGACTCAAAATTCTTACATACTTCCAGTTTTGGTATAGACAGTTTGTTATTAAGTAAATGGAGGTCTATAAACACATCAATTGTTCCAACAAAAATGTACTAAATGTTTCCAATACAGACATTGCGAATTTCTCAACCTTATAAAGTCGATCAATGGGTCACAAACCCAGACTTCATTTGAATATACCATAATAACAGATACACAAGTCTATCAGACTGTCTGCTCTGTGGTCCAGACCTGTCATTTCGTTGCTGTGCATACAATTTCGGGTCGACATGTCACTCCTGTCATATGTCAGTTCTCATTTCCGTTTCGTTTTCGGGGCCGATCCTGCGCCTTATTGTTTGGTCTGCTCGTGTGTGTTTTTCACTGGAGGCGTCTTTTAAGCTCAATTTCCAAGCTGAAACAAAAACTCGTTCTCATGCTCAATAAAAGTTTGTTTCTGTTTTTTATTGTTACGCACTGTTGGACCAGCCTGTATTCATATATATATATATATATATATATATATATATATATATATATATATATATATATATATATATATATATATCCATCCGCGCCCAAAAGTATTGCTTAGGTAATTTATGACATTAAGGTCGATATGTGGGGGGGCTCCGTCATGCACAAACCACAGATTATGTCTTATGTCAAGAGGTACATTTTCTAATAACCCATTTAGTTGGTTTTGCAGGAATCCAAGATAAGTTGTAGCATTAAGTCTGTGAAGTAAAAAAATTGGTCCTATTTAATTACACCCTACAATTCCAGCCTATACATTTAAGGAAAATTGCTCTTGATGATGCCTTTCAAAAACTGCGTGGGGATTTTCCTCAGCCCAAATATGGCTGTCTCGATCAGTAGTAACTTAATAAAGGGTGCCTGGTAAATATATATATATATATATATATATATATATATATATATATATATATATATATATATATATATATATATATATATATATATATATTGAAAGAGACAGATCGATGTATTAGATAATGTAAATATGTACCTGTTTCTCGCAGACGGATGTCAATCCGTTGAAACATCCTTCTGTCTGGAATTCTCCGATTTGGGAAGGCTTCTTCATACAGTCGTTTCGCCTCATAACAGTTACCAAAAGCCCGTGCATACATAACATGCATGTCTGCTGGTTCATTGTTGGTAAATACTTCTATATTTAATTAGAAAAATTACGGACAATACAATTAATTACTTAAAAATAGTGAGTAGTCTCAAACGTAAAAGTCAAATGTAATATATGTCATGACGAAAACGCAAAAGTCAAGTCCCGTAACGATGGAAACCACTTTGTTAAATGGTTTGTTCAAAGTTTGTTATCATGGCTTTTTGTTTTATCTTCATGATTGTGTCTTGTCAGTTCTTTTTTCTGGTAAGATTTTAATTTTTAACTAAAGAATAAGAAAATTAAGTTTACATATACTGATAGCAATTAAAAGGTGAAAAATGTATTCCTATGATTTTTCGCAGAATTAATTTTTGAGCGACATCGACATACAGAAATTAAAATATGTCGAAATTAGTGTGCCTGAGAGATTTAAATCAAATAAACTTTTATGCTTACAATTGATAAGGACTGCAATGTAGCTATACGGTAGGTCGATATTACTGGGTGTCAAAAAAATATAGCCAATTGAATGCAAGCCATGTCTTACAGGTGGCGTTATTAACGATAACATATTTAAATTTCTTGCCCTCGAAAACCCTTACATGCCAATTTTCACACCAACATTTCAATTTGTCTCGGACTTCTTCGTGAAAAACTGACAAAAACAAATAACTTTAACATGCTGTATTTAAAAAACTAAGCATTTGCGGACCCATGTTTATATTAAAAAATTGTCTTTTTTTTATCCTAAATGTGCACTTGTAACATAGACGGTCATTTTTGAAACAGCCTGTATATATATATATATATATATATATATATATATATATATATATATATATATATATATATATATATATATATATTTAAATTTAAGTTAAATCAAAAAATGCCTTAGCATATGTAGGTGGCCTATTTGTCAAAAACATGATGGACCTTGAACCACATCTGAAATGAACAAAGAAACACATGCACATAAAAAAACCTGCAAATTCTATATGCTCTAAATTCAGTTGCTGACAGCTCCTATCACGTTGGGATTTATTTCGTGTTTTTCAGAACCGGAGGAGTTCTGTTGGAATATTCGGTTGTTCAAAATAAACAGAAACTGGTCGATTAAAAACACACCGAACTAGAGCAACGTTTGTGTGGTTTGATTTATTTTTTCGCATTACCGGAGGATGAGCACTTTTAATCTAATACATCTGCAAACCCTGGAACCCGTAAACAAATTTTCATTGACCAGTCGTAGTCAAGTTCCGTGATCGTTTTTCAAATTAATTCGGATTGTCGTCACCTACTGTGTTAAAATCAGACTGTCGTTTAGAGAATTCGGAATTTCCGGTCTAATTGAAAATGTAAACAGTACGTATTCGCTACTGAGAATAACAATAATCTGCGTATACTCCGAGCCTGAGGCATTGTTTTTAGTACTGTTTTACTGATGAGGAGACCCTGAGTTTGAAATTTCTAAAATTTTTTCTAAACTGAGCACGAACTAAACACCCTAGAACCGAAATCGAGGGTAACTTTTAGTGAATTTTCTTAATAAAAATTCACTAATGAGAAGATTCCGACCTTTGAATGTTTATATATATATATATATATATATATATATATATATATATATATATATATATATATATATATATATATATATATATATATATATATATACAGTCAGTACTAAAAGTCCCCCCCCCCCCTAATTTCTGAACCGTTCGGTTTATTGTGATGAAATTTGGAAAGATAATATATGAGAAAGGTCTGCATTTTTTGACATCAATGACAGCTTTAAATGTCAAGGTGACAGCTGCGCGCGTTTTCTGAATATTTTTTAAATGGAAATGGGGGTCGAATGATACCTCATTTTGAAGGTCTTTTTATGCTCAGAACATCGTCCAGTTTTGAAAACATTTGGTTCAGTATTTTTGAAATAAGAATCAATAATATCGGTTTCTACGTTATGACTACCATTGCTTAATATAACACACATTTTCTAAAAAAGATTACTACTATTCATCAGTAGCAAATTATGCACACATATACATGTTGTTTAGAGAACCACAGAGGCTATTTAGCTCTGTGGTTTCTTCATTTTTTACATTTTCCTACCTATTACATATCATTATTGATTGTTCCTGTCATACTGTTTTTAGTGAATTTTCGTAGAAAAAATTCACTAATGGAGAGATCCCGACTTTTGAATTTTGAAAAAAATTTTGCAAATGAGCGCGAACTAAGACCCCTAGAACCCATATCCGGGGTCAGTTTCAATTTTTATATGTTTATATATATATATATATATATATATATATATATATATATATATATATATATATATATATATATATATATATATATATATATATATATATATCACACCGATAACTCAAAAAATAATGAGCCAATTTTGATAAAATATATGTGAATACCGTCCTTCTGCAAGTGGCTTGGATAAGTTCGTTAGCCAGGAAAATCGTCCGAGGTTTTCCTGGAAAATTTTGTGTTTTCTTTAGAAAAAAATTCACATCTCCGGAAATAACAAAGTAAGGGCAACCAAATTTGGTGCATCGTTTTATATTGCTATAGGTAAATCACCTATCAAAATTTAGCGCTATAAGTCAAAAGACAAAAAAGTTATTGGCATTTAAAGAAAAATAATTTGGGGTTTTCCTCAGACCGTCAAAGTGACAATTTAAAATGTCAAAATTGGCAACATTTAGGCAAATAACTTGAATCTAATACGGGCTATGGAAAGAAAATGTTTCAAGAAGAATGTGTTACATCTTAAAAAAGTATTTCTACAATGTGGCCCAAAGTCGTTGGTGATACAAATTTCCTTTTTTTTTTAATCAAACACGCCTTATCTTATTGCATTTTTGCATTTTACATCGAAATATAATGCATGTTTGTAAGTAAAGAAATTCTGGAAGCAGCAAGTGCGTTATGGTAGCGAATTTTGATTAAATGCTCCATATTTGAAAAGCTCAAGTTGCTATTAACCTATAAGGTTGACCAAGAAACGGTTTTTTGCGGTTATACTTTAAGTTTACTTTCGGAAATTTTTGTACGTTTTCAAACAAGAAAGTTATTTTGATGAAACATGGCACATTGTTTTTATTACTATATATATATATATATATATATATATATATATATATATATATATATATATATATATATATCACACCGATAACTCAAAAAATAATGAGCCAATTTCGATAAAATATATGTGAATACCGTCCTTCTGCAAGTGGCTTGGATTAGTTCGTTAGCCAGGAAAATCGTCCGAGGTTTTCCTGGAAAATTTTGTGTTTTCTTTAGAAAAAAATTCACATCTCCGGAAATCACAAAGCAAGGGCAACCAAATTTGGTGCATCGTTTTATATTGCTATAGGTAAATCACCTATCAAAATTTAGCGCTATAAGTAAAAAGACAAAAAAGTTATGGGCATTTAAAGAAAAATAAATTGGGGTTTTCCTCAGACCGTCAAAGTGACAATTTAAAATGTCAAAATTGGCAACATTTAGGCAAATAACTTGAATCTAATACGGGCTATGGAAAGAAAATGTTTCAAGAAGAATGTGTTACATCTTAAAAAAGTATTTCTACAATGTGGCCCAAAGTCGTTGGTGATACAAATTTCCTTTTTTTTTAATCAAACACGCCTTATCTTATTGCATTTTTGCATTTTCCATCGAAATATAATGCATGTTTGTAAGTAAAGAAATTCTGGAAGCAGCAAGTGCGTTATGGTAGCGAATTTTGATTAAATGCTCCATATTTGAAAAGCTCAATTTGCTATTAACCTATAAGGTTGACCAAGAAACGGTTTTTTTCGGTTACACTTTAAGTTTACTTTCGGAAATTTTTGTACGTTTTCAAACAAGAAAGTTATTTTGATGAAACATGGCACATTGTTTTTATTACTATATATGTTATACTGGTAATCAAATTTGATGCCTGCTTTCTGAAAAAAACACACACATATTTGCTATTAAAAACATTTTTATGAAAATTCACTACCATAAGGCACTTGCTGCGTCCCGAAGTTGTTTAATATCTCGATTTAGTGTTGACAGACAGTATTAGTTCGAAATTTTTTTAAATGGCTCGTTTTTTACAAGATAAATATGTGGCCGTTTGATGCAAAACCTTTGCATCAAACAAAATATTTTTCAAGTCAACAATGAATTTTTTCACCAACCCAAGGCACGGCAATGGGCAATCTGCCATCGCCATTTATTGCAGACCTTTTCATGAGCAGATTTGAAACAGATTTTGAAAGTGAAAATGGTTATTTTCCTAGAGTGCGGTGTCGTTACGTGGATGATATTTTTGCGGCGTTTAACACAAACATTTGCAGAATAGAAGATTTTATTGCCAAATTAAACAATAAATTTGATTCTATAAAATTTACCCAAAATATTTACTATTTGAATAAAAAAATAATTCATCAATTTTGGGAAAACTTGACAGGTGTGTTACATTAGCTTGGATGAAATTATTTGCGAACAAAATACTCTTATTTTGTTAGCGGTTTCATAAAACATTAGTTACACTAATGTACTTAGAGCCTCGGTGATTCAGTTGTACGAACGTGTGCCTCTGGACCGAATAAGGGTTCAATTTCTACCGTTTCCCTTTCACTTTTTCCGGACATAGTGTAAGATTAACATCAACCGAGCTTGTGACATTGTATTTGAGCAAGTTGAATGTATGCACGATCAGCCCTTGGGAAAGGCCGTGAAGTCGTCGGTTGATGTTGGGCACGTTAAGAATCCCTACCGTCTTTCCAGAAAGGCAGAAGTTTGGCAACATTTCCAAGATAGCGAGGTGAAACTGCTCCCTGGGGTCGGTAATTGGTCATAGTCACCTATTTCTGAATAGTGACGTCATCATAACTTTTTCAAAGGACTACCATGTTTTTTTGCTGTTTTTCCATAGGCCTGTGTACTACTTAAATGATGATGAAACAAAAAAGCATTATTTACTCTAAAAAACGGAAACGTACATTTAATAGAAAAAAATATTGAACCAAGGAAAACAAAGAAAATTTAGCAAAAGTGTTTAAATTGTTCTCCACCTACCATTTGACATTTACCAATTGAATATTGCTATATTTTTACTATATATATATATATATATATATATATATATATATATATATATATATATATATATATATATATATATATATATATATCTCAATTAGCGGTCTCAGTAGCTTAGCAGGTAGACCATTGGCTTTCGTTTCAGATATTCTGGATTCGCATCTAACCTCAGCTTTTCGTAAGTTATAAATAATTATTAATTAGGTACATATTAAAACCCAACAACTGCCGTGACAATGGCATTGTGCTTGAGCAAGTTGAATGCCTGCACCCGCTCTTCAGAAAGGCCGCTAAGATGTCGGTCTCGTGTGCCACGCGATGTTAGGCATGTTAAACATCGCTACCCTGAGTACAGACTTATAAAAACGCATGTCTGGCGTCGGTGACTGGACATAGTCCCTGAAATACGCAGACGGTA
The DNA here is from genome assembly GCA_964006375.1 of Tillus elongatus. Taxonomy (NCBI): domain Eukaryota; kingdom Metazoa; phylum Arthropoda; class Insecta; order Coleoptera; family Cleridae; genus Tillus; species Tillus elongatus. The sequence continues at coordinate 33,568,403 of OZ023262.1, read as the reverse complement.
AAGAAACAAAATACAATACTATTTTTGTAGGATAAATTTTAGGATTTTTTGAAAAACACATTATCTCCAAAGGAATATCCGTTTTTTTAAGAAAGTGACAGAAATATTAAAGTCCGGACACAGTCAGTACCTTATGGTAGCCAAATTTTATTAACCTAGCAAATTTTGATACACATAATTATATTTTATTTATTTATTTATTTATTTATTTCCCATACATACAATAATACTTACTGACTAATATTAAGAACAGTAGCACGTAAGTTCAGAAGAACTTGTATGTGCTGAAAAACTCCTCCTACATATTCTACAGAGCAGTTGCATGCATCTTTCCAGTTACAGTGCAACAGGACGTATCACGTCCGTATGATCCGGTTCTCCAATCTTATCTCTATTATTTACCATTAAATGATCTCTACAATCAGCCGTGATTAAAGTCTACTCCCCTCTCATCACAATAAAAAGGAGGAAAGAGGAAGATCCGATATTTACAACAAATTACTAAACCACTTGTTTCCCGATTCAATATATACCTACCCAATCACAATTGAAAATAACACTCACTTACCAAGTTAAATACCCACCAAGTCTCTCACGTACGCGCACTCACACTCACACATTCTCACACATCCACACACCTTCATGCACATTCATCCTCCAAATATATACACGCAGTATGAAAACATCACTCCCTCTTTTCCCGTATCACTTGCTCAAATGTTACAAAGTTCTCAATTAAATGATTTAAAAGTTTTTTCCTAAACTTATAATTATCTTTCATTTTTTTAATCTCCAGTGGCACAAGATTAAGTAACACCGGACCAAGGTACGATACATAACGCTGTGAAATGTTCTTCCTACACGCCGCAGCCGTCATAAAATCACCCATTTTGCCCCTTGTACTGTAACCATGCGTTAACAATTTCTGAAGGCTTATAGTTGTGTGCGTGTATTGTATGAGTGCCATTATGTACAGTCCAGTGATATTAAGTACTTTGGTTGCCTGGTTGTACAACAAGTTAGTGGGATATTTAATCTCCTTGTTCAATATAGTCTTCATTATAAAGTTCTGTGTGATGCGTAGAGGATTCATGTAAGTGTCATATGCCGATCCCCAACACGATATTCCATACCTCAAAATTGACTGGACCAGGCTATCATACGTCAGAAGCAAAATCCTTTGACTTAAGATGCCTCGTAGAATATAAAAAATATGTACAAATTTCCTGAGCCTTTTGTTCAGGGTTTCAAGATGACAATTCCATTTTAGATGCTGGTCTATGATGATCCCCAGATACTTCACGTTAGTCTCGCACTTGATTATTTCATCTTTCACTCGTATTACGGGAACAATGTGCGGGAGACCCACCCTCGTAGGTGAAAAAGTGATAACCTTCGATTTCTTTGCGCTCAGATTTAGTTTGTTAGAAGCCAAAGACGCAACAAGGTCTTGAAAAATATTAGAACTGCACACAACAGCCTCGCTCCAGGTATTTGCACCATACATCATCACAATATCATCCGCATAAGCTACAAGATCGCAGCGGGTCTCAAATTTCTCAAGGATGTCATTTATGTAAATCAAAAATAGTATGGGCCCCAGTATAGATCCCTGAGGAACCCCACATTTTATTACTTGTGGATTACTTAGAACATTACCTATTTTTACTACCTGCTGTCGGTTGTTCAAGTAGTTCCCAATTAAAGTGAGGCCTACACCCCTATATGAAAGGCAATAAATAAACGAAGCTTTACCAAAACACATGTCTGGTCATGGACGGCCTCTTGGAGCGGCTCTCTGAGAATGGCTTCTACGCCCAGGCGTACGCTGTTGATGGGCTGGTCTTAGTCACCGGCAAATTCCTCGGCGTCGTCTGTGAGTGTATGCAGGCTGCCTGTAGCATAATCGAATGGTGGTGTGGTGAGCAGGGACTCTCCTTAAACCCGGCGAAGACGGAGATGATCCTATTTACCAAGAAGAGGAAGGTAGAGGTATTCAGGGCGCCCGTGATGTTTGGAAAACCTTTAGCTTTAGTGCGGGAGGTCCAATATCTGGGGGTGATCCTTGACCCCAAACTAACATGGGGGTCGCAAATAGAACGAGTAGTGAGGAAGGGAGTAGCGACCCTCTGGCAGCTGCGTCGGGTGATAGGGAGGACCTGGGGACTTAATCCTCGGATCCTTCATTGGATCTACACTGCGATCGTCAGGCCGATAATCCTCTATGGGGCGTTGGTCTGGTGGTGTGGTGTAAACCAAACTACCAGCAGGAAGCGGGACAAACTCCAAAGGCTGGCACTCCTGGGTATCACAGGCGCTATGAGGATGACACCCTCAGCCGCGCTAGAGGTCCTGTTGGTGCTGCCACCGCTTCCCATCTGTATCAGAAGGGAGGCTATGGCATTGCATCTTAGAATCCGGGACTCAGGTAACTGGTGCGGAGAGGGAGCAGTAATAGGGCATGCAAGAGTAGCCAAGGAGGTGGAAACAGAAATTACGATTTCCGCCATAAAGGTGAGGGATGCCGAGGACGATATTAGGTTGACTAGGCCCTACACCCTCAGGATCCCCAGTAAGGATCAGTTGAGGGAAAATGAGGTTGCATTCCAGCCCGCAAGCCTGGTCTGTTTCACCGACGAATCGCGGATGGAGGACCAACAATCCTCCGGGACAGGAATATACATTGAGGACCTGGGGGTGCGCGAGAGCTATGCTCTTGGCGCATACACCACGTCATTCGAAACAGAGGCGTATGCTATCCTGTCTGTGGCCAATAGACAGGATGTGAATCCCGAGAAATGTGTGTGCATCTGCTCGGATAGCCAGGCGGTCCTTCGGGCAGTCTGCGCGGCCAGAATCAGGTCACCACTGGTTCAGGAGTGCGCTGACACCCTCAGAGAGCTAGCCAGGACGAAGGAGGTGCAACTGGTGTGGGTTCCGGGACACTGTGGCGTAGCGGGGAATGAGGTGGCGAATAATCTTGCAAGACTCGGTTCCCGGCGGCCGTTCTGTGGCCCGGAGCCTGCGATAGGCATAAGTAGGAAGACAGTCTCTGTCGCCTTAGACAGATGGACCGAGGAAGCAATGGATAGGCACTGGGAGTGGGTTGGTGGCTGCAGGCAGGCGAGGGACTTCGTGGAGGGGCCGGACAGAGATAAAGCTGTCTGGCTACTCGGAAGGAGTCGACCTACGCCTTGCCGCATCCTCGGGGTGCTGACAGGCCACTGCGCCCTTAGAAGACACCTCACATTGATAGGCGTAGAGAGGGATCCCATTTGCCAGGAATGTGGCGAGGATGAAGAAACGTCCTACCACTACCCGTGCGAATGCGAGGCTTTTGGGAGTCTTCGAGCAGAATTGTTCGGATCAAGGCTCTGCAGAGGAATCAGGTAAGTACCGTCCAATTGAAGACCGTCACGGCCTTCATCTCGAGGTCGAGGCGGTTTGGCGACGGAACTGAGGAAGAGTAGAGCATGGTTTCTGGATTGCTGGGGTTGGCAAAAAGGGCCCATTGTGGTCTACTTGCTTGGCGTTGGCCTCCCCACCACTGCTACTACCAAAATACATTTAAATTTTTCAGCAATAACTTTTTTAAATTAATCCAATTGAGCAGGCTAATATGTTGAAGTTTAATCAAAATTAATTTGTGTTCATTCGAAGAAATGTTTCGAGAATTTAAAAGCCTGATCTTCATAATCAATTTTTTATGAAGATTTACGAGAACACAATGATTCTGTACAAGATTAGATGACTTCAAAATCCATAACGTGACTTTATTCTCCGGCCTGATAAATGCCGAATAAACGCCCCATTCATTCGACCGCTTAGAAATCTTACTAATATTGTGTCCCAATTTCATCTAAAAGCATAGATAACAATAGAATTTATATCTTCCCCATCCTCCACTCTTCAAATTATTACAAGGTTTCTGCAAAAGCAAAGCCGAATGTGACGCCACCTGCTGAGAAGTAGTTCAACTTAATAAGACTTTCGATAGAATCATACAGTTTTCAAGGAAATTGCTAGTTAAGATCTTCACTCATGTTCAGGAGCACTTGTCCGGAGAATATTTTATATCTCTGTTGGAGGTACTTCTTCGTCTAGAATATCGCAGACTTAATACGTAACAGCAATACGTAGAATCCACAAACCAGACATCATTAACAGTAGGGGTGCTCCATCTTTGAGTTTGTGTTCTTATTGAGTACGATATGTATGAAATTTGTAAGCAGAGTTCATCGATGTGAACTTCCGATTTTGGCTCACTGTCCTTACGAAGTCTCAGTCATTTCGCGTGAGGTCTGAGAAGTGCTGGTTTCATGGAGTTCTACAATTTTCGTAGAAAAAAATTCACTATTGGGGAGATCCCGACTTTTGAATTTTGAAAATTTTTTGCAAATGAGCGCGAACTAGGACCCTAGAACCCATATCCGAAGTCAGTTTCAATTTTTATATGTTTATATATATATATATATATATATATATATATATATATATATATATATGTCACAAATTTGGCAGGTACCTTCCTTTTGTAAATGGCTTGAATACGTTCGTTAGTCAGGAAAATCGGACGAGCTTTCCCGGGAAAATTGTGAGTTTCCATTCTAAAAATATTTTTATCTCAAAAAGTAAAAAAGCTATGATAACCAAATTTGGTAGGTAGGTTAAAGATATAAAGAGTAACAGATACACCAAAGTTTAAGTGTCTATGTCACAAGAAAAAAAGTTATAAAAAATATTTTTTGCCAGATCATTTCTATGAAAATTCACTACCATAACGCACTTGCTGCGTCCAGGATTTTTTCAATATGTTTTCCTGATTTTTAGCACTTGAAAAGCACGCGTGCTGCTTTATACCTATCGAGTTCAAGTTTATTTTTAGGCCTCTAGTTGTTAGACCTGTTAAAAGTTCCGACGTTTCAGAATTCAAGAAAACTAAACTGCTAACAAAACGTTAATTTATGTTATTTTAGACGAGTTTGCCTGTGATAAAGAGGGAATTTCTCAGAAGTTACCAAATAACTATGAAACATAATTCTAGCATTATATGAATGTGGGGAATGCATAAAGGTTTATTTCAGCAACGTATGTGCCATACAATTAACAAACTTCCAATAATGAATATCAAGTGAACGTAGCGAGAGAGCAAGTGTTTACATCATGTGTATTATATTATTCGTTCATATGCAATAAATGTTTATCTCTGTTATGAAATTAATATGTAATAAAGTTTACGGGTTTTGAATTGCAGATTAATCTACAGTTTATTTGAGGAGAGCCACTGTATGAAAACAGCAGGAGAAATTGCTCTATGTGAGTAGATGATAGGTACGAGCGTAAATGGTATTAGAATGACTAGTCAACAAAACAAATATATTTTGGTAGGGTCCCATATAGCATAAATTTATACAAGAATATACAGGGTGTCAGGATTTCATTGCTTTTGTGAGGTATCTCGGTTATGAGTGGAGATACAAGCTTTCGGTTTTCAGTGTTTTTTTGTGAAACCAACGATTCCGCGATCAAAACTGACACGACACTCTTTGTTTTGAGTTACAGGGATTTTGAAAATTTGTTATTTTTAGGCACCGCTTTCATGTGATGATGAAAACTAATTCTAGTAGATTTTTTTTGATTTAAATAGTTCTTTTTAAAGATTTTGTGATACAAACCAAACATATGATTTTTACAATGGAACACCTGTATATGTCACTGGCTTTGGCTTACTGAGAGCTTTTTAAATATATATATATATATATATATATATATATATATATATATATATATATATATATATATATATATATATATATATATATATACATTTATATATATATATATATATATATATATATATATATATATATATATATATACAGGGTGGCACATTGAAAACGAAACCGACCGATTTGCGTCCAGAGATTTTTTTTTTTTTAAGAAACGCTGAAACACGTCAATTTTAATATTGACGCGGACATGTTTTGACATAAAACTCAACTTTGTCACATCAACCCCTAAAGGGCGGTGATAACAACCCTTATATTTCAAATAGGGAAGCTGGGTCGAGTGTTACATCATTTGAAAGCTCTTTCTTTTCTGAATTCAGTACTTTAATTTTTTGGAAGTTTTATAAACCAGCTTAAAAATTATTCACAGTTGAAGTTGCAAGAAAGTATTTCATTCATTGTGATAAGAAATGCACTAATTAGTAAATTTTTCGTTAAAAAAACTAAAAAATAAAACCAAAGGTTCAAAAATGTTTATTCAGTTAAGTAAGTGTTCAAATTGTTGACCACCAGCTTCCATACAAAAGTACAAATTTTGTTCAAAACAAGCTCTGACATTCTGGAGCCTTTGTGAAGTTATTAGATGGCGTTCTTCAACAATGCGTCGTCGTAATGCTTCCAGAGACTCTGGTTCTGTTGCGAAAATTCTACTCTTTAAATGAACCCATAGAAAGAAGTCTAAATGAGTTAAATCCGGTGATCTAGGGGGCCACTCAATAGCACTTCTACGCCCAATCCATTGGTCTGGAAACTCTTTGTTCAGAAACTCCCTAACACGTTGTGAAAAATGCGGAGGAGCTCTATCTTGTTGAAACACTAATTTATTTTCTTGATAGCGATCATTTTCAACAATGTCAATTAGTAGAGGGTAAACGATATCTTCTAGTAACTCCAAATACGTTTCTCCACTCAAACTGCCATCAAGAAAAATTGGTCCGATTAAACGGTCTCCAAAAACTTAATTTTTGTGTAGTTTGAGTGTGGACTTCGTGAAAATTTATTGGATTATTATCTGCCCAATAACGACAATTATGACGATTGACTGTAGAGTTTAATAAAAACGTACACTCTTCTGAAAAACAGACATTGAACAGAAAGTTCCCGCTATCAGCTATTCGTACAGTCATAACTTCACAAAACTCTAGCCGCCGATCAAAATCATCTTCATTCAGTTGTTGTACAAGATGATTTTTATACGGGTGAAATTTATGATAACTCCAAAATGAATCTTCTGTTAACATGTCTGTTCGGATGTCGTTCATTAAACAAATTTGCGGTACGTTTGGCACAGTCATCGTTTTTGAAAAAAAAGAGTAATTATTTCAAATCTTTCTTCTGCAGAATACACCATTGTGAAATTAATTTTTCGGTAGTACTATCAAGTATCAAACCGACTGATAAACTGAAACCCCATTTCTCTCATTCCGATAAGAAATGTTCTAATAGTCAATTTTTTGTTTACAAACCAACAAAACATTGACTATCAGCACATTTCTTATCGGGATGAGTGAAATGCGTCTTTGCATCTTCAACTGTGAATAATTTTTAAACGAGTTCATAAAACTTTATAAAAAAATAGTGAGCTGAATTCAGAAAAGAAAGAGCTATCAAATGATGTAACACTCGACCCATGTTCCCTATTTAAAATATATTTTATCGCCACCCTTAAGGGGTTGATGTGACAAAGTTGAGTTTTATGTCAAAACATGTGCCCCTCAATAGTAAAATTGACATGTTTCGGCGTTTCTTAAAAAAAATTTATCTGGACGCAAATCGGTCTGTTTCGTTTTCCATGCGCTACACTATATATATATATATATATATATATATATATATATATATATATATATATATATATATATATATATATATATATATATATATATATATATATATATATATATATATATATAATCAATTAGATATGTAAAGAACTTACAATTTTGTTGCAAATGTGGGTTGTGTTAGGCTCGCCTTTTTAGGTCGGCTTACATTTTAATAATCTTACCAACTGTTTGAAAATTTTTAATGGCTACCATACTTTTTAAAAATTTAAAATGAACAAACGAACTATCGTCACAACGAATTATGAAAATCTGCTACTTGCTAAAACACCGTCTGCTACCGTTGGAAAATTTTAAGAAGGATATTAACTAGCTGACAGCAAAGAGGCTCTAAGTGCTAGCGTATTGAATACAAAGAGCCACTGATTGAAAATATCATATAAGAGAGGCATTTTGGTTCCTGGTAAAATAATAAACGAGGCCAATGGATTTCTCCACAATGCATTAATTATAAGGGGCCTATCATTTGTGAAATAACAAGGGAAATAAATCCATCGCTAAATGTTAAAATTAAGACGCAGGTCGGCGGCAAACAGAGGTAGTTTTTCTGACTTGAATATTGCCAACTGCGTCGTTGTGTTAAAGCTTCCACGAATTCGAAAATACCTTGCTTTTTCGTACGGCCTGGAATTTTACATAACAGCGTGAGTATCAGGACTGAATTGCTTCGGCCAGTGGGAAGCCAGAAAATGTTCAGCTGCAAATCCTTGACGAGAGACAGGCGCGGAGTTATGTATTGAATAGAGGCAAGACACGGCTGAAAGATGCATTCAGCTGGCGAGTTTTGATGGTGACACTGCTTCTTTGGGCACAGCGATTTCAAATTAGTAGTAAGTAAGAAGTAGCAGTCATTACATTTTAACAGTGCTTCAATTAAAGTTGATAAATTTGTGTCTGCAAACTTGGTAGTAGGCCTCATTGGATTGATGGTAAGATAAAAGGTTCAAATTCCAGAGTATTTTTTTTAAATTGCAGAGGTCGTGGGCATGTGTCAAAAATATTAAATTGTCAGGCATTGACTATCAAATAAAAACTATATATGTATGTATATATACAGTGTGCCCGAAATTGGTGATGCATGTATTGCGATCTCCGAAACTGTTAGATATAGGAAAGCAATTAAATAGGGAAAGTTTTAGACAATTCTGTTTGTATTTTAATGCCGTTTAGTTTACGATTTTATCTCTTTTGGTTTTTACGATATTTGAAAAAAACTAGAATGACGCATTTTCGAAAATACCCTGCATTTTTTTTGTTTATTAAAATTTCTGAAATCTGTAGAAACTTTCTCATAGCAACCTTTTACGTAGAAAACGCCTGTGTAGTCAGATTTCATTTCCAACATTTCGCTGATTTGAACCATTATCAACTTTGTTTTTCATATAGGCGCCGTATTGGATTTTCACGGTTTTGAAAAGCCGCTGTTTTCGCCTTTACAAATATGTATCACACTAAGTGAAAAAAGTTAGGTTATGGGTTGAAAACAAAAAAAATATAATTTTGTTACGAATTTGGCAACGTCGCACGAAGAAACACTCACACTTAAGGTGATTCTACTGCATTTAATCTCTTAACTACAATTAATAACAACATATTATTATAAGTATTAGTTTCTCATATGTGAAAATCTTTTAAAAAACACAGTAATTACCCTTTTTTAAATTTTAACACAAAAAAGAAAGGGGAAAATAATGTGTCAAATGACATAATAATTACCAAAATAAAATGTCTAATTTAACGTTCAAAATGCGACCCATTTGTTTTCGTAAAAAATCATATTTTCTAAAATCATATTTTTTCGTTTTTCAACTAATAACCTAACTTTTTTCACTAAGTGTAATCCGTATTTGTACAGGCAAAAACAGGGCTTTTCAATAGCGTAAAAATCCAATATAGCACCCATATGAAAAAACAAAGTTGATGATGGTTCCAAATTATCAAAACGTGCGAAATCAAATTTGACTACACAGGAGTTTCATACGTAAAAAGTTGCTATTAGAGAGTTTTTACATATTTCAGAAATTTTCATAAATAAAGAAAATACAGGGTATTTTCGAAAATGCGTCCATTTAGTTTTTTTCAAATATCGTAAAAATCAAAAGAGACAAAATCGTAAACTAAACGGTATTCAATTACAAACAGAATTGTCTAAAACTTTTCCCATTTAACGGCTTTTCTTTCTCTAACAGTTTCGGAGATCGCAATACATATATATATATATATATATATATATATATATATATATATATATATATATATATATATATATATATATAAATATATTGCTAATGATAAGTTAAGCTATGGTTGTTTAAAATTTAATTTAGTATATAGAATTGATATAGATTTAATTTTTTTAGTTATATTTTTGGTATCTAAGCTTTTAAGTTTTATTTGCCCGCAAAGTTTGGTGAAATGTGTTGTAAATGTGTGTGTATTAAATATATATGTATTTGACTTACACAGTGTATCCACTGCCTTTTTACTGCTGCCCGAGGCCTAAATAAATTTATAGCATGGATGAAATGAACTTACTCTCAACTCAGGGTGCTTTTTTAAGCAAGCGGGTCCAGGTTCTATGAAGTTAATATTATTTCCAAAAGTATGACTAAATTTTTAATTTTGAATTTTGAAATATATTACCCTATGATCTTTGCTTAAAATACTTATAAATATATATTACAGAAAATAAAGCAAAGGTACTTATATACTCAGAGAAATTAAATATTTATTAAATTAAAAACAACTGAAAAACGCATAATACTTACTATTTACAATATATTTTGTTTTATCTCTAAATTTAGAGCTCTTTCTTACTTTTATCTTACTTTTAACAAATCCCCCAGAAAATGAACTAATCAGTATTATTTGCTTAATTTTAAGATCCCTATATGTACACGATCCTTGCTGCTTTATAAACCAAGACGTACCGACACCTATTGGTGTTCGTATGGTTTATATTATTCCTCATTTCAACGTGCAGTCAATGGACAAGTTCTTTCACTGGTAGGCCACGGTTACTGGCCTTTAAGGTCAGAAGATGGTGCTGGAAGCACTTGGTGTTATAAATGGAAGTCTGAAAATGATTATTTACCAATGGCCTCCTTTTATTTTCGTTTGATATATATATATATATATATATATATATATATATATATATATATATATATATATATATATATATATATATATATATATATATATATATATATATATATATATATATATATAATAGTTTTGTTACTTTTTTGGAGCGATGGATGTATCACACAACAAAAGATAAGTTATTGCTTTATTGCCTTAGCTGACTTTCCTGTGTTGGATTATCAGACCAGCGATCCTTGTCGATTTTCTCTCTTAGTACTAAATTTCTTTCCAAATCCCTTTTGTCTAAATTTTTAAACTATTTATTTTACTACCAAAAATTCCCCTCTAGTAATTTAATCCAAATTTTTTCATCTATCAATTTTTAATAATAATCTCAATCTGTTTATTATTTTTCTATTTGTAACCAGCGTAACTAATCAAAAAAAACTGCTTCATGTCTTCTTCAAATCAAAAATTATAACAAATTTTAACACAATAATCCTTTTTCATCATCTCCTCGGATATGTGATTTAGCATTGTTGATCCTTGACAGATTAGCTAACCTACATTTTACAATTTCTGTTAGTTTGACATGTGGTTCTCATCTGTTAACCTCACTATAATTTTGTTGTCGGTTTGACGTTTGTCCTAAATAAAACCAGCTGACTTACATCTAGGTTATGAAATTTCTTACAATTTAACAAACAATATTCTTATAGCTAATAAACAATAACAACTTACATTTCCTAAAACTACGTTAACAAACATCATTTTAAATTACATAACAGCTAGTAAACAACAATAATAAACACACCATATTTACATTCTCAAGAGTTTTAGAGTTTATACACATAGATACTTTATATATGTTATATCACTTCTTGCAGTCCTTTCTGTCTTTGATATAACATTCACTCCTTATAAACTAATTTTACCATTGCCTCACTTTCTCTGACACATATATATCTGTAACATTTAGTTTCTCCCTGCCATGCAGTGCAAAAACATTGCATACACCAAAGGTAAGTTCTTGTTTGTGTTTATTATGATTTGTTGTTGGCTTGTATGTATGTGTATATATGTATATGTGACCCCCTTATAGAAACCATATCAATATATATATATATATATATATATATATATATATATATATATATATATATATATATATATATATATATATATACATATAACAACTGAAACTGTTCTTGGAGGCCTAGTTCGCACTTATTTAAAGAATAAGAAACTCCTCATTACTGAAATTTTTAAAGAAAATTCACAAAAAAAATACCCTGTACATTTTAGTCAGAATCCTAAAATCCGCGTAGTATCATACACCTCAATACACGTTGCATAGAAGCAATTACAGTTCTCATTGCTGTAAGTACTAAGAATGCAATTTAGCAGAATAACTAGTTATAAAAGTTACTTGTTAAATGTAGCACACACCAACCCTAAAGTGTTTACATCTGGTTAGTCTTCATGAAGGAATCTTCTTAAAGGAAGTCATAAAGTTCTTCCCGGCTTAATCTGAGATGTTATAATTTTTAATGTCTTTAAGGTATGTTGATGTGAACGCATTAGAACAAATGAAATGTCATTATTAAGCAGGGAGATTAATTAAAGATCACAGTTTCTATGGTAACGTCTTCGTCCGAAGGCGTTTTCCACGTAATAATGCCTCAAAAGAACGCTATTTCTGGGGACAAATGACAGAATTCATAAGATCCTTTGGAGTCTTATTGCCGTGAAGGGTTACTATTGTTTGATAGAAATTCTAAAATAATATTGCTCATTTCGTGTAATTAAATTTCACGAATGGGTTCTCCCAAGTCTTATTATGACGGTATTAATACTTTTCCATTTCATTTATTATTTCATCACGTCTTTATTAAAAATTTTCAGGTACAATTGCTGCTATATTAGTTTTTAATTTCGCATTGTTTCTAAGTTATTGTTCTCTTGGGATTGTAATTGAACAAATATATTGATTTTATACTTATTTCCACCCAATGAATTTATAGTTGATTTCAGATTAAATTGCCGCTAATTTCTTAACTTTACTAATAATTCAGAAGTAGTTCACTTTAAAAGTCTTAAATATAATAAACTACCAGAGAAGAATACCTGTGACAATGTTATGCTATAATGAAAAATTGTAGCAACTGTAATAAATGCCCCACTATTTGGGTGGCAGTTTAATGAAAAATATACTACAGCCCAATATAACGAAACATTTTACTGAGCACTAAAATAACATAAAATAAATATAATCTAATATGACACAAATTATCTCAGGGCTTGGGTTTAGGCACTTGCAGTTGGTAGGTTTTAAGAGGTACAAATAAAATCAGACATTATGAATAAAATCAGTTTATTTAAAAAGTTATTGACTCTATACAATGCAGTGAATTAAATTTAGTAAATTGGATGAAAGAAAAATATGACTCGATTACTTATAACACTGTAAAAATGAATTGTGGTGCACACTCTAGAAAAGAAAAAGAAAGCCACAGATAAATAGTGTACTTAACTTTCAGCTTCAGGTTGAGGGGGCTCCTCCCTGGAGATGGTGTTAAAGGGGATTCCTTAATGATGTTGTTGTTGAGGGCTCTTACTAATGATGTTCCATTCAAGGGCTTCTTAATGATGTTGTATTCAGGGGGCTCCTTACTGATGTTGTATTCAGGGGGCTCCTGACTTACGATGTGCCATTCAGGGGGCTCCTTCACTAACCATGGTGTTGAAGGGGTCTTTGCTAACGGTGTTGTTGAAGGGGGCTCCTCACTTACGATGTTGTTAAAGGAGGCTCCTACTAATGATGTTGTTAAGGGGACTCCTCACTTACGGTGTTGTTGAAGGGCCATTTACTTACGGGGTGCCATTTAGTTTGGCATGCTGTTTTTCCACTAAAATTTAGCTGTACGATTCCATCTCTTGGTCGATTCAGAAGAGAGCGTGGCATGCCTAGCAAGCGTATATGAAGATTCGCTTATCGCAGACACGTCATAAAATTAGCTCGAACGCAAGCGTGTTTCCATGAGTTGGGTGCGGTAGAGCAACCGACCGCCGAGTTTGACGTCACTGATGGGACTTGGACGCTGACGTCACAAAAGGGGTTAATTCAGAAGCTTAAAAGTCAACGGCGTTGACACGTGTGACATGTTTTGTTTATTAAATACACGCGACATGTTACAATGCTAATTAGAGGCACTTTTATAGAGACTACGACTTTGGAATTTTCGTAAAATGTCAGATTTGTCCCATTTAAAAACCTCAAAGACAGGAAGCAATATGTGGTTGTGGATGACTGCAGATCAGGGGTCTCTCAGGGGTCGATTTTGGGTCATTTGTTCTTTAATATTTTAATTAACGATCTCGTTAGTGGTTTGAGGGTTGAATGTGTCCTGTATGCCGATGACATCAAAATTTTCTGTGGGGTGAAGTCGGTGGATGATTGTATTCGACTACAATTAGCATTAGAGGATGTGGAGGAGTGGTGCAACATAAATAATCTTTCTTTAAATATTGCCAAATGTAGCTGCCTTTCCTTTACTCTTAGGTTGGTACCCATACAATTTGATTATTGTCTTAATAATGTGTATCTGACTAGGCCGTGATCTGGGCGTAATATTTGATAGAAAATTGTCTTTATATTATCTCATATTGAGAATATTGTATCTAACGCATTTAAACTATTAGGCTTTATTATTAGGAATTGCCGCGAGTTTGGTAATATTGACGCATTTAAAATGATTTTCTGTACTTTTATCCGTAATAGACTTGAGTATGCTTCAGTTGTATGGTTTCCGGGTTACCAGAACCATATTCTTCAGTTGGAAAAGATCTAAAGACGCTTTCTAAAATATCTTTACTTCTACCTCAATGGTATATATCCCTCTGTGGGTTACCATTCGGAGTATATGCAGCGGGACTTCTTGCTACCAAGTCTAGAATCTAGAAGGGAACAAGCTGCACAATTTTTTTAAATGCTTCAGTGAGGGGATCCTGTGACTGCTCTCGTCTACTTGAGCAACTAAACTTTAATGTTCCGAAAATGTCTTCGCGAAATCCGGTCACCTTTTGGTTACCTACGCCGCGAACTAATCTTGTGAAGTTCTCACCGCTTTATAGATTGTGTTCTGTTGCCAACAGGCACGCGTCTTCCATTGATATCTTTGTGTCGGATCCAAGGTTGCTCAAAGGGTTGGCAATTTCACGGTTGTGAAGGACTGGTTTGTGTTTCACAGTTATGGAAGACTTATGTGTGTTTCTGGTTATTTTTTACTCATTGTTGATTGTTGTGATTTTTTATATTTTTCTGTTTTAGTTACATTTTGTTATGTAATTGTAGATTATGGTTTAAAATGCTTATTTTTAGTTTTAATTTTAGTTTTTAATCCTGTTTTTGTAAGTCATTCTGTATTTCATACCCAATAATTGGGCTTGTCCTGTTGGGTAGTGTAATGTTACATAAATGAATAAATTAATAAATAAATTATGACGTAATAGTATATTTCACTCGTTATAAAAATTCACAATTATAACGCACTTGCTGCGTCACGAATTTTGATAGTCAATTTTCCCTATATTCAGTTTTATATTGAAGTGCTCTGACACTTGCGTTTTATAAAAAATCAACGTTTTTAAGTATGTTATGTTCACAAAAGAATTGTCAAAGAGCACATAAGGAGACGCACACTCACCACTTGATCATGAATCACACGTATGTGGGATTAATTCCAACAAAAGCAGCTCATACAGGAGATTTCAAAAGTATCAGGAAAAAAGCTTAAGGCAGTCTGGTACGAATAATGAAATTGAATGGAACTCACCAGGGATATATACTTCCAATATTTTTGTCACATATTCCATTTCGCCAGTTATTATTCTCCAGTCACAATATCACATGAAATATTTGCTGGTTGCCAATTGTTGGGATTGGTAGGTTTCTTGTATTATTGTGTGGCTCAGGAGCACATTATTCCATAATGCTCTTATATTTTATACACGGGACGTTTTTCTTGTATATTCTCGTCTTTTCCCATCCTACTTCTGCAATTGTCGATTAAGTCAAGGATGAATTCTGTTCATTTTTTATTAAAGTCTGTGCTGTGACAGTTTAACAGGTTGGCATAATATATTTCACTAAACATATTTAATATTAAACTGTTTTTTATTGTACAAATAATCTAATACATGTATAAATAACAATAATATATTCGCCATTCAATTTAACCATGCATCTCAGAAAGAAGCTTTAGCTTGTGGATGGAGAAGATATAATATTTATCCGTATATTTGCTTTTGAATCTACGTTTGCTACGCAGGAAAAAATCAAACCATCTATTCAATGCAATCACAATGACTTTTCAGATATTAGTGTTTTATTATTTTAAATAAATTCACTAATAGAAAGGTATCGATGATGAGATTTTATTCAAATGATGGCGAACTAGGACCCCTAGAACCCATATCCGGGGTCAGTTTTAATGTTTATATGTTTATATATATATAGCGCTCTATAGAGCTTTAGCTCATACTTTGTTTCTTCTCCACATCAATGATCTCCTCTCTAGCACATCCAACCCACTTCACAGTTACGCGGACGACAGCACCCCCCACTCAAATATACAATATTCTAAGCCTGTCTCTTTAGCCCAATTAGATGAGGATTGCAGACTCATGGAGGGTTCTGTCTCCGTGGATCTCCAAAAAATATTAGACTGGGGAAGTAGAAATCTTGTACAATTCAGCCCCACCAAAACTAAGTCTTGCTTTCTTTCTCACAAGAGATACACCAGCCCTAGACCCATCACAATGAACAACCAAGTTATTCAAAGTAATGAGTCCTTTTCCATTGTTGGCCTTTCTGTGGATCGAAATCTTAATTGGTACCAACATGTCACATCAATTGCAAAAGCGGCTGCTAAGAAATTAGGTTTCCTCTTCCGGGCTCGCAAATACTTTTCACCAGCTAATCTCTATACCTTATATACTTCACAAATAAGGCCAAACGTCGATTACTGCTCCCACATCTGGGGTGCTGCTGCCGCTTCTACACTCGCTATCCTGGACTCCATTCAGAAGAGAGCTATGCGTCTCATCGGTGACCCTACCCTCACCCAAAGGCTGCCATCCCTTGGCCACCGACGTGCCATTGGTGACCTCTCTCTCTTTTATAGGTATCTGCACGGGCAGTGCTCAGATGAGCTTTCTTCCATAGTTCCTCCACCTGCTGCCCCCAACAGATCTACCAGGGAAACAGAGCGAATGCAGCCTTTTACTGTCCAGGTCACCAGACATAGAACATCTTGTTGTGCTCGCTCTTTTGTCCCGAGGACTTCAAAGTTGTGGAATTCCTTGCCGGCACATGTTTTTCCTTCTCCAGAATTAACAAGTTGCCTCTCTCCTCCTTGTCGACACCCACGGTACGATAGTGTTTAGGCTGTAAGCCCTCGTGGTGTGTTGTTGAAATTATATATATATATATATATATATATATATATATATATATATATATATATATATATATATATATATATATATATATATAATATTTTAGTCCCAAAGTTATGGCCGCTAATTGAGATAGAATGGATTAACCTATGTATACATTTTTTATAGTTATATTAGTAATTAATTGTATGTTAAAATAATTGTTTATTTAATTATTGGTAATAATTTATATGGTAAATAACTAGTTTAAATAGATTTAGTTCTCTTTTGATGTTGATTTTTGTGTATCTTATCTTATAAGTTTTATCTACCTGTAAAGTTGTAAGTGAATTATGTTGTGAAAATATGTTTATTAAATATATGTGTACGTGACTTACGCTCTGGTGTATCCAATGTCTTTTATTACTGCATGCGACATTAACAAATTGATAGCATGAATAAACTGACTCTTAAAACAAGGAGCTTATTTACCTAGTGGGTTCAAGTCCTCAAACTTCTTATTATTTCAAAAGTACAATTAAATTTTTGAAACACGGAATCTCTTTTTTGTATTGCTGTTTACAAATCCGTAATATATTCTTGTTTCTTTCTTAAATTTTGTAAGACGCTGCCCTTTCTGATCTTAGTTGTTGTTTTTTATATATATATATATATATATATATATATATATATATATATATATATATATATATATATATATATATATACGTATAAATCAAAATAAAGCACACAAATGCACACAGAACTTGAATATTTATTAAACTAACACAACTTACAAAAACCTAATACTTACTTAATATTTATAATTTATTTCTGAATTTAGAGCTCTTTATTTTATTTTTCAAGGATGAAAACCCCCCAAAAAGACTGGCCAGTATTATTTGCTTAAATTTTAAGATCACTTATATGTATACGAATCTCGCGCACTTCATAAACCAAGAGGTAACGACACCTATTGGTATTCGTGTGGTTTATTCAATGCTTTATTTCGACGCGCAGTCAATCGACGAGTTCCTTCGCTGTCGGGGTACGGTTACTGATCTTTAAGGTTAAAAGATGTCCCTGCTAGCACCTTGATGTTATAGATGTAAACCAAGATGGTTGTTTTGTCAATGGGCCAATTTGGAGAGTTTGTTTGCATTGTCAGCAAAACCTTTATATATCTGTCTGACATTGTCTAACATTATAGGCATCCATTCAGAGAAAATATCAGGTCATCTCGTAGATTATTTATTTTTATTTAGTTATAACTCAACGTTTACTAAACCAGTTGAGTTCAAGTAAATTAGGTACGGCCAGTTATACTATATCTACGTGCGTGTAAAGTTTTAGCTTCATATATTTAGTAATATAAAAGATATTGCATTTTGAAAAAGTTTTTCGCAATTTTTTTCTAAAAGAATATCAGTGTCAAGACTGTTTAACGAACTCATCCAGTCTATTAACAAGATGAATGGGATTGCCAAATTTGGTTTTGATTGGTCAACTATTTGAGTTATCGGTTGCACACACATTAACACACACACCCGCACGCACGCAAACACACACACACACATCTCTGCCGTGCAATAGTAAAACCTAGTAACTCTTAATTTGTAACTTTTCAGTAGGGAAGTCCAAAGTTTTTATATTTCGGCTGAAGATAGTTTTTTCATTAACCACAATTAATTTTTCTGATCCCGCAGATCAGATAAAATTTTCAATCAAAATGTTTATTAACAAATTTAAAGTTACTTGGTAATTCAAACTTCACCATATTACAATAGTAAAAAGCAATAAGTCCACTTGCCGATTTTTCTCTTCCGCTAGCCATTTATTTGACAAGTGAAAAAGCAAGCAAGGCGACTTCCACTTTTTTTAAATCTATATAATCATTTCTTCATTGAAGTATGTAGGGATTGTGGTAATTAAAAACATATTTATCCATAGGTAAAATCACTTAACTTGAGTTGCTTTATATAACCTCATAATATTTTCTTCAATGATGCAATGTTTATTTTCTATCAGTAACATATATGCTTATTGTTTATGGAAGCGGAGGGTGAATTATCAGACTAAAAGATGTAGGAACGAAGCACATATGTTATGACATAGATAACGGTATATTGATAACGATATTAAAGCACAAAACTTAATAAACATAATAATATTAACAATATGATATATAAAAAATGGGATAATAGAACTTACTCAAGTTTTATCATCTTTGACTATTAATTAATAACAGTGGTTTGTAGTATATCAATGAACAATATTTATAGTAATTCGATCTAGGTTCTAACCTTCATAAATGCTGGCTTCAGCAGATTGCGATACCTTGTACGTTCGCTATTTTGCGTTTGTTTATTTGTTGACAAAACAAATGCAGTAGTATCAATGCCAATGTTATTCAACAATATTGACCTACTTAGTTTAGATTGATTTCTTAATATTAATTTACTTGTGATTTTATTGATCTTAATAACTATGTTTCGTATGCTTCTTCTACTGCCCTTCTGCCATTGCCATCGTTCTCTGAACACTTATATTATATTATCCAATTAGCTTACCTATTAAAACACGGGTCTCAAACATCGCCAACTTTACACTAATAGGTACCACTAACCTTTCAATATTAACGCTTATAAAATATAAATAATTATAAAAGACAAACCTGGATAAGTTCAATGCTACTCATTGTCTGTACGGACCTGTTTTAATAGTGCAATGATAATGGCTCAAGATATGACAACGTCTATTGTTAAAACGCACAGCTTGTCGGTTTAATATTTAGACAAGCGCCATGCAATTAATAAAAAATATATAATAATACATTAACTGAAAATATTTACAAGCAATTGTTGTGAATGTTCCTATTAATAAATGGCAACTAGTCAATTGTTTGTCATTTTATTGTAATTTTTAAGCGAAATATGAGAAAAGTATACTTACCAAAAATACATATATGTTAAATTAAAAAAAAATTGCATAGGATAGAAGAATTGTTATATATTTTGTCATTATTCAGTAGTAGCTGACACTTTTCCTAAATCATATATATCTTCTGCAGAAGCCAGGTTTTTCCAATAAAGGTGCTTTCTCGGTGGCATATTGGGAAGTTTTATTATGGTACTTTGTTTTAGAGTTTATCCCTCTATTGCACTGAATATTTTCAGGATGTGGCAAATCAAATCTCACAACATTCATTTTCAAAATCACATTTATAATGTATGTTTTTCGGCCTCTTTCTAAATTGGACGCATTTCATCTGACAATTCTCTTCTGCATCAACATAACCCTCACCAGATGCACACAGCCGCCCCAACACAGCAAACCATATGCCAGGAGACAGTTGACACTACCATAGTAGCATGTCAACAACGCCTGAGTATTCAGGGAATCCCTCAGCTGCAGCAACGCATAATTCCTAGATGCAAGAGAGGCCACCACAATTGTCAACAGGAACGTCCCATGATAAGTTAGAATCAAGATAGATCCCCAAAAACTTTACAGACGTGCTCTGTCTTATTGATCCGTTATCAGATCTCACATATAGGCTTAGATTCGGATGCACACCCACCGGAGAAAAAAGAAGCATTTCAGTCTTCCGCGTGTTAAGAACCAGACCATTTCGCGTTTAATGTCTTTCTTTGAACACATCCATTTTCAAATTCATGGAAATCTTCAGCTCTTTAATTTATAATAGGGTATTCTTGTTTGACATCTTAATCAAAGTCTATTAAACTTCTTTAGTTTTTCTTTTAATTTTTCATCTATCTAACCATGCATGTAATCCGCTTTCATGAAACTATGACCAAGTTCCAAGTTTTTAAAAGTAATGCTGTGAAGACCCCAGAGCCGCCGGAAGGCGTGTAAACAGACTTGCCATAGTTTAACCCCACCAAAACGCAAATGCGAAATCTATTTACTTTATATTAATAGTTTATTTCTCTTCTTATATTATACGGAAACACGAGTTACTTGGTTTTACTTTGGTAATTTAATCTCTCTTTTTTTTAATTTACACTAGTTGCGTATTTCACCTAAGGAAATTATTGAACTAACTATTGTACACTAGACTTACTTCCTTATACTGTGGCAATTTTTAATGCGATCCAAACAAGAAACAAAAATTGCCAAGTAAGTCGCCTTAGTGCAGAAGAGATTTAAATATAAGTTGGGTTACTATAAAGCAACACTAAATATCTTCGTAAAGAAAAGGCCTATTTACAAACGTAAAATATCTACAGATAGAGGTCGTTACAGGCAATTGGAATACTAAAACAGAAGTAAAACCAAGTAACTCTAGTCACTTGGTTTTACTTTTGCACGGAAGATCTATATAAACATTTCAACTGACCTTGAAAAGAGGTTCTAGGGCCCTAATTCGTGCTCGTTTGAAGAAATTTTGCAAAAGTGTTACCATCGATACCTCTCTATTAGTGAATTTTCTTAATGAAAATTCCCTGAAAATACAAAAATATCAGGACCTAATAAAATTCCAGCCAAATTTCTTGAAGCGGTTTCTCCAGAACTGTCTCTTTTGAGATTGTGATGCGCATGAAGCCGGACAAGATTGAGATTTATTCCTGAGAACGCCGCCACAATGTGTCCTGAAACTACGGTTACGGTATGTACATTTGGTTTAAAATCACCCTGTATATATAATAACTGGTTGTAAAATATAGTGACGAGTATCAGTGACAGTCTCCTACGTAATTTTTGGAAGATCGCACATAAATTCCCATCATAAAAGGTAGATTAACATTAAACGGTCATAAAACTCTAACCCTAAGATATAAATAAATTAGAATTCAAAAATTTACGCGGCGTAAAATTATATTTTAATCGAAGTACAACCACAGATGTGTGGACTTCACTGAGGGTTCGTGTTGTATGCAAAATGGCTTAGGTCGGATTAGTCAAGCCATTAAATCCAGTAACCATCATAAAATTAAATCATTTCTATGATTTCTCCTGGCTAGGGGTGACGCTGTACTCCGTAATATGCTGCTTGCTTCGTCGACTCCGTTTAAAAATATTGCTATCGTGGTCGTGCTTTGAGAGTCTCTCATAATACAAGCATGTACAGACAAAATATTATCCTGTAAATCTGCACTTTGTGCTGCTTTGGTATTTACGACATTTGAAAAATGCATTGTTTTATTTTGATACTCGACTGCGCTGGTTTTGAAAAACGTTGTGGAACGCAGCAAGTGTTTTCATAAGAATTGTACACTAATATTACGGCATAGTACTAAAATAAGCACTTTGAACAGACCTTGAAGATCAGTTTTAGAAGTCATAATACGCGCACATTTGAAGAACTCTTTCGAAAGTGTTAGCATAGCTATCACTCCATTATAAAAAAAAAACAGTATGTTCTAGCTTCTTTTGTGAAAACTGCCTAAAACTCAATTCTCTATAAAGCTAGAAAATGAAAATTTGGTATATCTGTTAAGCATACTTGAAGAACCCAAATCATCGCAATACATTTTAAAAAACCTGACGATCGTTTCACTAAACAAGTTATATATATATATATATATATATATATATATATATATATATATATATATATATATATATATATATATATATATTGATATAGTTATGTGGTTTTTGCTGAGGTTTTTAGGTCCCACGATAAGGTTGCAATTGTTAAAATAGAAAAAAATTATTTTTGGGTTTTATATAATGATTATTAAATATCTTAGCTTTTGATTAGGTCTTATCTGTAAAATACTCTCTGAAATTTTATTGTGAAAATGTGTGTTTTAAATATATGTGTATTAGATATTTGACTTACACCTTGGTGATGATCTTACTCTCAAATCAGGGAGCTTCTTAAGCTGGTGGGTTCAAGTCCGAAATATCTGTGTTTATTTATTTTTTTAATTTTGAAATATATTACCCTAGGATCTTTGCTTAAAATACTTATAGATATATATGTATGTATTAAAGAAAACAAAGCAAAAGTCCTTATATGCTCACAGAAATTGAATATTTATTGAAATATTGAAATTAACAATACCTAATCCTTATTTACTACTTATAATATGGTTTTTACTATTTAATTTAGTGCTTTGTTTTTTTATATCTTTTTTGAAACAATAGGAAACCCCCCCACAAGAAAAAAAAACTAAACAATACTATTTATTTAAATTAGCGAAGACTTGTATATGTATTTATACTTTAATTTCATGCACTTCCTAGATCAAGACGACACCTATTGGCATAAGTGTTATTTCTACTACACTGTATTATGGCGTACAGTCAATATACGAGACCTTCACAAGCTGCTTACTGTTGGTTAGAGCCCAAGAGATGGCCCTGTAAACGTCTCGATATTTTAATTACTAGCTAAAATGATTGCCTTCTCGCTGAACTCGCTGTATTTTCTCCTGATTCACGAAAGTTTTTTGTAAATTGTTTATCACCCCTTTCAAAACTGTGGACGTATCTCACTATAAGTGTAAGTGTTTTACTAACTTTACTCACAGTTTATTTCCTGGCCTGTTTCTGCACATCCGTGTCGTGACTCCAGTCGATTGTTTACTTCAACCTAGAGATAATCCTACTGTTTTTAAACTTATTTCCAAATTCTTTTTTTGTTTTTAATCTCTTTCTAATACCAAAAATTCAATCAATAAAAACTTTTAAGCAAAATTTCCCCGTTTTATATTTTAATCAAAATTTTCTCATCCCTCAATTTTTAATAACAATTTTCAATCTGATGATTTTATCAAAATTTTTCCCTCTGTTTATTATTTTTCTTTGTAACCAGCGTAACTAATCAAAAAACTACTTTATGCCTGCATCAAATAAAATATCCTAACAAATTTTAACACAATAATCCTTATCCATCATCTCCTCGGATACATACTTCTCATTGTTGTTAGTCAATGACAGAATAATTAACCTAACTATAATTTTAGTGTCAGTTTGACGTCTGTCCTAAATATATATAAAAAAACAGCTGACTTACATTTAGGTTATGACATGACATTCCTGAATTTATCACTCAAATTTTGACATCTTACTATTCTTAAAGCTAACAACAATAACACGATAAATTTCCTAATTCTACTCAACACAACGACGTATTATAAGTCACTGACTCAACATGAACAGCTTAACCTACCTAAAAACTACTTATACAGTTTGTATTGTCCATTATTTACATTCTATTGCTTTATAGTCTTTGTATCTTATATCTAGATTACATGACATTCTTACTTTTAGCAAACAATATCCTTAATTCTAACAAACAATAACATCTTAAATTACATAACAGCTAGCAAACAATAATACCTTACACTATCTAATTAAACTTGTCATACATTCCTAATGTTCAACACATTTACACTTGCCTTGCCTCCTTTTAACACATATATATCTGTAAAATTTAGTTTCTCCCTGCCTTACAGTGCAAAAACATTGCATACACCAAAGGTAAGTTGTTGTTTGTGTTTAGTATAATTTGTGGTAAAAATGTGTTTATGTATGTGTATATATGTATATGTGGCCCCCTTTAGTAACCATATCAATATATATATATATATATATATATATAGGGGTGGCGCAACGAAACAGACCGATTCGCGTCCAGAGATTTTTTTTTTAAGAAACGCAGAAACACCTCAATTTTAATATTTAGGGGTCATGTTTTGACATAAAACTCAACTTTGTCACATCAACCCCTTAAGGGTGGTAATAGCAACCCTTATATTTTAAATAGAAAACTTGGGTCGAGTGTTACATCATTTGAAATCTCTTTCTTTTTTGAATTGAGCACACTAATTTTTTTGGAAGTTTTAAATGAGACTACTGAGATTGAAGTTTTAGGACAAATTGCTGCAGACCCAACACTGAGCACGAGAAAATTGGCCACTGCTTCAAACATCAAAAGAAGAACTCTTCAGCTAATATTGAACCATCATAAATTTCACCCGTATAAAATTCATCTTGTACAACAACTGAATGAAGATGATTTTGATCGGCGGCTGGAGTTTTGTGAAGTTATGACTGCACGAATAGCTGATAACGAAAACTTTCTGTTCAATATCTGTTTTTCAGACGAGTGTACGTTTTTATTACACTCTACAGTCAATCGTCATAATTGTCGTTATTGGGCAGATAATAATCAAAGAAATTTTCACGAAGTCCACACTTAAACTCCACAGAAATTGAATGCCTGGACTGGCATTTTTGAGGACCGTTTAATCGGACCAATTTTTCTTGATGGCAAATTGAATGGCGAAATGTATTTGGACTTACTAGAAGATATCGTTTACCCTCTACTAATTGACATTGTTGAAAATGATGATCGCTATCAAGAAAATCAATTAGTGTTTCAACAAGATGGAGCTCTTCCGCATTTTTCACAACGTGAAAGGGAGTTTTTGAACAGAGAGTTTCGAGGGCAATGGATTGGGCGTAGATATGCGACCCCCTAGATCACCGGATTTAACTCCTTTTATTGGTGAAGAATGCCGTTTAATAACTCCACAAATGCTCCAGAATGTCAGAGCTCGTTTTGAACAAAATTTGTACTTTTGTATGGAAGCTGGTGGTCAATAATTTGAACACTTACTTAACTGAATAAACATTTTTGAACGTTTGGTTTTGTTTTTTAGTTTTTTTTTTTAACAAAAATTGACTAATTCGTGCATTTCTTATCACAATGAATGAAATACGTACTTGCAACTCCAACTGTGAATAACTATTAAACGAGTTAATAGAACTTCCAAAAAAATTTGTGTGCTGAATTCAGAAAAGAAATATCTTTCAAATGATGTAACACTCGACCCATGTTCCCTATTTAAAATATAAGGGTTGTTATCACCACCCTTAAGGGGTTGATGTGACAAAGTTGAGTTTTATGTCAAAACATGTCCCCTCAATATTAAAATTGACGTGTTTCAGCGTTTCTTAAAAAAATTATGGACGCAAATCGGTCTGTTTCGTTTTCAATGCGCCATCCTGTATTTAGATCGCTTAACAAATTTATTGGCGTCCTATCCACAGCACTCTTCGCAGAAATGTTTTTTTTCAAATTTTGATAGTAGAAAAGATGTGGTCGTATCGTGTGATATATTATTATAATCATAACAAAATACTTTTTATAAATGCAAAAATCCAATATGGAGCCCATAAGAAAAATCAAAGTTAAGTATTGTAACTCTTGCATCAAGAGCGCCTCGGAAAATATGATGACATATTTAGATTGCCCATAAAAAAGTGTACTAACAAGGTCATAGTTAAAAAAAGTCTAGTTCTTTCGGTATTCGCTTGAAAAAAAAAACTAAAATTAAAAAATTTCCTTTTTTTTTCGAATACTTCAAAAACTAAAAATTTCATTTCAAATTTTCTTTCAGATAATTGATCAGCATCAACACGCGCAACTTCGCCCTAGTTTAACGATCCTCGTATGTCTTACGATTTACAAGATCCCAGTAGTGAGACTTAAATTTGAGCTATCCTGTATAAACATATAAAAATTGAAACTGATCCTGGATATGTCTTCTAGAGGACCTAGTTCGCGCCCATTTGAAGAAATTTTTTCAAAAGTCGGGATCACCTCATTAGTGAATTTTTTAAAGAAAATTCAATTAAAGGTTAATCCATGAGACAATGTAGATCGTTTAAGAAAAGGCTGATCCTTTTAAAAAAATACGTTAATTGAAAAATACATAATCTTTTAAAAAAAGGGTGTATCCCTTTGAAAAAGTAGATCCTTGCGAAAAAATAGATCCTTGCGCCGACAAGTACATTCTAATCTGGACACGTCTATTTATTTGTCATTTATAAGTCGGGGCACAGTCAAAACAAGGAGTTTCGTAAACTTTGTGGGATTCGTATCCTTAGGAGTTTTTATTAGACTTGACACTTTGAGCTCTGCTGTCAATCCGGAATATATCGCAAAGTGCCAGAATTTGTCCATCATGACTTTCCACCACTTACAAACTTTTGTCAGTGATTTCATCAATTACTTTCTATGCCATACTATGAAATGGAGGATGGAAATGCGTTCCTTAAGGTCGACTTGTTGGAATGCAGGTATAGCATATTGAGGAGTATTAAGAAGGACGAAACCGGTCTGTGTCTCCTGATTTACATCTTACCGCAAATTCCGGCAAGATGGTAGTGATGGTGGCTAGCGAGTGATGTAATTCAATATCAGTCGTAGCATTAGCCAAGGGAATCCATCGATGCAGTTCCCAGTGATTCCCACTGTATACAAAAGCATGGAAAACGGAACATAAAAATGGGTCTTAGGGGCACTATTGGCGCTCATTTAAAGAAACTTTTAGAAAGTTCAAAAGTCGTGACCTGTCTAACAGCAAATTTTCTTAATGGAAATTTGCTAAATAACCCGGCTGTTTTAAAGGCAATCCCTACACAAAACTTCTACTTATTTCGGACGGCCTTTTTAGCCGATTAGTTTATTTCATTAACACTGTATAAATATTTCAATGAGATTCTTCACCAGGCAGCTTGACAATATTATATTCTTAAAGGTGGCTGTTCCAACGATCCATATTTCCATTAACCTTCATGAATATTTGATAACTTTACCCTGAATGAATTACCCCTTTGAAAATCTGAGTCCACCCAGATTTAATAATTCCCTCTGGTGAAACATATAAGATTTTACAGTACAAGCTCAGTAAACAGAGAATGCAAATTGCACATAACCATTTCCTCTCCCACTTGATATTTGTTGGTAAGGAGATAAATTTAATAATGTTTACTATGGAACATTTTAACAGTCTGAAAACGTTATCTATGTAATCAGGAGTTAGCTTGAGTGTGTCGCTTCGAGGCTTCCGGTTTCAGGGTCAATTGCTTTTAATTTCCAGCCGTTTCCGTAAACATTATGGGATTAGTGCTACATTCCAAGCGTCAGCATAATAGGGTTCGACAAAACCAGCAACTATCCCCGAGTCTATAGAATATACTGGTATTAATATTAACACCTACGCTGTATATATATATATATATATATATATATATATATATATATATATATATATATATATATATATATATATATATATATATATATATATATATATATATATATATATATATATATATATATATAGGTGGCGCATTGAAAACGAAACAGACCGATTTGTGTCCAGAGAATTTTTTTTAAGAAACGCTGAAACACGTCATTTTTAATATTGACGGGGACATGTTTTGACATAAAACTCAACTTTGTCACATCAACCCCTTAAGTGTGGTGATAACAGCCCTCATATTTTAAATAGGGAACATGGGTCGAGTGTTACAATATTTGAAAGCTATTTGTTTTCTGAATTCAGCACACTAATTTTTTTGGAAGTTTTATCAACTCGTTTAATAATTATTCACAGTTGAAGATGCAAAACCGCATTTCACTCATTCCGATAAGAAATGTGCTGATAGTCAATGTTTTGTTGGTTTGTAAATTATTTCAGTCTATCGGTCTGTTTGATACTTGATAGTACTACCTAAAATTAATTTCACAATGGTGTATTCTGTAGAAGAAAGAGTTGAAATAATTACTCTTTTCTTTCAAAAACGATGACTGTGCCAACCGCACCGCAAATTTGTTTAATGAACGACATCCGAAGAGGCATGTTAACAGAAAATACATTTTGGAGTTAGTAGCAAAATTTCGACAAAGTGGTTTAGTAGCCAACAAAAAACGGGATCCTGAACGTGAATTTCCGGTTAGAAATGAGACTACTGAGATTGAAGTTTTAGGACAAATTGCTGCAGACCCAACTTTGAGCACGATAAAATTGGCCACTGTTTCAAACATCAAAAAAAGAACCATTCAGCGAATATTAAAGCATCATAAATTTCACCCGTATAAAATTCATCTTATACAACAACTGATTGAAAATTATTTTGATCGGGGGCTGAAGTTTGGTGAAGTTATGACTGCACGAATAGCTGATAACGGGAACTTTCTGTTCAATATCGGTTTTTCAGACGAGTGTACGTTTTTATTAAACTCTACAGCCAATCGTCATAATTGTCGTTATTAGGCAGATAATAATCCAAGAAATTTTCACGAAGTCCACACTCAAACTCCACAGAAATTGACTGTCTGGATTGGCATTTTTGGAGATCGTTTAATCGGACCAATTTTTCTTGATGGCAATTTGAGTGGAGAAACGTATTTGGAGTTACTAGAAGATATAGTTTACTCTCTACTAAATGACATTGTTGAAAATGATGATCGCTATCAAGAAAATCAATTAGTGTTTCAACAAGATGGAGCTCCTCCGCATTTTTCACAACGTGTTGGGGAGTTTTTGAACAGAGAGTTTCCAGAGCAATGGATTGGGCGTAGAGGTGCTATTGAGTGGCCCCCTAGATCACCGGATTTAACTCATTTAGACTTCATTCTATGGGACCGTTTAAAGAGTAGAATTTTCGCAACAGAACCGGAGTATCTGGAAGAATTACGACGACGCATTGTTGAAGAATGCGGTCTAATAACTCCACAAATGTTCCAGAATGTCATAGCTCGTTTTGAACAAAATTTGTACTTTTGTATGGAAGCTGGTGGTCAACAATTTGTTTTTTTTTCTAGTTTTTTTTAACGAAAAATTGACTAATTAGTGCATGTTTTATCGCAATGAATGAAATACGTTCTAGCAACTCTAACTCTGAATAATTTTTAAACGAGTTGACAAAACTTCCAAAAAAATTAGTGTGCTGAATTCAGAAAAAAAGGCTTTCAAGGGATGTAACACTCGACCCAAGTTCCCTATTTAAAATATAAGGGTTGTTATCACCACCCTTAAGGGGTTGATGTGACAAAGTTAAGTTTTATGTCAAAACATGTCCCCCTCAATATTATAATTGAAGTATTATATTTAAATTGGTCTGTTTCGTTTTCAATGCGCCACCCTGTATAGGAACATGTGATGAGCACTGATAAGTAAGCTTTTGTAAGTGCCAGTTTTTTTTTAATTTATTTAATGCAACCCTTTCGAAAATATAAAGTTAGATAATAAACAATAAAAGTAACCTAGAATAACGATCACAATTGACTAACGGTCACATACAATAATTAAACAGCTTAAAAGTGAATCACCAGTCGATATATCAACTAGCAGTTGTGTTATCTATTTAGGAATAATGACGCTAAAGTTTTATTACTTGTCACAATCATGCCGTAAGGAGTCGGGCAAGCGGGTGACAAAGGTGTCCAGTAACAACATGTTACGGTTAGATTTTTACTATCGTAACCTTCTTACTGATGCAGCAAGATATCAAGGAAAGTTTTTGATAATGATTGGATCGTTTGAATATTAAACAACAAAATAACTAATACTCCTCCATTCGGATCTCCGGGAGAGGGGTGTACAGGGGGCGCCAACATCAAGATTTAACATATCCTTTTCGAATATATGTGGCCTAAATTCTAACCTGAACTCCGTCCACCATTTCCTTGAGGCTAACAGGCTCCAACTCCTCTTCCTCACCGAAATCCAAATCAGTGCCAAAACAGCCATTAATTACCTTAATTTCCCGGGGTATGAGCTCCTTACTTCCTTTAGATTGCATGGATGCGTGTGAGCATACGTCCGTAGCAATCTACCCTGCACCAGACTCCCCAATTTAGAAGCTGGAAGAAAAGACATACTATGGATAAAACTTTCTCTCAGGGCTGCAACTAAATTCATCTGTTGCATTTACCGGTCACCTTCTGACAACTTTGTCCAGCTCTTTGACTACCTTTCTGAAAAAAACCGACTATCTGATCTCTGAATATCCTTCCTCCGAGGTCACTATTCTTGGTGACTTCAATGTCCATAATAAGGAATGGCTAGGATCTTCAAAAACCGATCCAGAAGGGAGAGCAGCGGATGCCTTTGCAGTCAGCAATTCCTTAGCCAATACGGTTCAGCAACCTACTTACTTTCCTCGTATCCCAACACACAGCTCAAATCCCTTGGATCTCATTCTTACTACACAAACTGAATGCTATAAGATATCAGTCACCGCCCCCCTTGGTCGCTAAGACCACGG
This sequence comes from Tillus elongatus, assembly GCA_964006375.1. Lineage (NCBI taxonomy): Eukaryota > Metazoa > Arthropoda > Insecta > Coleoptera > Cleridae > Tillus > Tillus elongatus. Next base: position 33,537,205 of record OZ023262.1, on the reverse strand, counting down.
CATGGTCACTGCTTCCTGCGCAATGCAACCCGAGGTCACACAGTCATCACACCCACGTATCGGTTGGCACTACAACTCCGCAAACTGGGACGAAATGCGGGATTACTTTTCCTGATTTCCATGGGCGTCTGTCTGCTTCTCTCATCCTGACTCCTCTGATATCTCACAAAACGTCACCGAAATTATCCAAGCTGGCATGGAATTATTTATCCCACGTACACAGAAAACCTCTTCAGCCACTCAAAAGCCCTGGTTCTCTAAATCCTGTGATAAGGCCAGACTTGAAAAGGTCAAAGCTCACAAAACGCTTCTACACAATCCCAGTCAAGAAAATCGTCAAGCATTTAACGACAAGGGAAACCGCTATGTCAGCATTCTTTCTGAGGCAAAAAACTCGTTTAATAACCACATCAAAAACAAAGTACTCTTAAGCTCCAACGGCGGCAAACTCTTCTGGACTCTTGCTAAATCTATTCGGAATAATTTCTGGAAAAGCACGTTCCCACCTTTTGTCTCAGGGGATGAAATTGTTTCTACCGCCCTGGGTAAGGCTGAACTTTTTGCTACGTTGTTCGCCGGCAATTCTACTCTCAACCCACCTCCAAATGTTCAACCACCAACAGTCCCCAATGTCGCGCATAAAATGACGGATATCATTTTCAAAACTATAAAGGTACGAAAGATGCTCTCTTCTCTTAATACCAGAAAAGCCTCTGGCCTTGACGAGATCCCAGCAATTGTTCTCAAAAAATGCGCACCAGAACTTGCTCCTGTCCTGACTCGTCTATTTCAGATATCTTACGATAAAGGCATATTCCCTAGTAAGTGGAAAACTGGTCGACTACAACCCATCCCCAAGAAAGGATCCAAAGCGCTTCCTAGCAACTACAGGCCTATTTCTCTCCTTTCAGTCGTCTCTAAAGTGATGGAAAAGTATATAAACACCGAGTTACTAAAATTTCTGGAAAAACACAGTCTAATCCACGACAGGCAGTATGGATTCCGTCAGCGCAGATCGACTGCCGACCTCCTTTCCTTTGTCACCCATCCTTGGAACAAGTCTATGGAACCACATGGTGAATCCCAAATTGTCGCTCTAGACATATCCAAAGCATTCGACCAGGTCTGGCACGCAGCGCTGCTTAATAAACTTCCGGCCTATGGCCTACCACCAAAACTTTGTACCTGGACAGCAAATTTTCTCTCCAACAGGAGCATTTCTGTTGTTGTGGATGGCCATTCCTCTAAACTGTATCCAATCAATGCAGGAGATCTTCAAGGTTCAGCTTTAGCCCCTACTTTGTTTCTTCTCCACATCAATGACCTCCCCTCTAGCACATCCAACCCACTTCACAGTTACGCGGACGACAGCACCCTCCACTCAAATATACAATATTCTAAGCCTGTCTCCTTAGCCCCATTAGATGAGGATCGCAGACTCATGGAGGGTTCTGTCTCCGTGGATCTCCAAAAAATATTAGACTGGGGAAGTAGAAATCTTGTACAATTCAACCCCACCAAAGCTCTGTCTTGCTTTCTTTCTCATAAGAGATACACCAGCCCTAGACCCATCACAATGAACAACCAAGTTATTCAAAGTAATGAGTCCTTTTCTCTTGTTGGCATTTCTGTGGATCGAAATCTTAATTGGCACCAACATGTTACATCAATTGCAGAAGCGGCTGCTGCGAAATTAAGTTTCCTCTTCCGGGCTCGCAAATACTTTTCACCAGCTAATCTCCATACCTTATATACTTCACAAATAAGGCCAAACCTCGAATACTGCTCCCACATCTGGGGTGCAGCTGCCGCTTCTACACTCGCTATCCTGGACTCCATTCAAAAGAGAGCTATACGTCTCATCGGTGATACTACCCTCACCCAAAGGCTGCCATCCCTTACCCACCGACGTGCCGTTGGTAACCTCTCTCTATTTTATAGGTATCTCCACGGGCACTGCTTAGAGGAGCTTTCCTCCATAGTTCCCCCACCTGCTGCCCCCAACAGATCTACCAGGGGAACAGAGCGAATGCACCCATTTACTGTCCAGGTCACCAGACATAGAACCTCTTGTTATGCCCGCTCTTTTGTCCCGAGGACTTCCAAGTTGTGGAATTCCTTGCCGGCACATGTTTTTCCTTCTCCTCCGAACCTCCAAACCTTCAAGTCCAGAATTAACAAGCTGCCTCTTTCCTCCTTGTCAACACCCACGGTACGATAGTATTTAGGCTGTAAGCCCTCGTGGTGTGTTGTTGAAATTAAAAAAAAAATAACGATTGGATTGAAAATATCTCCGGAATTAACAAAGTAAGGGCAACCAAATTTAACGCTCGGGTTTATATCATTACAGGTAAGTCATTAACCAAAATCTAGCTCTGTACCTTAAAGGAAAAAAAAGTTACAGGTATTTAAAGAAAAATAAATTTGGGTTTTCCTCAAAACGTCAAGGTCGCGATGTAAAACGTTTGAAGCATGAAGTCTTAGTTTCATTCGTCATTTTACTAAAATATTTCCAGAAAATTCATTTCAAATAGACGCTTTCTGTGATGCTTTGGCAGTAGTGTTGGCTATAGAGTTTATCGGTTAATGGTATATCATTTTTGTCGAATTTTCGTAAAAAATCTTTAAAGCTCAATATATCCGCTATTACGCAAGATACGAAAAAAAAAGTTATACATTAATTATAGGGTGTCTTGAGCTACATCTTAAAAAATATTTCTACATTTACAGGCTGGCCTATAAGTCGTTGGTGATACAAATTTTCTATTTTTAATCGAACACGCCTTATGTTATTGCATTTTCCACCTAAATAGAATGCACGATCATGGGAAAAAAATTCGGGACGCAGCCAGTGCGTTATGGTAACGAATTTTCATTAAATGCTTCAAATTTGAATAGTTCAACTTGCTATTAACCTATAAGGTTGAAGAAGACACCAGTATTTTTGTACATTTTCAAACAATGAAGTTATTTTGATGAAACATGGCACATTGTTTCTACTATATAGGTTATACTAGTAAAGAAATTTTCTGCATGCTTTCTTAAAAAACCACACATATTTGCCAATAAAATCATTTTTATGAAAATTCACTATCATAACCCAGTCGCTGGGTCTATTTAATAATTTAGTTTACAAATGTATGTTTTAGTGAATTCTCTTAAAAATTCACTAATGAGGAGATCGCGACTTTTGCAAAAATATCTTCAAATTAGCGCGAACAAGCCCCCAACCAACCCCCACAACAAAAAAGTTATAGAGATTTAAAACAAAAAAATTGGGTATTCCTCAAAACGCTAAAGTCATAATTTGAAACGCCAAAATTGGCAACATTTAGGCAAAGAACCTAAAACGAATACGGGTTATGTAAAGAAAATGTCGCAAGAAGAGTGTTGTACAAACACTTAACTTTCAGCTTCAACCGTCATCGTCCTTCATTTCACCTAAATATTTCCAGAAAATCATTTGAAATAAACCCTTTCTCTGATGCTTTGACAGTGATTTTAGTTAAGTTTATGGTTAAACGGTCTAGACTTGTCAGCTTATTTTCGTAGCAAAAATTCGTCATTGAGATGACCGCGACTTTTGTATTTTGAAAACACTTCTTCAAATGGCGCGAACTAGGTCCCCTAGAGTAATTATCCCGGCTAAATTTCAGTTTTTACATATTTACATATATACAGGGTGACTCATTTCCACGGTTCGATGGCTAGGAAACGAATTATCGGAAACATTTTAAATTTATTTTTTGAAAGGTTCTATAGATTTTCAAACCATAAGTTCTTTTGAGAAAATATAGTACATTGTATCTACCGTATAGGTTATACGAATAACTACATTGATGCCTGCTTGCATTAAAGACATATTTGCTACTAAAAACATTTTAATGAAAATTCACTTTTATAACGCACTTGCTGCGTCCAGACTTTTCTTAAGCTTGTTTAAAGACACATTACGTATAAATTTTATTAAAATTATTCAACTTTTAGTAGGTTTTCGTATTTTTTAGGAAGGCAGTGTATTACTAAATAATTGGAAGCAAAAGCGTTGTAAACTATCGCTCAAGGTCACATTTAAAGTTTCTATTTTTTGCAGATCATCAATAAATAATTATCATCTGCCAGATAATGTTACAAAACTAAGTTATCTGCTTCTAATTGGATACAATATTTATAGCATTAGCATTCAAACAACAAAACATCCTTAAGTTTCGTCAGATTCATTAAACCACCATCATTAAACAGAGGAAGCTTACCGAGTTAAACTTCTACATTATAACATCTCAAATATTCCACGAACATTAAATCAGAGCACTCTAAAGAGTTGTGGGAGGTTTTCGTTGAGGAAACTTCCATGTTTTTGTCAAAACGCGTAAAGCTCTCTCTGCTAAACTCTAAATTATCATATTAATCCAATAATGTTTGCGCAAATAGCGAAAAATTAAAAGCAATTGTCTTTAAAGGCAAAGCCTACAGATTCTGCGATGCGTTATTCATGTAAAAAACAATACATCGAGACCTATCTATCCAATAACATAAGAGTTGAGGTTTACTAGACTTAAAACACAACGAAAGAAAACGAATTCTTGTAATTAAATCTATCACGTACCGAGACAATATAAATTACAAGTGGGCTTACTAAATCAAAATTAATTTAAAAAAAAAACAACTTATACAAACAAGTTTTGCAAAATTAGACACAACGTAAACTTCTTGATTAGAATAAAGCTTATAAGAGGTTGTCTGAGTTTGATCAAATTTTTTTTTTTGATTAATAAATTTTTACAATCTACTCTACAAGGAGTATTAAGTAAATATGTTACACGTATGTTCTAGTCGGACAATAAAAATAAACCCAAAAGAACGAAAATAAAAATAAGTAAAAATAACTAAATATATATATATATATATATATATATATATATATATATATATATATATATATATATATATATATATATATATATATATATATATATATATATATACATATATAAATAATAAATAATGCAAAGCGTGTGAGAAGAAGCCCACTAGTGTTGGCACTCACTCTCAGACCTCACTCAATTGTTAATTTAGTAGGTCTCTTGGCCAGGTTCTTCTTAAGCGTCTCTCGTAGAAAGGGTCTTCATAGGGTTGTTCTATGCGTGATAATTTTGGGCGTATCTTCGAATTTCTTCATGAACGAAAGGTATTTTGAGATCTTGATGTAAGGTAAGGTTGGAAATGTACCATGGATCATTTACTATTGAGCGAAGTATTTTGGATTGCTGTCTTAGTATAATTCGGATATTTGTTGGTTTAGCGCCTCCCCAAAACTGGATTCCGTAGGTCCAGATTGGTTTTTAAAATGCCTTGTAGATCAATAGCTTGTTGCTGATGGTGAGCTTTGATTTTATTCCCAGGAGCCAGTGGATCTGACGAAATTTAAAATTTATTTGTGCTTTCTTTGACTGTATATACCTTTTCCACGTTAAGCGTTGATCAAGATGTATATCAAGATATTTTGCTTCAGTGTTTACAGGTATGTAGTTGCTGAATAGAGTTACTCTTGGGCAGATCGTATTTTTATTAGTAAATGTTACTTGAACTGATTTGCTTTCATTTACACTGAAACGCCATTTTTTAAACCATTTACTGATCTCGTCCAAGTGTTGTTGTAAGTTTTGTGAAGCTATCTCACATTTTCGATGCAATGATAGTATTGCAATATCATTAGCAAAAGTAGCAAGTGTTGTTTTATGTGACTCTGGTATATCTGATGTGCTGATTAAATACAGTAGTGGTCCCAGCACGCTCCCTTGTGGTACGCCAGATTCTATGGGATATAGACTTGATATCGCATCATTGTGTTTTACAGAAAAGTAACGATCTGATAAGTAGGATTTTAGTAACAAATAGTATGGCTGTGGTAGAAGATTCTTGATCTTGTATAAGAGTCCAGTGTGCCATACTTTTTGATCAAATTAAAAAAAAACTACTATAGACATGAGATACATAAAAAAAGTGACGCGAAGCATTTGTATCAAACTGTAATTAATATTTGTAGCAACAAAGCAAAAAGTGAATTTGTTCAAACATGAACGATAACTCATGTATTATTTATTTTCTACTTTTGATGTCGCAATCGAATATCTTATTTCTTTCAGAATACATAAATTAATGGCAACATTGGCTACTGTGGCCCAATTTAATGATCACCTGTGATGTTTTCCTTTCTGTAGCAAGCTGGTTCGAGAACCTGGACATTAAATCAAGTAAGCAGAAAATATACCTACTCATCAATTTGCTTCAGTTAATTTTCAACACAAAATCGCTGATGCAACTTACCAGGAAATAAATAATAATCAAGAACCTTGGCACCGAGGATGCATACAAATACCTGAAGTTACTACAGTGCTATAAATACCAGAAATAGAAATCGGAATAAGATACTTTCCAGAGTGGATAAGATATGCGGGTCCAACATCAATTCAAGAAATAAAATCTCTGCAATTAATACCTCGGCCATCTCTGTAGCAACTTATACTTTTGGTGTAAAAAAATCGGCGGACACATTTCTCCAAGGCTTCGACAGAAAAATAAGAACGACGCTTACAGGGTACCGGCTCCATCATCCCCACAGTTCCATGCACAGGTTGTACTTAGCTCGAAATAATGCATGCTGAGGACTTCTCAGCCTGAAAACGCTATGTCGTCAGCAGGAAGCAAGACTCCGACAATACGTTCTGTCCATTGACTCAGAACCTTATAGAGCCCTATGTTCTAACGACAAAGATGAAAGCCCATTGGGTCTAGCGCAGGAGAATAAAGAGTTTTCCCACGCTAAAGCTGAAGACCGTATCGACGCGTGTAGAAGCAAAGTATTTCATTGGGATTTATCGCAGCACTTACTTCAGACAGTATTGATGAAAATCGTTCAACGGACTGCCTCCGAACCAGGGGCTTCTACGGTGAGACAGAAAGCTTTACTTTTTCAATTCAAGATCAAGTAATCAAGACAAGAGATTATCGTAAATTAATCTTGCACCAACAAGTCGATAGTGGGTGGCGTTTATGTAAGACTACCAATGAGTCAATCCAACATATCTGCAGTGGATATCCGTCACTAGCTGGGACGGAATATCTTCAAAGACACAATAATGTTGCCAAGGTCATTCACTAAGCCATCCCAAAGAGATACGGACTCAAAGAGGTCGAACAACTGCATTACAAATGCAAGCCTGAGCATGTAATTAGCAATGAACAGGCACGGATTCTATGGAACAGTGAGATCGTTCCTCGGTCAGTGGAGGCCAACACACCTGATATAGTCGTATTTGATAAGCTAGCGCAGAAAGGGAAAATGATTGATCCTGCGGTCCCCATTGATGACAACATTGTACCAACAGTTGCTGAGAAGAAGAGGAAATACCAACCGTTGGCTGTTGAGTTGAAGGACATGTACAGGTTGCGAGAAGTTGAGATAGTTCCAGTAGTGGTGTCAGCAAATGGACTGGCTCCAAAAGGATGGCAAGATGCTGCGAATTGGTTGCAACTTTACGAAAAACATTTGCGTACAATGCAGAAGGCTGCTTTGCTGGGCACTGCTAACATTGTCCGCAAATTATTGAGCCTCGACTAAAAATCATCCTCCAGTGGTTGGAAAGGAACTCGATGTCATTAATAAGCATCACTGAATACATTTGGTCATGGACGGTATCTCTGATGGTGTGTGACTCCTACCCCGGTTAGTGGAGTGTTCTGGCTTCCCCATAACACGTGATCATTTCACAGTGTGTACAAGTATTCTTTGTCTTGAGTAATCAAACACTCCGGCAATAACATAATTGTGTTTATTTTGCCTTTATGTGTACATACATATAAAGAAAAAATGAAGACAATAATAATAATAATCATTGCTACTTCCAGAGTGGTGATCACATTCGACTAGCTTTGGATGTTAGAGTTGCCTCAGAGACCTTGTAAGGAAACGGCTCTGTTCAGCAAGGTGTCATTTATCAAGATGCTACTCTTAGGGCTCTGCTCCAACGGTTCCATTCAGGGCTGCTCCCCAGCGGTGTACCATTTAGGAAGGTGTTGTTGAGGGCTGCTTGACGGCTCTATTTAACCAGGTGTTGTTGAGGGTTGCTCTATGATGGCTCTATTTATCTGGGTGTTGTTCATAGGGCTGCTCGAGGGCTGCTCTTTAACCAGGTGTTGTTGAGGGTTGCTTTATGACGGCTCTATTTATCTAGGTGTTGTTCATAGGGTTGCTCAAGGGCCGCTCTTTAACCAGGTGTTGTTGAAGGCTGCTTCCTAATGAGGTGTTGTTGAGGGATGCTTCCTAACAGTTTCATTTAGGGCTTCTTGAGGGCTGCTCCCTAACGAGGTGCTATTTAGGGCTTCTTGAGGGCTGCTCCATAACTGGGTGCTATTTAGGGCTTCTTGAGGGCTGCTCCCTAACGGGTGCTATAAAATTCCATGTGTATTAGTATTGTGTCAGGGCTTAATGGTTTACATGAGGCGGCTGGTAGCAGGTTGCGTTTACGTACAAAATTTATCTGTGTTAATAATTAGAAATAAACTAACGTAAATGAGACAAAATCTTAAATGATTTCTTTTTTAAATGCAATTAAAACAGCATAACAGCAATTAATTACCGAGCTAACGCTACCACAAGCTACCGTTTAACAGTATTAAGTTTATAACAGAGAAATCAGTCATCGAAAGTGGAATTCATACACATACACTAATAAGCAATGTCATATTATTATCAACCAAAGAAATGTACGAGCAATTGGAAATAAGCCGGTATCTAAATATAAAACTAACCTATTTAGGCATGCTGTTTTCCCGACTGAAAATTTAGCTGTAGGACGACATTTCTGGTTAACTTGAAAAAGAAGAGAGCGTGGCACGCATTGCGAGCGTTTATGAGGACTTTCTTATCTAGAGCTGTCACGGAACTATTGCGACTGCAGGCGTATTCCATTGAGTTGTGATGCGGTAGAGTAACCGACCGCCGAGTTTGACGTCACTGGAGGGACTTAGACTCTGACGTCACTAAAGGGGTTGAGTCAGAAGCTTATTGTAGATAAATGAAAGGTGTTAACGCGTGTGACAGGTCACGTTTATGTTAACTACACGCGACATGTTTCACAATGTACACAATGTATGTATGTATGGCAAGTCAAAAACAATATAGAATAGTAAATACACATCCACACACAATTACATTATAAAAAAGGACATTTATACACATAGATACACACATCTATAATATATAGACTCCTAAATGAATAAAAACTCTGGACGCAGCAAGTGCGTTTTGGTAGTGAATTTTCATAAAAATGTTTTTAATTGCAAATATTTGTGTTTCCTTTTTAAGAAAGCAGGCATCAATTTTGGTTACCAGTATAACCTATATAGTAAAAACAATGTGCCATGTTTCATAAAAATAACTTTATTGTGTGAAAATGTACAAAAATTTCCAAAAGTAAACTTAAAGTGTTCCCGGAAAAACTCGTTTCTTGGTCAACCTTATAGGTTAATAGCAAATTGAGCTATTCAAATTTGAAGCATTTAATGAAAATTCACTACCATAACGCACTTGCTGCGTCCCGAATTTCTTTTCTTACAAACATGCATCGCTGAAAAATTCAAAAATGCAATAACATAAGGCGTGTTTGATTAAAAAAAAAAAGAAAATTTGTATCACCAACGACTTATGGGCCATCCTGTGATTGTAGAAATATTTTTTTAAGATGTAGCTCAAGACACCCTATAATTAATATATACAAATTTTCTTCATATCTTGTATAATAACGGATATATTGAGCTTTATTGATTTTTTACGAAAATTCGACAAAAATTATATACCATTAAACGATAAACTCTGACGGTTGAAACTAAGACTTCAGAGTTTGTAAAAGATCCTTCTTGAGACATTTGATTTCCATATCCCGTATTAGATTCAAGTTCTTTGCCTAAATGTTGCCGATTTTGACGTTTTAAATCGCAACTTTGACGTTTTGAGGAAAACCCCAATTTATTTTTCTTTAAATGCCTATAACTTTATTTTCTTTTGACCTACATAGCTAAATTTTGGTAGGTGGCTTACCTATAAGGACATTAACTACCAAATTTGGTTGCCCTTACTTTGTTGATTCCGAAGATATAAATTTTTTTCGAAAGAAAACACAAAATTTTCCGGGAAAGCCTGGGCAGATTTTCCTGGCTAACGAACTTATCCAAGCCATTTGCAAAAGGAATTTTTCCAGCAAATTTAGTCAAAATCGGCCTATTATTTTTTGAGTTATCGGTGTGATACATATATATATATATATATATATATATATATATATATATATATATATATATATATATATATATATATATATATATATATATATATATATATATATATAAATATATATATAAACATATAAAAATTGAAACGGACCCCGGATATGTGTTCTAGGGGGCCTAGTTCGCGGTCATTTGAAGAAATTTTTTCAAAATTCAAAAGTCGGGATCTCCTCATTAGTGAATTTTTTTTAAGAAAATTCACTAAAAGTGAGACCTTAAAATATAAACTGGCCAAAAATAAGACATTTGATCTCAGCAAGTACATAGACCAAATAAAAAGACTGACAACAAGCTAACATTAAATATCATCTTTTAAAAATTGTTAAACTCTATTGTAAGATTTTGTCATCAAAAACGTATGCTCAAGTTTAAAAACATTACGCAATTTGTTGAAATATTTTATTCCACTATAAGAGGGAGACTTTTCAAAACTAGTAGACGAATGTAGACGGGGCCTCAGTTCTAAGCGGTCTCTGGTAGGGTAAGAGTGAATTTCATTATTTAGCTCTACTGAAGAAAGATTCTTCTAAATAAGCAACCAACACTTATAAATATGTAGGCATGGTAACGGCATTATATTATGTTTAATAAAAAATGGTCGAAAAGGCTATGTCGGTGTAAGACCAAATATTAATTTTAGGATCCTTTTCTGCTGTATAAATATTCGGCCAGACTGGACAGCACTACAAAAAAAAATACCACATGATATGACAACACCGAATAAACAAGAGCATAATAGACATTAAAAAGATTGTTAAGATTTTGTGTGTCTTTATAAAACTGTTTGCCATAAATTGAAATAAAAATATTATTATTTTACATACATAAGTACCCACTTTTTTATATCTAAATACAGTGTGATGGTACAGTTTGGAACATAATTCATAAATGCGTTATCTAGTTTTTTCAATCATTATAAGTTTTATTTTAAATTACAATCATATTTTTTCTCTTTCACAGACTTGCTTACTACTTAAGTGATGATGAAAAAGTGATTGGTACCTTACATAATTTAGCCCACTGATCTACGCAATACATGCATTTACTAGCAGGTATATCCCATTGTTCAAGGTTTTACAATTTACACATAACCATTTTGATTTACACTGGAGTTTTTGCTTATATTTTAACGAAATCAAGGAAAATAACGACTTAGACACACATATAGGAGCTTGTTAGTCATTTATTGTAGTATTTTTCACTCACATTCTAATCACCCAATTTTGACATATTAACTTTCTTCAATCAGATTTAATTAATTAAAAATAAATCTACCTCTAACTTTTTGGTTTTCTAAGATAGAGATCTGAATTTTGGTACATGGTATACTCTAGCCAGCGTACCAAATTTGATTGCCCTCACTTTGTTATTTCCGGAGATAAATTTTTTTTTCGAAAGAAAATACAAAATTTTCCGAGAAAACCAGGGTAGAATTTCCTAACTAACGAACTTATCCAAGCCACTTGCAAAAGGAAGGTATGTGCCAAATTTTATCAAAATCGGAGTAGTATTTTTTGAGTTAACGGTGTGATACATATACATACATATATATATATATATATATATATATATATATATATATATATATATATATATATATATATATATATATATATATATATATATATATATATATATATATATATATATATATATATATATATATATATATATATATATATATATATATATATTGATATGATTTATAAGAGCGGCGGCTGAAATATACACACATATACATATAGACTTACACAATTATACACGTAAAATCAACAAAGAAAATATAAATACACTCATACGAACCACACAGACACAATCACCTAAGGAAAACATACTGGTTGGTATATTAGAATGCCTAGTAAAAAATGTAAAAAGATAAATGCATTTGACCCATGTATGTATACGAAAATATAAGGAAACATTGATGTAAGTAAATGAGTGTTAATTTTTAAGGAATCGAGTGTTTAGTATAAGGCCTATCTTTGTGAAGTGAGAAAAAAAAACCTTAAATATGACCGAACAGACTCTGGGTATACGACAGAAAAAAAAAACATTATTAACAAGTGATTATAAAAACAGTGTAGGGTGAAGTGGGCAATAAAAAGACAAAACAGACTATTTTAATAGGATTAAGAAGTTATTAGGTAATAGTTCATTTGTAGTAATAAGACGTTAGTATGTAATTAGTATAGGTACAGGTTAGAACAACAAATGTCATTAAATGACATAATTTGATGTTTCATAGGTTAAAGAAATATTATTATTTCTGAACGTCATAACGTCTGGGTTTGACATGGTTAAAGGAAATTAAAGGCTTTTACTACCAGACAAACTGCCAGTTTGGTAGTAAAAGCCTTTAATTTCCTTTAACCATAAAGAAATAGTGTAAACATATGGTTAGTTAGGAACTGTCAAATAGATAGTGTTTTAGGTTAAGAAAATATTCCAAAAACTAAACCTTGACAACAATGCTTTTCACGTTTCCGAAGGGACAAAGAAATGTAAGAGCATTGTTGCGGGAATAACTAAAAATGCAAATAATTTTAAAAGAGGGCGAGAGAGGAAACTCTGGCAACAGGCAGTTGTTGACGATAAATAAAAAAAGAAAGAACTTTCAAAAATTTATTGGAAGGAAGCAGATTTTTGGGATAGTTAGGAATTTTTAAGTAAAAACTTCAAGAAAGTACAAGAGAAAACCAGTATAGCAGTAGCCGAAAGAGAGATCATTTGTACAAAGGAGATAGGCTGTTAATTAGGAAGCAACAAACAGTAAGTCGTTCAAGTGATTACTTACCATTTCACAACGGTTGATAACTGTTCTGTGTAGAGGCAACCAGGTCAATAGGATTTAGAAAGTTTAGATGCATGTTAGCAAATTTGGTATATTAGAAAACATTTAATTCACTCACGTCAAAGTCAACCATTTTAAACAAATAAATTCTAAAGAATAATACAGACACAAGTAGTGCCACCCATCCTAAAGAAACGTATATGACGGAACCGTTTGATGCTGGGCAAGAACTGATGCAACGTGCAAACCAATAATCCGTAATTCGGGTTGCATAACGTTCATTTAAAAATAAGAAATTGTTACCTTTTAAGTGTACTAAAATAAGTTGTTTATCCATAATAATAGTAGAGGATCTATAGACCAATATAAACAAAATTGTATTTGGCAAAACGTAATAACAACTAAAATTTCAAAAAAAAATTAGCTCGCTGGTCAGTATAAATAAAAATACAAAATTTACTAATTTTAAAGAATTCTTAGTCATTAGGTATCGGTCTTTGTGAAATAGGTTAAGGTCATTTCAATATAATAGAATTGTTATTTTGAAAAATAGTGCTTCATTTTGATTCTGATATATACACATATGGGAGAATAAAAAAATATAATTTTCAGTTTCATTTATAAAATTAAAAAAAAGAATAAAAAACAGGAGAGGATAACATATTATTTGGGACCTGAACTCACTCGAACGCCCTCAGATTGTTTTCTTTTGCTTACTAAAGTGTCTGACAGCCAGCCGAGGTGAGAAAAAAGAAGAGAAACAGGTAAATATACATGTATATATATATATATATATATATATATATATATATATATATATATATATATATATATATATATATATATATATATATATATATAAACAAAACAGTAAGTTTTTCTTAGTTTATTAACCGTTATACTCCAACATTTGGAACAGTAAATAAAACTATAAACACAAGATTTCATAAATTTTATTTGCAAATATACATAACAAAGTCTAAAAATAATAAACTACTTATAATCACGTATTATAAAACCACATACATATTATAAACCCATAAACTACAGTAAAAACCCAATAGTTTAACAGAAAGAACCCTAGCTTAGCACATTCTTTATCAATTGTCACCCAAACGTGGGACATTAAAAACTACAATATATAGGGTGTACCATTTTAAAAAAAGTGAAGTTTGGGTTCAACCTAACTTATGCAACACCCTGTATATGCAAAATAATTTTAGTTTGTAGCAAACGTTAGTACATGCAACTTTTGTTCCAAACTTTTTTTATTATTGTATAATAAAGGAGATTTTGAACTTAAACACACTGCTGGACCAGCCTGTACAGACTGTGAAGAAACAATAACATATTTTAAAGCAGTCAATAATTTTAAAATTTAAAAGTCACCAAATAGTAGCACATCTCATTACTTAATAGTTGTGCCGCTACAACTCTGGTGATGATGATGAGGAAAGGGGTTCTGTTAGAACCACATACATATTTTGTTAGTATAAATATTAAAAGTAGGTTATATTTTGATATCGTTACGGTTTTCATCACAATATTCCTTCATTAATAACAGTTATTACCTCATAACTTCTGTATTATGATTATAATAAAATATGAAATGAAAGTCACATAAAAATTGTGATGTTAATGAAGATTTGCAGCTTGTTGCTTGGAAGTATTAATTACGTCGTAAAATAAGATTAAAAAGGGGACGGTTTTCATGGAACAAATATGCCATCATCAGACTTGCCGCTTTAAATATTCCACAGGACTTCCGCAACTTTACAGATATTCTGCGTAGACTCTAGTTAAATAAAGGGGGATGACTTCATGCAGAAGAAGCGGACGCTAACAACTATATCATTGTAAAACTAGAGGCTTAAATACAGCAATATACATTTGTAACGTGTAAAACCCCTTCTTTCAATGCTGTAAAACTTAAGCTATTCACAAAGGCTTCGTACACGACTCTTGGATAGTGTAACAGTAAAATTTCGCTTCATATTTTGTCTCCATTTTAGTGAATTTTCTTTAAAAAAAATCACTATTGGGAAGATCCGTGTTTATATATATATATATATATATATATATATATATATATATATATATATATATATATATATATATATATATCGTACCGATAACTAAAAAAATTATGAACCGATCTTGATCAAATTTGGTGAGTACTTACCTTTTGCAAGTGACTTGGATAAGTTCGTTATCCAGGAAAATCTGACCAGGTTTTCCCGGTAAATTTGTGTTTTCTTTGTAAAATAATTTATATCTCCGAAAATAACAAAGTAAGGGCAACCCAATTCGATACGCGACTTAACTTTACGGTTAAGACGTTTTACTTTTTTAAACAATTTATTTACTCTTTAAACAATTATTACTTAATAAAAAAATGCATAATATAAGCTAAGGATAGATATGACTATCAACATACAAGTGATATAAAGTCTAGCACGCGATGTGCAGTCTACTGACTCGGAACAAGAATGAACGGTTGTATCCTTGTGAGCAGTCTATTTGTACACCACCCTTCAGGCGTGACACTATTGTCTCTAGAGGTGACTTTGGATCTGCTGATGTAGATTCTCACGAGTGATATTTTATCCAACTTGCTAGTCTAAGCCTGCATACTTGCAGGTGCCTCCAATTCTACTGCGGACTCGGCTGTCCTGACTGTGGGAAGGCGACTTTGTAGCATAAAGGCCCATTGTTGGGGCTCCATTTATCTCGCGTGTTTGTATTCTAAAGGGTGAACCCCGTACCAAAATTTAGGTTTCTAGGTTTAAAGACAAAAAAGTTATGGGCAGTTAAAGAAAAACATTTCCTCAAAACGTCAGTCGCGATTTGGAACGTCAAAACTGGCAATGTTTAGGCAAAGAACGTGAAACAAATACGGATTGTGAAAGGGAGATGTTGCAAGAAGAGTGTTCTGCGAACTCTTAGGTTTAAGCTTTAACCGTCATTGCCCTTCATTTTACTAAAATGTTTACAGAACATTCATTTTAAGTAGACCCTTTCTCTGATGCTTTGGCTCTCGGTTTAGTTAAGTTGATGCTTTCGCTGTAGGTTTGATTAAGTTTATGGTTTCACGGTCTATAATTTTTAGCTAATTTTCGTAGGACAAATTTGTTAATGCAATTTTGCATTTTTTATGGTAATATGATGCACGTTTGTAAGAAAAAAATCTGGACGCAGTCTGTGCGTTTTGTTAGCGAATTTTGATTATTACCTTCAAATTTCAATAACTCAATTTGCTATGAACGTAAGGTTTGTTGGCTAGGAAATCAACATTTAAGTTTCTTTTCGGAAAATTTGTGTACATTTTCAAACAACAAGTAATTTTGATAAAATATAGTACATTGTTTCTACTACATAGGCCATCCGGTATTCAGATTGATGCCTGTTCGCATTTGCTATTAAAAACATTTTTATTAAATTCACTTCGATAACGCACTTGCGTCCAGACATTAATAACTGATTTTACGACTTTCCATGTAATAATTATTTTAATCAAAACAAACACAATATGTGCCTCTACAATTGGTATAATGATAGTAATGATAATGATCACAATATTGATAATAATAAGAAAAGTTGAGATCATGAAGAGCGTGTCTCTGCACGGTGGACACGCCAGCAATCTGAGCCCACTACACGTCGACAAAAATTGTTCGAATGCTTGGCTCAACCAGGAAGATTGGTTTGTCGAATCTTAGGCGCAGATGGTCGCGCTTCAAGATCAAGTGATCTCCATCAGGAACTGCGAAAACTACATCATGAAAATCCCTGTAGCAGTAGATGACTGTCATGAAACCAGATACTATGCAACATATAATTGGATCTTGAGAAAGACAATGACAATCCAAATATCTCCGCCGGCACAATTAAGTGGCTAACATAGTTCATCAAGAAATCACTCTCAGGCTTGGTTTGATTCTTCGGTCGTACCATACTATAAATGGAACCTTATGGTCTCAGAGGTACAACTTTCTCTCTCTGGGTCGTATCTGAAGGATATAATGCAGATTTTTTACTGGGGTGAACAACTATCCGATGAGATGATAGTACAGGATGGTGTTCCGCACGGTTCCATTTTAAGTCGCCTGCTCTTTACAATCTATGTAAATGATCTGCTGCCCAACATTGCATCAGATGCATCCGGTCTTACAAATCTGTATTATTACTAACATTGTACACTTATTACATAACCAACCAAATAATATTACGCTTTTTGAATTTTTTTAAAAATGAAAGAGATGAAAAAAATATGAAAAAAGATTAACACATCAACCGAGTAAACACACAATTATAGTAGTAAATGAAAACTCAAAGTAAATATTTGAAATGTGCGCAGATGAAATGAAACACCACATAAACTTGAACACAGGAATTCGCTGTAAAATTTGCTAATACGTACATACATAACCAATTTAACCTTTGTAAATCTAAGACAACGCATAACGCTGCCGACTCTACACGGGATATCCTGGACTTCATTCAGAAGAGAGCTATACGTCTCATCGGTGACCCTACCCTCACCCAAAGGCTGCCATCCCTTGCCCACCGACGTGCCGTTGGTGACCTCTCGCTCTGTTATAGATATCTGCACGGACACTGCTCAGATGAGCTTTCTTCCATAGTTCCTCCACCTGCTGCCCCCAACAGATCTACCAGGGGAACAGAGCGAATGCACCCTTTGACTGTCAAGGTCACCAGACATAGAATATCTTGTTATGCCCGCTCTTTTCTCCCGAGGACTTTCAAGTTGTGGAATTCTTTGCCGGCACATGCTTCTCCTTCTCCCCCGAACCACCAAACCTTCAAGTCCAGAATTAACAAGTTGCCTCTTTCCTTCTTGTCGACACCGATGGTACGATAGTATTAAGGCTGTAAGCCCCCGTGGTGTGTTGTTGAAATAAAAAACTTGCAGTGTCAGAATCTTCGTTTGCTCGAGATAATTTTTTACACAAAAACTGGACTTGCTTAGAAATATGGCTAATGCGCGTATTTCTAGCAGAACTTTTAATTATATAGTCTCTCTTTTGTGTCTTTATATTTTGAAGCTACTATAAATTTTGACCCACATTACAAAGAAGGACAAACACCGTGATTATTGTCCGTTTGTCGGACAGTGAAACATTGATTTTAGACAAAGGCAAACCTTGATGGGACTCATCAAGACTTCTTTATCTTCCTTTGTTACAGCCAGTCATTTCTAATGTTGTGTAACTTCAAATTGTTTAGAGACAACTTGTGGATTCACTTTACAGTTAACAGAATTGGGTTACTAATTTCAGACCAGCAGATGTTGCTATGCCTACAGCAGACATATCGAAACAGGCTGTGATGCCAGTAGATTTACACTATGCCAATTGCTTCCATATCTGCAATTTACTGAAACCGAATAGGGGAATAATAATTACGCAAGCAGAGTAACATTATTATGATTAGTTATGTTTTAGTTAAGATTTAGTAAACATATTTAAGAGAAACCTGGTTAATAGCAATACTCATATTCATGATAGAAGATACATGATTAGTCAAATAATAATAATAAACACATAAGCTAAATATATAAAAATCAGGGAGCAGCAGGTGCGTTATTGTAGTGAATTTTCATAAAAATGTGTTTAATAACTACATAATAGGACTCTTTTTTAATGAAAGCGGGCATCAAATTTGTTTACCTGTATAACCTTGATCTTAAAAACAATGTACCATAGATATGTCATCAAAATAAATTTATTGTTTGAAAAAGTACAAAAATTAACACATAATATAAACGGAAGCCTCTCTGAATGTGTCGTTTTCATGGGATCCGCTATCAATTGATAAAAACTTTGTATAGTAATTTTTGATATGCGCAAAAACAAGAACATTGTAATTTTTTTCCTTACAAACATGCATTATAATTCGGTTGAAAATTTGTATCACCATCGACTTATGGGCCACGCTGTGATTATTAAAATAATTTTGTAAGATGCAGCTAAAGACACCATATGATTAACGTATACAATTTTTCTCGTATATTGTATAACGGATACTAGTGAACCATTTAGATTTCAATCCACGTCCCCCAACGTTCCTTCGCTGATGAGTCAGTCATTTAACCCCGCGGCCATTGCAGCTTCCAAAGTACGGTATAATATAATATAACGTAGATAACCCATATTGGTCTTGGTTATCTATTTGTAATATGTTAGGCCGGACTGGGAACACTCAGAAATAGGGGCGCCGTACAGGCGGGCATCTAGAGTAGACTGGCCAGTCGCTAAAGAGGTGGTTACCTGGAGCAAAATTAGATGGGCCATTAACAGCTTTAAGCCATTCAAATCTCCACGATTCGATATAATAATAAACATCATGCTCCAACAGGTTATAGACATACTGGCGCCAGCGCCTACCCTCATTATAAAGGCCAGCCTGGCTCTGGGGTGTATTATGAGGGTATATAGACTGTCCAGCGTTGTATTAATTCCTAAACCTGGGCGTCCAACTATCCAGACAAATTCACTGAGGCCAATAAGTTGCCTGTCCATCTTGCTAAAAACAATGGAAAAACTGCTCGACCGGCACATTAGGGGCGGTGTACTGGAAGCATATCCCCTACACTGCGGACAATATGTATACGGAGCAGGAGTCTTAACAGAAACAGCATTGCACCAACTGGTGCTGAAACCGAAGAATACGCTGGAGAACAGGGAGGTGGCGCTGGGGACCTTCCTAGATATAGGGGGGGCCTTCAGCAGGAGGATCGGTTCCATGCTCAGGGACAGGGAGGTGTTCCTTTCACTCGCGGGAGGGACTGTGCCGGCGGGGGCCGCGGCGGGGTGTCCGCAAGCGTTCTGTCTCCCCTACTCTGGTGCCTATTCGTGGACGGCCTGCTAGGGCGGCTCACGGGAGGAGGGTACGCGGTACGGGGCTATGCGGACGACACTGTCATCATAGTCCGAGGAAAGGTTACACAGTTAGTGTGGAAGCGCATGCAGACAGCATTGAAAGTGGTGGAAAGGTCAACGGTGGCCAAGGGCTAGGGGTGAACCCCGAGAGAGCAGCCGTCATACCGTTTACGAGGAGAAGGATGTGGGAGAGCCACAGAACACTCACTCTATACGGTAGAAACATCCCATTGGCCAGGGAGGTAAAATATCTTAAGGCCGTATTGGACTCTAAGCTAACCTAGAATTGTCACGTTGAAAAAATACTGCGTAAGGGAGTTATGACCCTAGCGGCTATATGGAAAAACGTGGGGACTATGACCTAGTTGGCCCACTGGCTGTACACTAGGGTGGTTAGACCATCGTTAACATACGCGGCACTGGTCTGGTGGCTGAAGGTGACTTAATCCAGTCCCAAACAAATTAATTAATTAATTAATTAATTATTTTTTTTTATTTATTTATACATTATATATATATATATATATATATATATATATATATATATATATATATATATATATATATATATATATATATATATATATATATATATATATATATATATGGATAAGTCATCGTCGACTTCCATTATCTAGAAGAAGTAGAACGAAGATCTGTGGCGTGATGTCTTTTTCATATAAAAACGTTTAGTTGCAAATATGGTGTGATTTTCCATTTTATTTAATTATGCTTATTAAGCGTTCCTGTTGTAAATGTTAAAGCAAGTACACTAAACATTCAGATTGGTTTTAGACGTGCTTGCTATAACATCGTTTAGTTCATAACTAGTAACGTTATACCTTTCTCATTAAATAAACTTGTAATTTTTAGCCAAATAAATTTCCTTTTTTGGCTGCCCTTAATTCAAGTTACTTAACTATATATATTTATTTAATTATTTATTTATTTATTTATTTCATACAATATACTACAGGCAAGATCCAATTGTTCAGTTTACAAAATGTAAATATTTGGACAAGGTATTACCTTCAACATTTTAAACAAGTACATACGATCTAGTTATCAAATATATTTATATCAGTGGTACCTAATATGCTAAATATACGCAATCAATTTTGGGATCTCATGACGTTGATAAATCTTTTGTGTGAACTGTTGCATATGGCTAAGTACCTAGGCAATGTATTAACGGCTCTTGCTCTACCCTCTATAGGATTATTTCTACCATACTGCGTAGAATGTTGAGCCATATGATGCAAAAAAAAATCTCTTCTTGGCTGGTATGGAATTTGCCAATTGAAAATCTGTAGTAAATCATTACAGTCGATTCTGTTATTAAATAGTCTGTGTGCGAACCTCTGCTGAGCCTGTACTAGTCGACTCTCAAGTGACTGAAATTCCAATAATTTGCGACGGGCTTCATATATAAGGTGCGGCGCCAAGAGTTTCTGTTAGGCGTTTCTCAATCACCGAACCGATTTTATTACGAAAAATGTTGGTTCCTAGGTTTTCGGCCAAGCCCAATTAAAGTAAAATATTTTTGCTCACGTGACGCTTCCGATTCTACCGGAAGTGTCCATCAACTTCGCTATTTTAAATATAATATGCCACTTTCTAATAGAATTTTGAATTTTACTCGTAATTTAAGGTAGACCTTTATCAACATACTATGTGTCTAAAATTAACCATTTTCAAAATATTTCGTTTTTTTTTCGAAAATTTTTGCAGAATCATAGTTGCACTTTATACCTGATAACTTGAAGGAAAGATAAGCTACAAGGTTCTTTTTTTGCACACAATACACGAGTATATGTACCTTCACCACACGTATTAAAGTTTTGCATTGCAACATACAGGGTGATATAAATTGACTTGGTAACTTGCAAAATTCAACCGATCAAAACTTGCGTTTTTCAAATGGGACATCGTGCGTTTTATTAACTAAGTTAATTGGCATTGCAAATCTCTTTCGACATTAGCATTCCCTATATCAAAATCTAACCGTTTTGGAGATAAATACATATTTATTCAAATCAGGGTTGTAAACTTATAACAATAGTAGCCTTTGAAATTTAATTTGCCAATCAAGTGACGTTTGCATGATAGAAGTGCACGCGGTGAAGTTTGTTTTCTAAATTACACAATAGGCCCTTAATAGTGATAAAAATGGTCAATTTAGGGTATACAATCTATGATTTTATGCAACTGATATATATTTATGATAAATGTCATCGAATAATTGATCGCACATGTCGTGCTTTCTCCGAAAAGTATCCAGATAGACCGAAGCCTAGTCCGGACACAGTAAAGAGATTATTGAAGAATTGTTCAAGTTACGGGAGTTTTATCCCCAAAAGGATAAACCAAAGCGAAGTGTTGATAATGTGATAAACGAAGTTAATGTCATATTTCGCTACTGAGCCAAATTTATGTCTCAGGGATTGTCAGAGCTGGTAGAACCGGAATGTCACGCGAACAAAAATATTTTAGTTTAGTTGGGCTAGGCCAAAAACCACGGAATCGAAATTTTCCGAATTAAAATCGGTTCGGTTAATGAGAAACTCCTAACAAAGACTCTTGGGGCCTAAACCTGTATATACAAATTATTGCTGATGCTCAACTTATATATAATACAATTAATAATTTGCTTTTGGACACTTTCAAGTAGATCAATATCTGTCTTGTAAAAAGGATTCCAGACTATGCTACAATACTCCAAAACAGATCTGACCAAAGCATTGTATATTGTGATGATGCAGTTAACATCAGTAAAATCTCTACACTGCCTCTTTACAAATCCACATGTTCTAAGTGTTCTTTTTATTGCGCCTTCAATGTGGCTATCAAACCTTAAATTACTATCAAAAACAATGCCCATACCTTTTATATGATTAAATATCTCAAGACTATGATTACTGATGCGATAATCCGTGTAAACTGTGCGAGACCTCTTTTTAGAGGAGGTAGGTAATAAATTTGCATTTTGAAATGTTTAATAAGAAATTATTAGACACACCAATTTAACAAGAAATTCAGATCAGTTTGTAAGATGTTAGCATCATGGACATTTAGATTGCACAGTAAAGCTGTAACGGTATAAAATCGTTAGCTATAACTTTTAGTATATTTACTATAATTTTCATCAATTTTAACCAGCCTTTCTCACTGAAATGATTTTTATGGCTACATTTATGCTTGCTTGTCATGGTTTACGATTTGGCCTGTTGAATTTTTCACTTGTTGTCTGTTTGCTTTTTACGGGACTGACTGTATATACCCGCATGCAATGTAGTTGCAATCGTCACGGTAGATCGTGGTTGCATAGCGACAGCTGGTGTCGCGCACCGAAACTATCACGGAGCGAGGGCCAGTATCGGATAGATATGGGAATACTGGGTGAAACAGAGAGGGCGAGATATCACTGGCGCAGGCGCACGGGAGTTTCGGAGGATGATCACTCAATAAATGGCAAATATTATACCAACTTATTGGACCGATTTAATGACGATTTGAAGAAAAAACGACCGCATTTGGCCAAGAAAAAAGTTCTTTTCCAACAAGACAATGTAAGAGCGCACACATGTGTAGTCTTAATGGCAAAATTGCATAAATTGGGCTACGAACTGCTCCCTCATCCGCCCTATTCTCCGCACTTAGCCCCGAATGGTTATTTCTTGTTTCCAAACCTAAAGAAATGGCTCGGCGGAAAGAAATTTGACTCCAATGATGAAATCATCTCACAAGCAAATACCTATTTTGATAACCTGGACAAATCTTATTTTTTGGAGGGGATAAAAAAATTGGAGAAACGTAGGGCGAAGTGTATAGAGCTCAAAGAAGACTATGTAGAGAAAAAAATGATTTTTTGTCAAAAAAACCCGTGTTTCATTCAAAAAGTCACGGACCTATTGACCCGCCCTCGTATATATATATATATATATATATATATATATATATATATATATATATATATATATATATATATATATATATATATTGTTACGTTCTACGGGGTTTTGGATTTGCTGACTAACAAAATAGAGCTTTTCTAACTACTAATTTATTATACTATTTTTCAACATGAATATAAAATATTTCTCTTTAATACTAAATGTTCATAGAACTATATTTAACTGTCCGCCTTCTATGATCACTTATTTGCACCGCCACTGCCTCGATACTGAACTAACTTACTCTATGTGCCGTTCGTTTATTTACATTCTCCATAGAGATTCTAGACCCTCTACACTGTGCTACACCTGTCACTTCTGATCCCTTCTAGAAATATGATTCCAGAGTGTTCGCTGTTACCAATACACTACAACTGACCATAGAAGTAACAAAGTTCATAAACTTAGTTCTCATAGACAAATATGACACTGCCCCCCTCTTATATTCGATCGCCCCGGTCGAATTCTGACATTTCTTGGTATGGCGTAAGTCTGTGCATATGGACCACCTTCATCTTGCTTTTAGAGATCATCTGAATGCGATAGACAAGGTCATTGACCATTTTGACCACTTAACAAGGACCTCCCCATAATTTCTGTAGTTTAGGTGACCGTCTCTTGCGTAGTACTTGATTGTAGAACCACACACGATCTCCTTCTTTAAAACCAGCTGAAGTAGCTCGTACGTCATAACTGGTCTTCATGCGGTCGCTTTCTACTCGTATGTGCATTCTGGCAGCAGAGTGGATAGCTTATATTCTTCTTTGCAAATCTTTGTTGTATTCACCAGTTGAACGTGGAGCATCTGTAGGTTTTCCAAATATGAGATCAAGAGGAAGTCTTAACTCTCGCCCAAAAACCACGCTGGCCGGAGTATATCTGGTAGTCTCATGTACGGCCGAGCGGTATGCCAGTAGAAACAGTGCAATGTGCCTATCCCAATCCGTTTGATGTTCATTGACAAATATTCTTAAGTGGGACTCCAAAGTAGCATTGAATTATTCGACCATTCCGTCAGATTGAGGGTGCATGAGTGTAGTTCTTGTTTTCCTGATTCGCATAAGCTCACAAACCTTCTAAAATACAGCCGACTCGAAGTTGCGTCCCTGGTCAGAGTGGAGCTCTAGTGGTGCGCCAAGTACGCAGAAAAAATAATTCACCAATACTTCTGAAACGGTGTTTGGGTTTCCTTTGGAACATTTTTTGTAGCTCCGAAAATAAATAATATATGGCAACGAATTTGGTACGCAGGTTTATGTTACAAAAAGTATATTATATACCATAACCATACCAGATCTCTAAGTTGAAAGAAAAAAAATTTTAGGCATTTAAAGAAAAAAACGGTTGCCACTGATGACCAGACAAACGCACAAAACCAAAATATTTTGTGTGGTTCACAAAATCCATTGTGTATTACAGACAAATATTGAGTTTTTGGCGCAAAAAGGAAAAGAACAGAAATAACAGAAAAACTGCTTTGAAAATTTTATAGTTTTTCTTCTTAAAACGACAAAGCCTTGATTTGAAACCCTTTGGCAACTTTTTGGCAAAGAACCTGAGACGAATATAAGATAGGTAGAGAAATATACAGAAATGTATTTTACAAAGCCTTATGTCTCAGGTTCCATCGGCATTGTTTTCTATCACCACATCAAAAATTTCTAAAGTCTTGCAGTTAAGAGTGTAAATGTTTAAATGTAACATTTGTTGTCATTAGCCTGCTTTATTTTTAAACTCCCTCTGCCTCATCGTCAATCACTTAAGCTTCATTCTGTTACAATGAAAATAAACTTAGTTTGTAGTTAAATTAAATGCCAATTAAAATGTATGTGATAAATAGGTGGAAACTAGAGTACAAAGTGTCAGTGCGGTGTTAATTCCTTAAATGTTTGCAAACAGTTGATAGTTGTAAATTGGGCAACGTAATGCGATACAATCTTGAAATAGCTGGAGAGATGTTGCGCGGTTACCAACTAATTAAATCAAAAAGTGGAGTGAGCTCATTAACATTCTCTAAACTTATTAGTTGTCAACTGAATAGCGGCTTTGAATCGATATCGAGCCAACCTGGCAAAGCTTAAAACTTAACCAAACATAATTAGAACTTGTCGATCTCAACTCAATTAACAAACTACTACAACCATTCATTTCACGTGTACAAATTGAATTATAAACAACTCTCGAAAGGCACGTGTCTTCATCAAAGGTAGATTGAACCACAAAAAGGGCTCTTTCATAACTTTTTAATACAAAAGGCAGTAGGGTTGTGTTCGTTAAAGTCGCTTTTTAGTACAAAAATCAATTTTTATAATTTTTCTTTAAAATATTGCTAATGTACGTTGGAATTTAATACCACGATAGCTACCGATGAGGTTCACCACAACATTTTCGTAAAGGGTAGGCAAAACATAAAGCCTTCGCTAGTTCTTGAAATATTTAAAATAAAGTTCTATTATGACATATAAGTTTAGATTCTGTGTAGTTAAGGTTGGATTTGTATTTTTTCTAACTTCCGCAAAAAAATTGTTAAGCGTGTCCCTATCTCCCTGGTCATCAAAAATTTTCTGTTTATGTTTTCCAGTTTCTCTCTTTATAACCGGCCAGATAGCTCTCGATTTGTTCTTTGCTTTCCTAATTATGTTTTCGTTATAACTCTAAGATAAACGATTTTCTGTCACATACAGTGTGGAGTAAATTCATTATCCCAATTATGTGCATATTTATTAAAAAATCCCGAATCATCTCAATTCTAGTTTAAAAACTGATATCCTGCAACGTGATGACTTCACCCCGTTTTTTTCCTTAGTGCTCGTCACGTCTTTGCCGCCCCGATAGCACTGCAGCCTTTGGCTTATTGTGCATACCCTTTGTATTTATACTCCACCCATTCCAAAATCACTGTTCCTTGAACTAGTTTGCACAGAAATTGGTAGGGTGAAGTTTTATATTGCTCTGTCTCCAGTCTAGGCTGTCAGTAGATCAGTTGTATTTTACGGTCCAGAGCTTTACACTCTCACAAGATGTGCTGGGCTGATTCCTCCCCCTCGCCACAGAGTCTGAATGCCAGGTCCCCTTCGAACCGCCCCGTTTTATGCAGGTATTTTTTGACAGCCATGTGTCCCATCATAAGCCCTGTTATGTTCCTGAGCTATCATCTGCTAAGATTTAACAGCTGATGGTTCCCCTGCGTGCCTTTAGTTACGCCCAGAACCGGTTCTGGACCCACAAATGATTCTGCTGATCCTCTTTTCGCGAGACTGTCAGTTTATTCATTGCCTTTGACCCCCGAGTCACCCGGCATCCAGATGAGGGTGACCTCATTCTGCCCAGTCAGGTCGCTCGTCTCGTTTCGGCATTCATTTACCAACCTGCAATTTCCCCTTAGGCTACTCAGGGCCTTAAAAGCTGCGTGTACGACGCCTCTTTTTCTGAATGTTCCCATCCGGAGGTGATTGGTTTATTATGTTGCAGCCGGGGAAGTGCGTCCGTAGTAGCACTTCCATAGTTTCCTCCGCTGAACTTGTATAGCCTCCCGTCGATGTTTTAAGGCAGTCTTTGTTGGTATGAGTGCCCTTAGACAAGAACGTGTGTAGTCTAGCACTCTCGGATGTGCTCTCCACTTCCTCTCAGTGCTTCCTCGACGACTCCTCTCTGGCGTCCCTCAGTCTTTTGTTATAGCACGTTAGGGCATGTCTATATTCATCGCATGCTCCCGACCTCTTGGCCGCGTTGAACAGCTTACGAACCTGCATCCTCCTTTGCCTGAGGTTCTCGTTCCACCACAGAACATTCCTGGTGGACGCCCTCATTTTCAGGGGGCAGTTGGAGTTATAGACCGAGGTGATTGCGTCTTGCACTTGGGCTGCCGCAATCCCGAGGTCTATTGAATTGTCTATGGTATTCTTAACCCCCCGCAGTTCCACTGCTAGGTCTGCTCTGTAGGCTTCCCAGTCCACCTTGTGAGGGTCCCGGTACCATACCGTTTGTTTTTCGACTTTGGCGATTCCACACCAGATGTATCTGTGGCCTGAGCTACTCACTTCCCTAGATACAGCCTAGTTCTTAACAAAGTCACCCAGAAACTGGATGAAAACTGTTACAACTAAAACTTTCTCACGCTGTGCTGTGACGAAGGTCGTTTTATTACCTCTATTCAATATGTCTAAATTAAATTTCATAAAGAATTGTAAAAGCGACTTACCTTTAGAGTTGGTTTCAAAGCTTCCTTACAACGCATGGTGCACGTTCGCATCCATGCCGATGATGGTCTATCATCCACCTGCTTTGCTACCCACCATCATGCTCTAATTCGTTGGGTAGAGGAGGGTCCGTCCTGACTCCCGGTAGATAGGCCGATCCGACAGTAATGTCCCTCGACCGCCCGTTCCCCCACATGGAAATTTGATCATTTCCACGTCCCTGGAACAGAAATTCATTAAAGACAGAAACTCTATCCCTCTACCCCCTGCTGTAGATGAGCTTTCTAGCAGCTCCGCCGAATCCCTTGATTTCTCCTTTACAGAAGTGCGGTTCCTGGATGAGGGCCACATTCGTGTTCTTCAGAGACATCAGTAGTCCGGCCGTGGCTGCCTTACTGTATTGGAGGTTGACTTGAAGGAACCTAGGTCTCATCAACCCACGGTTGCTTCGTCAGTGGGCGGAAGCTAACCCTTTCCAGGCCCCAGAATGTCGTGAAGGAGATTCCTTCAAGAGATCTGTAAGACGCCTGGTCGATCGAGAAGGCGAGAGTCTGTCCTTTCTCATCTGCCATCCTGCTTAGTACCGACTAGTGTTATGTCCCCAGTTCGGGGTTCTGTATCGTCAATCTTCTGACCATCGTCTCTTGCGGGACGGTGTCAGGATCCATACGAGGACCTTGTGTCTCTTCGGGAGGTTCTTGGGCTCGACGGCTGTCCAGTCCGCCCCCTCTCAAATCTGACCGTTGCCCCCCCTACATTCAACCTTCTTCATGTGACAGCTGCAACCACCAGATTTTTAAAACGGAGGTAGCAGCTTGCAATATCTCATTCAAAGGACCTTTTCATTCTCTATTCATGAGTGCTATAGTTTTTAAATTTGTTGCAAAAATTAACAGTAAAAAAATCATCTGATTGACGAGCTTTGCTACAATACACCACAAAATTAATAATTGATCGCGTGAAATTCTTGATAATGAGAAGAAATAAATAACACATCAACTTTAATGTAGGAGATTTTCAAAATGCATGCCTTGAACGTCTTGGCAGCATTCTAGCTATATATCTCTTGAAATCTTCGAAGAATTGTTTGAATTGTTGTCACTTTTTGTTACATTTGCATGGGGAAGTTATTTATTATTGGTGATTTTGATATACCATCTGCAGGGTTAGTGAATGTTTGGTAAACTTTTTAGCAATGGTGGACTTGGAGCAATTATCCTTGTTTAAAACTGTAATGAAAGACTCCTTGATTTGGTACTGTCTAACATGAACCTCTTTTGCTTGTTGACGCCTACCATCCATATCTCCCCATTACCTTCAGTATTTCTTGTTCTAGACGAAACGTCTTTCCGCTGAATTCTGTACCTAAATATAATTTTCAAAAGGCGAATTTAATGGATTGTATTATGCTTTTTAGATAGGTGATTCGCCTACTGTTACATCTTGCATTAACTTGACTTGAGGAGATCCTGACTCATGAATTTTGAAAGCATTTCTTCAAATGAGCGCAAACTAGGCCCTCTAGAATCCATATCCGGGGTCAGAATCAATTTATATATATGTATATATATATATATATATATATATATATATATATATATATATATATATATATATATATATATATATATATATATATATATATATATATATATATTTACATGTATTACACCGATAACTCAAAAAATAATCGACCGAATTTTATAAAATTTGGCAGGTACCGGTATTTTATTAGTGGACTTGGATAACTTCGTTATCCAGGAAAATCGTGGTAGGTTTTCCGGGAAAAGTTTGAGTTTTCTTTTGTAAAAAATTCATATATTCGAAAATAACAAACCCGTGGCTGGTGAGCTGGTTCACATTGTAGAAACCAAGCTTTGCACAAAAATTTAGATCTGTATGGTGAAAGAAAAAAAAGTTATAGGGACTTAATTAAGCAAAATTTTAGTGCCACTAAAAACCAGAGAAAACGCAATGCCAAAATAATGGATGTGTTAAAACAAAACCTATTAAACAATACAATTCATGCCGCAAAAATTCAAGAAATACCAGAAAAATTACTTTGAAAATGTTATAATTTTTCTGTTGTAAATGTCAAACTGGAGATTTTAAACGTGAAAATTAGTATAACTATTGTGTTTTATGAATCGTAAATATTGCACAAAATGTATATTAGGATGTTCTAGATTATGCTACTCTTTCTAAAATGCCTCTAAACACCTTACAGATTACAAATAAATAACTGGAGACTATTCTGCGTTACCTACCGTTTATTGCACTAAATTTTCCAAGTATTATCGCTAAGGCGCTTGCTGAAAAGTAGCGGAAAGTTGGTTCAAATCTCGCCGTAGACTGAATTTCTCTTTTATTAGTGAATTTTCTTTAAAAAAATTTACTTATTAGGAGATCCCGGCTTTTGAATTTTGAAAAAAAATCTCTAAATGAGCGCTAATTAGGCCCCCTAGAACTCATATCCGGGGTCAGCTTCAATTTATATATATATATATATATATATATATATATATATATATATATATATATATATATATATATATGTGTGTGTGTATATATCACACCGATTGTTCAAGGAGCGGAGGATAAGTAGGGAGTAAAAAATTTGTCGAACTAGGCGTTTGTAGACTTAGTAACGATGTAATAAAACTTTAATAACATCACTAAACTTAACAATGATTACAAACTAAATTAACTGAATGAATTTTAAAACCGAACTCCTTACATACTGAATCTGAATTGAAAAGTCTCTACTTCTCTCTACATAATTAAATCAAAAGTGTCGCGTCTTTACATCTTAAGAATGTAAACTAAAAGTCTCTCTAATGTTTTTCAACAAACACTACTTATAGTTTTTAATTGGTTTACATCCTACATAATTGCAGACCTCAGCAGTCAGCATTCCTTGTACGCTGCAATTTCACCGTGTTTACTATTTAGATAAATGTGTAATAATTTCAATGCCAATGTTATTGGTACATTTGTGACCTACAACTATATGCAATATTTACATTACTTGTAGAAAATTTTCCTATAACTAACTTTTAATTATAAATTGAATGATATTAACAATTATATTTCCACGCCTGCGACTGCCCTTCTGCAAACCTTATTGTTCTCTGAACACCGATAACTCAAAAAATAATGGTCCCATTTTGATCACATTTGGTACATACCTTCCTCTTGTAATTGGCTTGGACAAGTTCGCTAGTCAGGAAAATCTGCCCAGGGTTTCTCGGCAAATTTTGAGTTTTCTTTCGAAAAAAATTCATATCTCCGGAAATATCAAAGTAAGGGCAACCATAACAAATTTGGTACACGGATTTATATTATTATAGGTATATCACCTATCCATATTTAGCTCTATAGGCTAAAAGACAAAAAAGTTATAGGGATTTATAGAAAAAAAATTGGGTTTTCCTCAAAACGTCAAAGTCGCGATTTAAAACGTCAAAATTAGAAACATTTAGGCAAAGAACCTGAGAATAATACGAGCTAAGGAAAGAAAATGTCTCAAGAAGAATGTTTTACAAAGTCGGAAGTCTTAGCCTCAACCGTCGTTATCCTTCATTTTACTAAAATATTTCCAGAAAATTCATTTCAAATAAACCCTTTATCTGATGCTTTAGCGGTAGCCTTATGTTATTGCATTTTTGCATTTTCCATTAAAATATAATGCATGTTTGTAAGAAAAGAAAATCGGGACGCAGGAAGTGCGTTATGGTTGTGAATTTTAATTAAATGCTTTAAATTTAAATAGCTCAATTTGCTATTAACCTATAAGATTGATCAAGAGACCATTTTTTTCGGGAACACTTTGAGTCTACTTTCAGAAATTTTTGTACATTTTCAAACAATAAAGTTATTTTGATGAAACATGGCACATTGTTTGTACTTTATAGGTTATACTGGTAACCAAATTTTATGCCTGCTTTCTTTTAAAAAGTCTGGACGCAGCAAGTGCGTTATGGTGGTGAATTTTCATTAAAATGTTTTTAACAGCAAATATGTTTTTTAAACAATCATCAAATTTGGTTACCAGTATAACTTTTATAGTAGAAACAATGTGCCCTGTTTCATCAAAATAACTTGACTGTTTGAAAATGTACAAAAATTTCCGAAAGTAAACTTAAAGTGTTCCCGAAAAAACTGGTTTATTGGTCAACCTTATAGGTTAATAGCAAATTGAGCTATTCGAATTTTGAAACATTTAATGAAAATCCACTACCATAACGCACCTGCTGCGTCCCGATTTTTTTTAACTTTTGTTCGTCTTTGATGCAATTTTAAAGTTATCTGATGCATTTCCAACATTTTTTAGCGACTTTTCTTGGAAAAAAATACTAAATAAATATGAGACTTTCAAGACTTTTAATTCAAGTTTAATAATAGCTGCTGTTGTCCTTAGTTGGTAAAACCGTTCCACAGTTAACAAAGACGTAGAGATTTGTGACATCAGAAGAATGTTTTCTTCTCTACAACCGGATTCAATTTTTACAGCATTCACAGGCAAAAGAATTTTCTCTGTGAAGCCACAGAATAAGTATCTAGTTTTGTATTTAGATCAGATTTTGAGTATTTTTAATTCATTTAATTTATTTCTATTAGCTAATTTTCTTGTACAAAATGTTCTTCTAATTTCGAATTGTCTTATAGATGAATTTAATGAATTTTCTTTGAAGAAACATTCATTGAAAATTTTTGTGTGAAAAATTATTCAACTGATGGAACATTTTTTAAACGAAATTTGTCTAAAATAAGGTTTTAATCGATTTTCGTGCAAATTCTTTTATTTTCAATTTTAATTACATATTAGGTACATAATTTGAATTTTATGTTGTATTTATCAGTGCTCGTCACAGGTTTAGATCTTCACTCATGCTTAATTTTAGCCAGGTTCTAAGACACTTATATTTTATCTAGGACACGATGAGTTTTATTATCTGGTTGATTAAAACTATTGATTACAAAAACACTTCGCTGAATTCTCAACTAAATTATTGGTAATCTTTAAGTTCTTGTAACCGCAAGTTCTTCGTATGGAGCTGACATTTGGTGTTCTATTTAATTTTACTTTTTTACAATTTCACCAAAACTAATCAAGTTTTCATCCAGGGAACAAAAACGACCATATATCAGGCTCTGGTTTGCGAACAAAGGGACAAATATATTATCATGAAGCCGAATATATTCCTTGAATCTGCTTTAACATATATCATTTCTTTTAGGTTTATATGACCATGACCAGTTATATTTCTTCCATGGGAGCTGGACTTTCTCATAAACAATAATTCATATTTATGACTAGAAACAGCCTCTATGATATTTAAGTAAATCCAGAAAGTTTGGTTTAAGATGCTATTACTATATGTCTCTTAAGTTCAATGTCACTGAAAACTTCAGACGTATGCGTTATGCTAGTGCATAGCGTTATGCTAGCGAATTTTCATATAAATCTTTTTAAATTTTGATAACCAGATTTTCCATTAACCAGAAGTCTTTACATCAGCACATGTTATAATATAAATTCGGGACGCAGCAAGTGCGTTATAGTAGCGACTTTTTATGAGATTGTACGCTATTGTTATACGGCATATTAGTAAAGTTAATACCTTAAACTTACACAGACCTTGAAGATCGATTTTAGAGGTCCTAGTACGCGCGCATTTGATGAATTATTTCGAAGGTGTTACCATCGATATCTCTCTATTTTAAAAAAATCATGCGTTCTAACTCCTTTTGAGAAAAATGCCCAAAACTCAATTTTCTATGACGCTAAAGAACTAACTTTTGTAATATCTGTAGATAGTGTAAGTCTCTTTAAAATAAACTTGTATTACAAATTTCATTAAAGTTACACAAAAGATTTCCAGAAGGAAACTTGATTCATATTTAGGAAATTAAAGTATCTGCCAAATTATAAACGTAGCAATTATCTTTCCTTATTAATCGCCAGTATGATTTCGTTTTAGCCAACTTAATCAAACTGGTTTTCTCAATATCAACAATAAGAAAATTATAATTTCAGACTCAAAGGTTCAAAACGTATGAAATATGTGGACTACTGTTCCTTCAAAAGTCAAAATAAAACATAAAAAACTTACGAACATCCAGCTGGATTCAATCGCGCAACCTTCTGCTTATGAGGCAGGCGCATCGCCATCTAGGCATACGTCAAGTAACGTTTTGTTTGCACGATAAAGTAAACGTAACAATTAATTACAGAATTAGTAGAAATAGCATTGAAACACATCCCACGACTGTTTCGGTCTTATATGACGTCTTATGTTTAGGTTTAAAGATAAAAGAAACTATTTTAGAATCGTTTTTATAGAGACTTGCCTTAATTTTGTTTACATTTGTACTATATTATGCGACAGCATACTATATCTATGCTGCGCTAAAACTGTATTTGAGGCCGTTCATAAAGCTACAAATATAGTGTATTTTAATAATTGATAGAATCTCCCAGTTAAACAACAATCACCTGGCAAGGTTGTAATTTCATGTCGTCTGTCATTTTCCATAATTGCGGCCGAGATTTTACGATTGTTGGTTCGGGTTGTATGGTTTATACCTGTTGTATGAATCAATCTCCGCATAGCAGGTAACTACTCTATCTGTCAGGCATTGAGCTTTAACCACTATGTCATTTCAATGCCTTTGGGATTTTATCTTTAATATGGAAAAAAAAACTCTAAATATTGTGTACCATATTACTTAAAATTTACAACATAAGTTTATTTGCACCATTTCTAGCGACATGCAAAGTCTCATTCAAGTTACTTTGATACTAAAAAAATACATCGTTTTCAAAAAAATTTTCCCAATTTTCCACCGAAAAAACTTGAGCATAAAGGCTAATTAACGAACTCGACCTCGGTTTTCGCCCAAACAAGATTTTTACCAAGTTTGATTAAAATCAGAATTTTCACTTGACCCCACTAAATCCCTGAAGAATAGAGCCTACATAAAGACGAGGATAAAAAGAAGAAAACAAATTAAGTCAATAAAAAAGGTAAATTTATTCAATTTAATATAAATATACATTCGTTCAGTGTTGATTATAATTCTTATAAGATAACAAAATTTATTATTGCATACAGATACGCAGGTATTCTAAAAGTGTCAGAATTTGAGTTACAAATACATAAAATCTTATACAAAATTTATATACCCTATAAACCATTACAGTTGACAACAACAAACGTAAGAACACCTTATATATACTTTAAAACCATTCCAATATATATATATATATATATATATATATATATATATATATATATATATATATATATATATATATATATAGATATATATATATATATATATATATATATATATATATATATATATATATATATTGGAATGGTTTTAAAGTATATATAAGGTGTTCTTACGTTTGTTGTATATATATATATATATATATATATATATATATATATATATATATATATATATATATATATATATATATATATATTGTGCTGGGAAATTGCACATTATATACTGTTAGTACATCAGAGTGTACATAATACAATTTCCATATGAATTTCACTATAAAACAATAAAAAAGCAAACCCTTACAGAAAGCTAGTTTGATGACGTTAAGCTCCGATTATTGGTTAAATTATGTAAATGTTCCGCCCTACGTATATTGGGGGTTTATCTTAGCAACATTGGTGCAATAATTTGAGTAGTAAGTACAATACTTGCGGTTTACACGTGATGTATATGGGCTCTCTGTAGATTGTGTATATATCCACATCGTTCGACATTTTTTTCTAAACACTAAAACATAAAAACAAAATAAAAACATTAATATACAAGCATATTATCTATTATTGTTAGTCAGTGTTATTTGTATGAGCAATGACAGGTATAAAGCCATAGTTTATTAAAATAATCATTAATGAAAGTTTTGA
This sequence comes from Tillus elongatus, assembly GCA_964006375.1. Classification (NCBI taxonomy): domain Eukaryota; kingdom Metazoa; phylum Arthropoda; class Insecta; order Coleoptera; family Cleridae; genus Tillus; species Tillus elongatus. The sequence goes on along the minus strand of OZ023262.1, from coordinate 33,501,073 downwards.
GATTTATAACTAGCAAATTTGGAAAGTATCTCAGTTTAAATGGGTTTAAAAGAGCCAAAAATCTATATGCAAATAGCTTAAACTCTTAATCATGACATTCAAATCAGAGAATTATGCTCTGAAGACAATATTCACTTTGATAAGTTAGCATAAGATGTAATAAAAAACAAATACTTTGTATAATGTATATGTAAGAGTGTTGTTTTTATGTAAGCAATGGACTGGGGTTTATCAAAGACAGTGTTTTTTTGTGTTATGGGACTTTTGAAATCAAGATTGCAGCATATAAACTTATTTTAGTTTAAATTTAGTATTTGTTATTGTCTAGAAGTAAGGTTATGCCAAATGTCAATTTTAATAATAACGATCTAGAATAATAAGATTTAAACTTACCGGGTCTTTTCAAAAGATCAACAGCTGTCATAAAGGTTCTAATTAATTGTCAAGAAAGAATGCCCTGAGACAAAACAGGAAACAACATTTGAGATGAAATTGGACAGGATTTCCGTTTTGCAGTTGTTGATTGTTGGTTGTTAATAAATTAAGATGCGATAAGCAGCGTCATTATTGTACCTCCCAAAGAATTTAAATATTTTAAAGTATATTTTGTGTAAAGAAGACCCATTGTACCCTTTAAAGAAACAGAATGTGTTAAATGTATGTTTTACCGTAATAACTACACTAGAAAACAGTTATAGATATAAAGAATAACCACGTCCAGACTCACCTACCACAACTAGCCAGGAATGAAGGTTTGAAATCCATTTTATTTTGTTTAAATCAGAACAATGGGTCCATTACTTCAAATAAAGACAGTCAATATTGTCAAGCATCAATCAACAAAAGCATTTGTGGGAAAATAGAATTTTTACATAAATAAACAGAAATCTTATTTGCGTTTTTACAATAGTTCAAAGTTAGAAACTTAGAGGGCGCGAAGACCGCAATATCAAAATTCGAAAGGCCTTTTAAATATTGTTCATAAACATTTTAAACAAATCAAAATTCTGCCAGTAATTTTAACCATCTATTTTGTTAATAAGATTTAAGATTTGTTCATAGAGGATCCGATTTAAGTTTCAATTTAAAATTCTGTGAAATAAAATTTGTAAAAAAAAATTGAAAACATAATTCTTTGCGTAAATTATAAAAACATAATTTAAGTTTTATTGCATATTAGCAGGCTATTTTCTCCCTAATTAGCAGAATCCACTACTGGGAAGATAGAGAGTGCTAGGGCATAGAAGTAAGTAAAGTAAAAAGGTAAATTGATTTTAATAATTATATTATAATTATTACATTTGACTGAGGATTAAGGGGGATAGGCAACCAATAGTACACTGAAGTTAATTTTAATATAACATCTACAGGTACGAATTCAAATAATCAAACTCCACAGTCATAAATATTTATTTAACAAACAAATACGTTGATAAAATCTACGGGGTCATACATAAACATTGTGTGTAGACTGTCAATATAAAAGTTTCTATTTACATTTTAAAATACAACAAATAAAAGTAATATCATCCTAAATTTCACCAATTTAAACTATAAAATCAAAAAAATACATTTATACAGGGTGATTATTTATTTGAGATAATATATAAAATTATACAAAACAAAGAATAATTCGAATCAATAAATTTAACATAAATTACTATAATATAAATAAATAAATAAGTATAATCAGAATAATATATATATATATATATATATATATATATATATATATATATATATATATATATATATATATATATATATATATATACCTTCAATTCCTTCACATATAAAGATTGAAACTAACCCGTCATATGTCTTCTAGGGGGCTGAGTTCCTCGTAAATGTGAAAAAAAAATCAAAATTTAAAAGTAGAGATCTCCTCATTAGTGATTTCAAAAAAAAATCACTAAAACTGGAAAAAGTACAAAGCACGCGTTTTTTTAATTTTTTTATTTTTTTCAACAACACCACGAGGGCTTACAGCCTAAATACTATCGTACCGTGGGTGTTGACAAGGAGGAAAAAGGCAGCTTGTTATCTCTGACCTGAACTCTGTCCACCATTTCCTCCAGGCTAATAGGCCCCAAATCCTTTCCTCACCGAAACCCAAATCAGTGCCAAAACAGCCACTAGTCACCTTAATTTCCCGGGGTATGAGCTCCTTACTTCCTTTATATTCCATGGAGGCGTGTGCGCATACGTCCGTAGCAATCTACCCTGCACCAGATTCCCCAATTTAGAAGCTGGAAGAAAAGACATACTATGGATAAAACTCTCTCTCAGGGCTGCAACTAAATTCATCTGTTGCATTTACCGGTCACCTTCTGACAACAACTTTGTCCAGCTCTTTGACTACCTTTCTGAAAAAACCGACCATCTGATTTCCGAATATCTCTCCTCCGAGGTCACTATTCTTGGTGAATTCAATATCCATAATAAGGAATGGCTAGGAAATTCAATAACCGATCCACAAGGGAGAGCAGCGGAGGCCTTTGCAGTAAGCAATTCTTTAGCCAATATGGTTCAGCAACCTACTTACTTTCCTCGTATCCCAACACACTGCTCAAATCCCTTGGATCTCCTTCTTACTACACAACCTGAATGCTATAAGATATCAGTCACCGCCCCCCTTGGTCGCTCAGACCACGGCATGGTCACTGCTTTCTACGCAATGCAACCCGAGGTCATACAGTCATCACACCCACGTATCGTTTCGCACTACAACTCCGCAAACTTGGACGAAATGCGGGATTACTTTTCCTCATTTCCATGGGCGTCTGTCTGCTTCTCTCATCCTGACCCCTCTGATATCTCACAAAACGTCACCGAAATTATCCAAGCTGGCACGGAATTATCTATCCCACGTACACAGAAAACCTCTTCAGCCACTCAAAAGCCCTGGTTCTCTAAATCCTGTGACAAGGCCAGACTTGAAAAGGTCAAAGCCCACCAAACGCTTCTACACAATCCCAGTCAAGAAAATCGTCAAGCATTTAACGACGTAAGAAACCGCTATGTCCGCATTCTTTCTGAGGCAAAAAACTTGTTTAATAACCACATCAAAAACAAAGTCCTCTTAAGCTCCACCGGCGGCAAACCCTTCTGGACTCTTGCTAAATCCACTGGGAATAATTTCTGCAAAAGCACGTTCCCACCTCTTGTCTCAGGGGATGAAATTCTTTCTACCGCCCTGGACAAGGCTGAACATTTTGCTTCGTTGTTCGCCGGCAATTCTACTCTCAACCCACCTCCAAATGTTCAACCACCAGCAGTCCCCAATGTCGCGCATAAAATGACGGATATCATTTTCAAAACTAAAAAGGTACGAAAGATGCTCTCTTCTCTTAATACCAGGAAAGCCTCTCGCCTTGACGAGATCCCAGCAATTGTTCTCAAAAAATGCGCACCAGAGCTTGCTCCTGTCCTGACTCGTCTGTTTCAGATATCTTATAATAAAGGCATATTCCCTAGTAACTGGAAACCTGCTCGAGTACAACCCATCCCCAAGAAAGGATCCAAAGCGCTTCCTAGCAACTACAGGCCTATTTCTGTCCTTTCAGTCGTCTCTAAAGTGATGGAAAAGTATATAAACACCAAATTACTAAAATTTCTTGAAAAACACAGTCTAATCCACGAAAGGCAGTATGGATTCCGTCAGCGCAGATCGACTGCCGACCTCATTTCCTTTGTCACCCATTCTTGGAACAAGTCTATGGAACAACACGGTGAATCCCAGATTGTTGCTCCAGATATATCAAAAGCATTCGACCAGGTCTGGCACGCAGCGCTGCTTAATAAACTTCCAGCCTATGGCCTACCACCAAAACTTTGTACCTGGACAGCAAATTTCCTCTCCAACAGGAGCATATCTGTTGTTGTGGATGGCCATTCCTCTAAACTGTATCCAATTAATGCAGGAGTTCCTCAAGGTTCAGCTTCAGCCCCTACTTTGTTTCTTCTCCACATCAATGACCTCCTCTCTAGCACATCCAACCCAGTTCACAGCTACGCGGACGACAGCACCCTCCATTCAAATATACAATATTCTAAGCCTGTCTCTTTAGCCCAATTAGATGAGGATCGCAGACTCATGGAGGATTCTGTCTCCGTAGATCTCCAAAAAATATTGGGGAAGTAGAAATCTTGTACAATTCAACCCCACCAAAACTAAGTCTTGCTTTCTTTCTCACAAGAGATACACCAGCCCTAGACCCATCACAATGAACAACCAAGTTATTCAAAGTAATGAGTCCTTTTCTCTTGTTGGCATTTCTGTGGATCGAAATCTTAATTGGCACCAACATGTCACGTCAATTGCAGAAGCGGCTGCTAAGAAATTGGGTTTCCTCTTCCGAGCTCGCAAATACTTTTCACCAGCTAATCTCTATACCTTATATACTTCACAAATAAGGCCAAACCTTGAATATTGCTCCCACATCTGGGGTGCCGCTGCCGCTTCTACACTAGCTATTCTGGACTCCATTCAAAAGAGAGCTATACGTCTCATCGGTGACCCTACCCTCACCCAAAAGCTGCCATCCCTTGCCCACTGACGTGCCGTAGGTGACCTCTCTCTCTTTTATAGATATCTGCACGGGCACTGCTCAGAGGAACTTTCCTCCATAGTGCCCCCCACCTGCTGCCCTCAACAGATCTACCAGGGGAACAGAGCGAATGCACTCTTTACTGTCCAGGTCACCAGACTAAGAACATCTTGTTATGCCCGCCCTTTTGTCCCGAGGACTTCCAAGTTGTGGAATTCCTTGCCGGCACATGTTTTTCCTTCTCCCCCGAACCTCCAAACTTTCAAGTCCAGAATTAACAAGCTGCCTTTTTCCTCCTTGTCAACACCCACGGTACGATAGTATTTAGGCTGTAACCCCTCGTGGTGTGTTGTTGAAAAAAATAAAAAAATTAAAAAAACGCGTGCTTTGTACTTTTTCCAGTTTTAGTGAATTTTTTTTTTTGAAATCACTAATGAGGAGATCTCTACTTTTAAATTTTGATTTTTTTTTCACATTTCCGAGGAACTCAGCCCCCTAGAAGACATATGACGGGTTAGTTTCAATCTCCTCATTAGTGATTAAAAAAAATTCAATAAAACTGGAAAAAGTACAAAGCACGCGTTTTTTTATTTTTTTTATTTTTTTCAACAACACACCACGAGGGCTAACAGCCTAAATACTATCGTACCGTGGGTGTTGACAAGGAGGAAAAAGGCAGCTTGTTAATTGTGGACTTGAAAGTTTGGAGGTTCGGAGGAGAAGGAAAAACATGTGCCGGCAAGGAATTCCACAACTTGGAAGTCCTCGGGACAAAAGGGCGGGCATAACAAGATGTTCTTAGTCTGGTGACCTGGACAGTAAAGAGTGCATTCGCTCTGTTCCCCTGGTAGATCTGTTGGGGGCAGCAGGTGGGGGAACTATGGAGGAAAGCTCCTCTGAGCAGTGCCCGTGCAGATATCTATAAAAGAGAGAGAGAGGTCACCAACGGCACGTCAGTGGGCAAGGGATGGCAGCTTTTGGGTGAGGGTAGGGTCACCGATGAGACGTATAGCACTCTTTTGAATGGAGTCCAGAATAGCTAGTGTAGAAGCGGCAGCGGCACCCCAGATGTGGGAGCAATATTCGAGGTTTGGCCTTATTTGTGAAGTATATAAGGTATAGAGATTAGCTGGTGAAAAGTATTTGCGAGCTCGGTCTAGGGCTGGTGTATCTCTTGTGAGAAAGAAAGCAAGACTTAGTTTTGGTGGGGTTGAATTGTACAAGATTTCTACTTCCCCAATATTTTTTGGAGATCCACGGAGACAGAATCCTCCATGAGTCTGCGATCCTCATCTAATTGGGCTAAAGAGACAGGCTTAGAATATTGTATATTTGAATGGAGGGTGCTGTCTTCCGCGTAGCTGTGAACTGGGTTGGATGTGCTAGAGAGGAGGTCATTGATGTGGAGAAGAAACAAAGTAGGGGCTGAAGCTGAACCTTGAGGAACTCCTGCATTAATTGGATACAGTTTAGAGGAATGGCCATTCACAACAACAGATATGCTCCTGTTGGAGAGGAAATTTCCTGTCCAGGTACAAAGTTTTGGTGGTAGGCCATAGGCTGGAAGTTTATTAAGCAGCGCTGCGTGCTAGACCTGGTCGAATGCTTCTGATATATCTGGAGCAACAATCTGGGATTCACCGTGTTGTTCCATAGACTTGTTCCAAGAATGGGTGACAAAGGAAAGGAGGTCGGCAGTCGATCTGCGCTGACGGAATCCATACTGCCTTTCGTGGATTAGACTGTGTTTTTCAAGAAATTTTAGTAATTCGGTGTTTATATACTTTTCCATCACTTTAGAGACGACTGAAAGGAGAGAAATAGGCCTGTAGTTGCTAGGAAGCGCTTTGGATCCTTTCTTGGGGATGGGTTGTACTCGAGCAGGTTTCCAGTTACTAGGGAATATGCCTTTATTATAAGATATCTGAAACAGACGAGTCAGGACAGGAGCAAGCTCTGGTGCGCATTTTTTGAGAACAATTGCTGGGATCTCGTCAAGGCGAGAGGCTTTCCTGGTATTAAGAGAAGAGAGCATCTTTCGTACCTTTTTAGTTTTGAAAATGATATCCGTCATTTTATGCGCGACATTGGGGACTTCTGGTGGTTGAACATTTGGAGGTGGGTTGAGAGTAGAATTGCCGGCGAACAACGAAGCAAAATGTTCAGCCTTGTCCAGGGCGGTAGAAAGAATTTCATCCCCTGAGACAAGAGGTGGGAACGTGCTTTTGCAGAAATTATTCCCAATGGATTTAGCAAGAGTCCAGAAGGGTTTGCCGCCGTTGGAGCTTAAGAGGACTTTGTTTTTGATGTGGTTATTAAACAAGTTTTTTGCCTCAGAAAGAATGCGGACATAGCGGTTTCTTACGTCGTTAAATGCTTGACGATTTTCTTGACTGGGATTGTGTAGAAGCGTTTGGTGAGCTTTGACCTTTTTAAGTCTGGCCTTGTCACAGGATTTAGAGAACCAGGGCTTTTCAGTGGCTGAAGAGGTTTTCTGTGTACGTGGGATAAATAATTCCGTGCCAGCTTGGATATTTTCGGTGACGTTTTGTGAGATATCAGAGGGGTCAGGATGAGAGAAGCAGACAGACGCCCATGGAAATGAGGAAAAGTAATCCCGCATTTCGTCCAAGTTTGCGGAGTTGTAGTGCGAAACGATACGTGGGTGTGATGACTGTATGACCTCGGGTTGCATTGCGTAGAAAGCAGTGACCATGCCGTGGTCTGAGCGACCAAGGGGGGCGGTGACTGATATCTTATAGCATTCAGGTTGTGTAGTAAGAAGGAGATCCAAGGGATTTGAGCTGTGTGTTGGGATACGAGGAAAGTAAGTAGGTTGCTGAACCATATTGGCTAAAGAATTGCTGACTGCAAAGGCCTCCGCTGCTCTCCCTTGTGGATCGGTTATTGAATTTCCTAGCCATTCCTTATTATGGATATTGAATTCACCAAGAATAGTGACCTCGGAGGAAGGATATTCGGAAATCAGATGGTCGGTTTTTTCAGAAAGGTAGTCAAAGAGCTGGACAAAGTTGTTGTCAGAAGGTGACCGGTAAATGCAACAGATGAATTTAGTTGCAGCCCTGAGAGAGAGTTTTATCCATAGTATGTCTTTTCCTCCAGCTTCTAAATTGGGGAGTCTGGTGCAGGGTAGATTGCTACGGACGTATGCGCACACGCCTCCATGGAATATAAAGGAAGTAAGGAGCTCATACCCCGGGAAATTAAGGTGACTAGTGGCTGTTTTGGCACTGATTTGGGTTTCGGTGAGGAAGAGGAGTTGGGGCCTATTAGCCTGGAGGAAATGGTGGACGGAGTTCAGGTTAGAATTTAGGCCACATATATTCGAAAAGGATGTGTTAAATCTTGATGCTGGCGTCCCCTGCACACCCCTCTCCCGGAGATCCGAATGGAGGAGTATTTTACCTCCGAAATCTTTTGTACAAGGAGGAGCCATCATCATTTTTGCTAATAAGGGAAACCGACTCATACACCAGAACCGGAAACGTCCGTTGGGACTTCGCCGGCCCCTTGATGTATGGGGTGGTACCTCCTCGGGCGTGAAAAAATCCTTTACTATTACGTAAAGAAAAATTCCACTACCACCTGCTATGGATTGGATCGGATCAATGTCTACCCCTTTAAAAATAAGATTAATAAAGGGACTATCAATTGTCCAATAGTTATGCTTTTCGACATAGTAGGAGGATACAAAACATTATCATTTTGCATTCATGCCTATTGTCGGCAAAACCTCGTAGATAATAACTTTTTGAGCGTCTTGTAATAATACCACAGATATAAACTTAGCAGAAAACACATCAGTCTTACATGCCTAGATCATTTGTAGGAGAATAACTAACATGAAACTGGTAACCAAATACTATTTTGTAACGAAGGATAAAAGTTTGGAGGGTATGGTTTTACGAAGTGAACACGCCACATCCGAAAATATCGTTTACACTTTCATTAACATCCTGACTAGAATTTAGATTTTACATTATATAAAGTTATGATATCGTATAACTTGCTCTGTGGTTACAGACTGTAACAAATTAGTTCCCTACGAGATTAGAAAACATTCGGCTTTTTATTCCTGAAATTAATTTTCAGGTTATCCTATCCCATCTTCGACTCATCAAATATTCATTTAGGGGAGAGAACGTTGATAGAAAATTAATTACAATGTTTTCCGTTTACGAAACTACATCTACGTGGGTTTCTATGTAACGGCTGTTTATTAGAAACAGTTTGTTTTTTCAAAGAATTTTACTTTATAAATAATAACTTCTATACAACTTTTTGTAAAGGCTTTATACTATTTACTTGCAAACATTAAAAAAATACCTTTATCATCGCGCTTTGCCATCAAAATCATTGGCGCAGTCTGCTTTCCAAAAATTTAAATTAATACAATCTTTTAAATAGGGCTTAGCTCATCTATACAAACTCATCTGCCAATAAAAATTAATGTGGCTACATGGCCCAAAATAGAAAGGTGTTTCGAAACGCTATAGCTTGAAACAACTTGCGTATTATAATACGAAGAAAAAATCTCGGGACAGCAAGGGCTTAGCGTAGTGAATTTTCATAAAAATTATACACTATTAGTATGGTATATTACTAAACCTGATACTTTAATATTAAATAGACCTTGAATTTTCAAGGTCCTAATCCACTTTCATCTAAAGGTTTTTTCAAAAATCTCTCTATTGTTAAAAAAAAAACTAATCTTGTGTTCTAGATCCTTTTAAGACAGATGCTCAAAACAAAATTTTCTATGAAGCTAGAAAATTAAAATTTGCTATATATATATATATATATATATATATATATATATATATATATATATATATATATATATATATACATACAGGTGGCGCATTGAAAACGAAACAGACCGATTTGCGCCCAGAAATTTTTTTTTTAAGAAACGCTGAAATACGTCAATTTTAGTATTGAGGGGGACATGTTTTGATATAAAACTCAACTTTGTCACATCAACCCCTTAATGGTGGTGATAACAACCCTTATATTTTAAATAGGCAACATGGGTTGATTGTTACACTGTTTGAAAGCTCTTTCTTTTCTGAATTCAACACATAAATTTTTTGGAAGTTTTATCAACTCGTTTAAAAATTATTCACAGTTGGAGTTGCAAGAGCGTATTTCATTCATTGTGATAAGAAATTCACTAATTAGTCAATTTTTTGTTAAAAAAACTAAAAAAAAAACCAAACGTTCAAAAGCGTTTATTCAGTTAAGTAAGTGTCCAAATTGTTGACCACCAGCTTCCATACAAAAGTACAAATTTTGTTCCAAACGAGCTCTGACATTCTGAAGCATTTGTGGAGTTATTAGACGGTATTCTTTAACAACGCGTCTTCGTAATTCTTCCAGAGACTCCAATTCTGTTGCGTAAATTCTAATCTTTAAATGGCCCCATAGAAATAAGTCTAAAGGAGTTAATTACGGTGATCTAGCGGGCACTCAATAGCACCTCTACGCCCAATTCATTGTTCTGGAAACTCTGTGTTCAAAAACTCCCTAACACGTTGTGAAAAATGCGGAGGAGCTCCATCTTGTTGAAACACTAATTGATTTTCTTGATAGCGATCATCATTTTCAACAATGTCAATTAGTAGAGGGTAAACGATATCCTCTAGTAACTCCAAATACATTTCGCCACTCAAAGTGCCATCAAGAAAAATTGGTCCAATTATACAAAAATGTCAGTCCAGACATTCGATTTCTGTGGAGTTTTAGTGTGGACTTTGTGAAAATTTCTTGGATTAGTATCTGCCCAATAACGACAATTATGATGATTGACTGTAGAGTTCAATAAAAACGTACACTTGTCTGAAAAACAGATATCGAACAGAAAGTTCCCGTTATCAGCTATTCGTGCAGTCATAACTTCACAAAACTCCAGCCGCCGATCAAAATCATCTTCATTCAGTTTTTGTACAAGATGAATTTTATACGGGTGAAATTTATGATGCTTCAATATTCGCTGAATAGTTCTTCTTTTGATGTTTGAAACAGTGATCAATATTCTCGTGCTCAAAGTTTGGTCTGCAGCAATTTGTCCCAAAACTTCAATCTCAGTAGTCTCATTTCTAAGCGGAAATTCACGTGCAGGATCCTGTTTTTTTGGCTACTGAACCACTTTGTCGAAACTTTGCAACTAACTCCAAAACGTATTTTCTGTCGTTCATTAAACAAATTTGCGGTACGGTTGGCACAGTCATCGTTTTTGAAAAAAGTAATTATTTTAACTCTTTCTTCTACAGAATACACCATTGTGAAATAAATTTTCGGTAGTACTATCAAATATTATATAAACTGAAATAATAAACCGCATTTCTCTCATTCTGATAAGAAATGGTCTGATAGTCAATTTTTTGTTTACAAACCAACAAAACATTGACTATCAGCACATTTCTTATCGGAATGAGTAAAATGCGTTTTTGCATCTTCAACTGTGAATAAATTTTAAACGAGTTAATAAAACTTCCAAAAAAATTAGTGTGCTGAATTTAGAAAAGTAAGAGCTTTCAAATGATGTAACACTCGACCCATATTCCCTATTTAAAATATAAGGGTTGTTATCACCACCATTAAGGGGTTGATGTGACAAAGCTGAGTTTTATGTCAAAACATGTCCCCCTTAATATTAAAATTGACGTGTTTGAGCGTTTCTTAAAAAAAATTTCGCTGAATGTAAATCGGTCTGTTTCGTTTTCGATGCGCCACCCTATATATATATATATATATATATATATATATATATATATATATATATATATATATAATATATATAATATATATATATATATATATATATATATATATAATTGAGTACAGCTGCAAATGAAAGATTAAAACAAGAACATAAAAGTATTATTTTAACTTTTTTACTGGAAAAAATAAGACCCCAGCCTCACAGACGAATAATAGCTGTTTATCAAACATCTAATTACAAAACAGTTATAATTTACATTCCCTTTATGTACTCCAGACAACATAAAGCCCTATTCAAAGAACTAGACATTTCTCACAGCACGTCAGAAGGTAGGCTGAAGCCAAACGCAGAACGAAGCTGGCATAAATCAACCTTACCCACTTTTATGCGACAGACGAAACGTTTTTCTTGGAAACATCGTAAGTCATAATTTTACCCTCGTAATTAAAACACCTTTATAAACAGACGCAAACATTGCGTCATTTGTAGTAGCTCGGCCCAAGACAGAACACCATATTTTATTCCTAATTGCTACCTGTGGAATACGCTACAAAGAGAAACATAACATTTGATATCTGTATCTAAAAGAAATTCAAGTCAATTAATAGAAGCTGCTATTTGTCAGGCGGAGGGCACAAAAGTGGATTTAAAAACCAGTATAAATGGAAACTGAGACTTAATCTGTGTTTTATGGCCGCCCTAATTAACTGTGTTGCTGGCAGCTTACTAGACCTGCATGGAAGTTTTAATTACACAAATATTAAAAAGTCTAATAATTCATACTTTATACTTACTTTGCAAACTATTATTGGATATCACAACATAGTAGGGTTCGGGTTTTATGAGTAGCAGACTTAACGAATTTCTCACCTAAAGAGCACTAACGTTCGTTACAACTGTATATTTGTGGGGCTTTTTGTTTTTCTGTTTAAATCTTTAAAGTTGCGCCTTATTCCGATCAGTTTTCGATCACTGCGAGTTTGAGGCAGGTGAATAATCTTGTTTACAAAATCTTCGCGTCCGGTATTAAAAGAAAACGCGTTACTAGTGATGAGAAAATGTCGATATTAAAACAAGTGAAAACGAGGACGAAAAAAAGTGATGTTTGCAGGCAGTACGGTATTGCATTATTTCCATTATCAACAATTTTCAAGTGCGAGAATACTATTGCCCAGGTTACTGGTTTTAACGCTATTTACAACAAAAGAAAAGGTCTGAAAACAACCGACATCAAGAACTTGGACAAAGCATTGTTTAATTGGTCCAGAGACATGCAAACATTGGTGTAAGTGCTATATTTTTCCAGGAGAATGCTGTTCCTCTTGGTCAAGAAATGGGAAATGGAGAGAATTTCCAGTGCTCTACAAGTTGGGTTTCTCATTTTAAACAAAGACATTCAATTAATTCAGGAAAATTTTCTGGGGAGCGAAATCTGTAGATAAGGAAGTCACATATGAAAAATAACTTCCGAGAAATATCCGACGAATATCATTCAGGTGATGTCTTCAATGCAGACTAGGCAGGATTTTTTTACAAAATGTTGCTGGATTAAACTCTAAAATTCAAAAACGAAAAATGTGTTGGTGGGAAGTTATAAAAAGGGCGACTGACTGTACAAGTTTGTGTAAATTATGACGGTTCTGAGTTTCGAATAGTATAGAGAAATATAAAATAAAAGAAAGACAGAATATTTCGAATTTGTCTAATCCATCCACATCTGCTGACCAACTTAATATAACGGTTTTGGGTCCAGAATTCATAAGACCGTTCCCAAAAGCACCACAGCGAAAAACAAGCACCAAACGAAGACAAAAGGAGAATTTATTATTCCAGCGGAAACTCCAGAAAAAACAGAAAACCAAGACATAATCTTGACATCACCCAGGAAGAATAGAACTGAAAATACTAAAAAAGATACAGGTAAAAGACATTTGATTCTGGAAGAAAGTGACGATGAGAACAATGATCAAATGTTTTTAAGAGGATCGTCCGATGATAAATATGATTTTCTTGAAGAAATAATAGAAACAGAAAAAGAAGAGTATTTATCAATTTAGCTACAGGTCAAAAAACGCAGAAAGATATTCTTGCTCTTGTAGATGTTGTTCCTGAAGTTGGGAAACATGTATCATTCCTTTACCAAGATGACATTTATCCCGGAAAAATTGTTAACTTCAATAACGATGGTGCTACTATAACTTCATTGACGAAATCTATTAAGTCATGGAAGTGGGTTCCTGAAGCATCCCCGTGAAGTTCAGAGCGTGATTTCTATAGATAGCCAGTGCTTGACAATCTGGAGTAAAATTACAATTATTGCAATGTCGAATAGGTATATTTTTCAGTTGGAAAATAAACGTAAGACGTAATTTTTCAAATAAAGTTCTCGAGTAACTTTCGTACACTCATTCCGCTGTGTTCAAAGGTACATGACGCTATGTTCCTAGGTACATGAATGTACTGAACCTTGGAACATGCTGGGTCACCATGCTTATGGCACTGTACAGGCTACAGTTGTCGAAGTTTTCTATCTAAGATGGCTTAAAGGTAATCGGAAGTGATCGAGTTATGCGGAAAAAAATGTATTGTCTTAATATCACCACAATATTCCCGAAAATCTTGTGTTCAGCGAAAATTGTTCCAAGGTACAACACTCTCCCCTACACACACACACACACCACACACACACAAATATATATATATATATATATATATATATATATATATATATATATATATATATATATATATATATATATATATATATAATAAGTCGTAATTTTGACATTAATAATAATTTCGGGTCAAGTTAAATAAAACATATTTCTGTGTATCTACAGTATTTTGTTAGATTACTTCATACTTTGTTTTATTCATTGTATAAATTATGTTTAAAATCTGCTATAATAGTTAAAAAGTCACTTTGCAGTAGCTTGTCAAATTTCTCAACAAATAAATAAAACTAGAGTAGATTTAGAACGCGTATGATATAAGGTACGTCAAGCATAAATTGCACAAATGTTTGAATTATATAACACTGGAAGAGGCCCCTATACAATTATTAATTTGCTTTATAAAAATCTGCATGAATTTTCCCCAATTTCTACTACTTTTAATTGGCTTCTCCTGTTACAAACTTTTATCCTTTGGTGTGTATACGAGTATAAAAAAAGTTATGGATAATTTGGTTGACTCACTTAATGAGTTACAAAACTGGTTATGCTGGATACAGCGAAAATGAAAACAGAGAGTTTAAGGAAAGTTTTTTAATTATTCAAATTAAATATGCAAATTAAATGAAATCTGCACGAAAAATAAAAATATACTGTATAATGCAGATTCTGGTCACGATTTACTAAAAATGTCATATTAACACAGTTATTTAATTTTAAAAATGTCAAACTTGTTAAGTAGTTAAAGAAATTCTCTGGCTTTCCTGAAGGTTTGTATAATCCAAATAAAACTGAGTACAGCAATATTTTAAAATAAATACACTTAGTGTATTTACCATGTAACAATAAAGATGCTTTTCTTAAGGGAGTTTTTCCAGAAAAATCACTAGCAAGGAGATTAGGCCCTTTCAATATTGGAAATATTGCCGCAAATCAGCAAGAACTAGGACCACTAGAACCAAAATTTTGAATCAGTATCAATTTTTGTATACTTATATATATATATATATATATATATATATATATATATATATATATATATATATATATATATATGTATATATATATATATATATATATATATATATATATATATATATATATATATATATATATACATATATATAGAGAGAGATCATTTTAATAATAAAGTACCAATACATACTACAGGGCACGTCAAAGAATAGATAAACATAAAATGTCAGTCTTAAATAATTACAAAAAACAGATTTCAAAAAATAACAACACCACCACTTACATTACAGAACCAACCACCACCAGGATCCACGACAGGCAGTATGGATTCCGTCAGTGCAGATCAACTGCCAACCTCCTTTCCTTTGTCGCCCATTCTTGGAACAAGTCAATGGAACTACACGGTGAATCCCAGATTGTCGCTCTAGACATATCCAAATCATTCGACCAGGTCTGGCACGCAGCGCTGCTTAATAAACATCTGACGTATGGCGTACCATCAAAACTCTGTAACTGGACAGCAATTTTCCCCTCCAACCGGAGCATTTCTGTGTCGTGGATGTCCATTCCTCTAAACTGTATTCAATTAATGCAGGAGTTCCTAAAGGTTCAGATTTAGTCCCTACTTTGTTTCTTCTCCACATCAATGACCTCCTCTCTAGCACATCCAACCCAGTTCACAGTTACGCGAACGACAGCAACCTCCACTCAAATATACAATATTCTAAACCTGTCCCTACAGCCCAATTAGATGACGATCGCAGATTCATGGAGGGTTCTGTCTCTGGTATCTCGAAATCATATTAGACTGGAAAGTAGAAATCTTGTACAATTCAACTCCACCAAATCTCAGTCTTCTTTCTATCTCATAAGAGATACACCAGCCCTAGACCCATCACAATGAACAACCAAGTTATTCAAAATAATGAGTACTTTTCACTTGTTGGCATTTCTGTGGATCCAAATCTCAATTGGCACCACATGTCACGTCAATTGCAGAAGCGTCTGCTAAGAAATTGGGTTTCCTCTTCCGGGCTCGCAAATAGTTTTCACTAGCTAATCTCTATACCTTATATACTTCACAAATAAGGCCAAACCTCGAATACTGCTCCCACATTTGGGGTGCCGCTGCCGCTTCTACACTCGCTATCCTGGATTCCATTCAGAGAGAGCTATACGTCTCATCGTGACCCTACCCTTACCCACAGGCTGCCATTTCTTGCCCACCGACGTGCCGTTGGTGACCTCTCTCTCTCTCTCTCTCTCCTCTCTCTCTCTCTCTCTCTCTCTCTCTCTCTCTCTCTCTCTCTCTCTCTCTCTTCTCTCTCTCTCTCTCTCTCTCTCTCTCTCTCTCTCTCTCTCTCTCTCTCTCTCTCTCTCTCTCTCTCTCTCTCTCTCTCTCTCTCTCTCTCTCTCTCTCTCTCTCTCTCTCTCTCTCTCTCTCTCTCTCTCTCTCTCTCTCTCTCTCTCTCTCTCTCTCTCTCTCTCTCTCTCTCTCTCTCCTCTTCTCCCTCTCTCTCTCTCTCTCTCTCTCTCTCTCTCTCTCTCTCTCTCTCTCTCTCTCTCTCTCTCTCTCTCTCTCTCTCTCTCTCTCTCTCTCTCTCTCTCTCTCTCTCTCTCTCTCTCTCTCCCCTCTCTCTCTCTCTCTCTCTCTTATAGATATCTGCACGGGCACTGCTCAGATGAGCTTTCCTCCATAGTTCCCCCACCTGCTGCCTCCAACAGATCTACCAGGGGAGCAGAGCGAATGCACCCTTTTACTGTCCAGGTCACCAGACATAGAACATCTTTTTATGCGCGCTCTTTTGTGTCGAGGACTTCCAAGTTGTGGAACTCCTTGCCGGCACATGTTTTTCATTCTCCTCCGAACCTCCAAAGCTTCAAGTCCAGAATTAACAAGTTGCCTCTTTCCTCCTTGTCGACACCCACGGTACAATAGTATTGAAACTGTGTGCCCTCGTGGTGTGTTGTTGAAATAATAAAAAAATTAAAAAACTACAAAAAATGTACAATCACTTTACATTAAACCTAAATTTACAGTCACAACCGTCCTGGTTATCAGGGCCTGTATACCTTTTTAATAAATTCACTGATATAATAAAAAGAATTGTCAACCAAAAATAATTTTAACTTATGTTTAAAACACCTCAGTGTATCCGTAGCCTTCGCCACCTGAGGAAGCATATTAAAATAAAAACAGCCAGCATATACAGGTGATTTCTTATATGTCATACACTGGTAATTTGATAAGTGAATATCATTTCTTGTCCGGGTAGTGTAGCTGTAAACTGTACTGTTTTTAATAAAGCTGCTCCTACGTGTACATGTAAAATTCAAGAGTTTATACAACTACACCCCTGTGACAGTCACCAGTTTTTTTGTCCTAAAAGTAGTCCTGCTTGGTTCTCTTTGTTGTGGTCCAAAAATCAGGTGGATTATTCTTTTTGGCATACGAAAACCCAATGTATATCATTTGCATGCCCCCACGCTATTATGTTGTGTGCCAGCACTAAAGCAAAATACACATTAATGAGAGAATATTCATTTGGGGTGTCCCTCAGTATCATGACGCAAAAATATGCCTTACCCAATATGTTCAATATACGTTTTATCTGGGTCTCATGAAAGCCTATTATCCAAAATGCAACCTAAAAAGTTGGTGGAGGTACTTAAGGTAATATAGTTATCATTAAACTTAAAATTAATATCTATAGAGGGCCCTCGACATGTTCCCGTAGACTCTACACAAACTGTCTTAGAACTATTTACAATCAGGCGATTGCTGCAGCACCACTGACCAATGTTTGACAAAATACGATGCACCTTAACTACATCATCAGACAATACCAGATCCGAAACTATGATTGCTATGTCATCCGCGTATGCAACCTCCAACCTGTCAGATAGTTGGGAAGATCATCTACGTACAACATAAACATAAGCGGCCCTAGGACGCTTCCCTGCGGAGCGCCCAGTTTTACTTGAAAGTCATCACCGTTCACGGTGACTACCAATCGCTTGTCTCTTACAAACGACACAAGTCAATCACTAACATATATATATATATATATATATATATATATATATATATATATATATATATATATATATATATATATATATATATATATATATATATATATATATATATATACAATTGACCCATTTGTTTGTGAGGCGCCCTGTAAAATCTTTATTTACAGGCCGATTTTAACCGGGTCTCCTTTAAGTGTAGATCTTGACAAACTGTATTTTTTGAACAATAACCGCCATATTTCTACAAAATTCAAGGTAAAGAGTAACGAGAAGTGAGGAGTAAGGAGATTAGGAGTAAAATTTTAAGAATTCTTTTATGAGAAATTTGGTCAGATCATTGAATTGACCATCCCGCAGACCAGTCCTGCGCTAAATTGCATTAAAAAAACTGGAATAGTCAAATTAAAAATGCATAATACATCATTTTTATAAATTTAGTGTGCCAAGTTATCCATCAAGAAATGTTGAAACTGTTGATTTTCAAAACTGATATTAAGCTGCGTGAAAGTTATTACAGTTTGTCAGTTTGTCTAGTGTTAACAATCATGGAAAACCTGACTTTAAGAGACAAAGTAGAAATGGTACGTCTTGTTGGCGACAATGTGCGTTTGACAAGAGAAGCTGCGAGAGGGTGTAATAATAGACACCTAGATTACAAGTAAGTCGGAGTACTGTACAACGCGTTAAGAACGTTTTCATTGAAACAGGACCTGTTTAAGCCAATTTGCTCAGAGCCAGGCAGAATGGACCTCGTGGAATTTTGAGATATAATGAGGAAATTTTACAATATTTTAGTAACAACCCCCAGACTAATATTAGATCCGCTAGCCTAAACCTTAACATGCCCAGAGAAAGTATTAGGCGATGCCTGGAGAAAATGGAATAGGGGCTTTTAAGCCAAAAATTTTGCATACATTGAAACTGGGAGATGAGAAAAGACGATAAGAGTGTTGCTATTGGTTACAAGCGGAATATCCAAATAATCGGAATTTTTTGAATGAAATTTTATTTAGCGATGAAGCCACATTTATTACAAATGGGGCCGTTTCAAGTCAAAATTACCGTCACTGGTCAGCGGAGAATCCTGGATTCATCGTAAATGCAAAGCGACAGTATTCGAAAAAAAAATAACGTTTGGTGCGGAATACTTAATGGCAGAATAATTGGCCCTTCAAATTAGCACTAATTAGGCCCACGAGAACACATACCCGGGTCCAGTTTCAATTTTTATATGTTTATATATATATATATATATATATATATATATATATATATATATATATATATATATATATATATATATATTATATATATATATATATATATATATATATATATATATATATATATATATATATATATATATATATACAGGGTCTCCCAAGTTGAGTAGCCTATTAGATTATTTTCCAAACTATGCATATCTGAATGCTAAAAATTTGCACATGGGCGTCGCCGAAGATGCTCTATCTGAAAAAATAATTTCCAAAATGGCGCACTTCCGGTTATACCAGAAGTAGGTGCTAACTTTGTTATTTTAAATAGAACAGCCTGTATATTATTACATATTTAGAATGCTTATTTGATTTTAGGTGGACTTTTATTAACAAACCTTAGTCCTATCTTCAAATGTTTTCGAAATATTTCAATTTTTTCGAAAATTCGAGCCACGAGAAGGCTTTTTTTATAAGGGTATTTTAGCTTTCTGGTGGGTGTGTTAGGATATTTTTTTAAACTGTGCATTGCAGGACAACAAAGGTGTGTTGTTACATTATTGAAACAATATTTCATATACAGGGTGTTTTGTGTAATGTATATGAATTCCGTAGCTTTCAAACTCAAAAAACTTGTTTATTTCAAATAGAACACCCTGTATTTTATTATTTTATCAAATGCTTCTGAAGACACTCTTTCAAACTGTATTAGCATTCCCTATACCTAAAAACGATTTTTCTTGAGTTATTGACATTTTTTAGAAAAAAGCACAGAATTCCGCAAAAAAAAGTTAATTAATTAACTTATTCAATAGAACACCCTGTATTTTATTGTTTTATCAGATGCACTAGAAGTCACTATTTAAAACTGTATTAGCATTCCCTATACCTAGAAACCATTTTTTTTGAGTTGTTAACAATTTATTTAAAAAAAGTACAGAATTCGGCCAATACAGTATTATGTTAATAATGTATGCATTTATGTATATATTTATATATGTATGTGAATGTCTGTCACACATAAAAGAAATTATATTATCATAGGAATTGTTCAAATTGTCCACCATTTGCATTAACACATCTTTCCGAGCGAGATAGAACTCCATCACTTGTTGCACGCTGTATTTCGAAGGGATTAAGGTTGTCGAGACTATTTCGAACTCGGTTTTCAAGTTCTTCT
Source organism: Tillus elongatus (assembly GCA_964006375.1). NCBI lineage: Eukaryota > Metazoa > Arthropoda > Insecta > Coleoptera > Cleridae > Tillus > Tillus elongatus. Next base: position 33,480,701 of record OZ023262.1, on the reverse strand, counting down.
CTGGAATTAACTGGAGTTGCATAAACGTCTGCCTTGATCTTGCCCCACAAGTAAAAATCGAGCGGCGTCAGATCGGGTGACCGTGAAGGCCAAACATATCTTCCTCCGCGTCCTATCCACATATCTTCGAACACTTCATTCATGTACACCTTGACATCTGCTGAAGAATGCGCAGGGGCACCATCTAGTTGATACCAACAATTGATATGATGGTTGAGGGGTAGAGTGTCCAGGAAATCACTGACTGTGGTTCGTAATAAGAATCTTACTGATTGGAGGTAAGGTTACTATCGTAAATATAGTAAGAAATTTTATTGTCCATTAGAAGAGCAAATACATTAAAACTAAATTTATTCTGGAAACAGCGCTCTTTTATCACATGAGGATTTTGCTGTGCCCAGTAATGCGAATTGTGTCTGTTAAAAATTCCTTCATGTGAAAACTTGGCTTCGTCTGTCCAAATTATATTTTTTATAAAGGAGGGACTATTTTGGTGACGATCCAGGAGCCATTGACAAAATTCCACTCTTCGTGTTGCATCACTAGGTTGTAGAAAATTCACAGTTGTAAATTTATAATCGTGCATATTGTGCTTACGCAATATTCTATGTATTGTCGAATGCGACAGGTTCAAATCAGCTTCAGCAGTTTTTACTGATGCCTGGGGATGGGCTTCAAAATACGATAATACAGTGATTTCAACGTCTTCGTTTCCTGTTAGTGGTGCGTTTCTTGATGAGTTTTTCATATGGCAGCTACCAGTGATCAAGAAGTTTGATTCGTACCTTCTGAATTTTTTAATTGTCATTGGTGGTACCACAGGATACCGTTCGTTGAACACTCGACATGTCCTGCTGGCAATTCTGCTACACTCCCCGTAAAAGTAAAACAAATTGAGCAATTGTTCATGTGAGTAGTTACGGCTTTCCATTATACTCTCGAGTCGTAATTTATTTTATTTTTATTTATCTATTTATGATAATTCGCCCAACACGATATACAAGATATAACAATAATAATTATTGTTCACACAAACATACATCAGCTCAGGTAATAAAACAATAATGTCACATTACTGAAACGTCAAACTGTAGACAGCACTCTAATAAGTTTATTAACTAACTTATTTTTGTGGCATTCTGTGCTTTCTTCCAAAGGTTGTAAATAACTAAAGGAAAATGGTTTCTAGGTATAGGGAATGCTAATACAGTTTTAAATAGTGACTTCTAGTGCATCTGATAAAACAATAAAATACAGGGTGTTCTATTGAATAAGTTAATTAATTAATTTTTTTTTGCGGAATTCTGTGCTTTTTTCTAAAAAATGTCAATAACTCAAGAAAAATCGTTTTTAGGTATAGGGAATGCTAATACAGTTTGAAAGAGTGTCTTCAGGAGCATTTGATAAAATAATAAAATACAGGGTGTTCTATTTGAAATAAACAAGTTTTTTGAGTTTGAAAGCTACGGAATTCATATACATTACACAAAACACCCTGTATATGAAATATTGTTTCAATAATGTAACAACACACCTTTGTTGTCCTGCAATGCACAGTTTAAAAAAATATCCTAACACACCCACCAGAAAGCTAAAATACCCTTATAAAAAAAGCCTTCTCGTGGCTCGAATTTTCGAAAAAATTGAAATATTTCGATAACATTTGAAGATAGGACTAAGGTTTGTTAATAAAAGTCCACCTAAAATCAAATAAGCATTCTAAATATGTAATAATATACAGGCTGTTCTATTTAAAATAACAAAGTTAGCACCTACTTCTGGTAGAACCGGAAGTTCGCCATTTTGGAAATTATTTTTTTCAGATAGAGCATCTTCTGCAACCCCCATGTGCAAATTTTCAGCATTCAGATATGCATAGTTTGGAAAATAATCTAATAGGCTACTCAACTTGGGAGACCCTGGATATATATATATATATATATATATATATATATATATATATATATATATATATATATATATATATATATATATATATATGTATATATGTATATATGTATCACACCGATAACTCAAAAAATAATGGGCTGATTTTGATCAAATTTGGCGAGTACCTCTCTTTTGCCAGTGGATGGGTTGTACTCGAGCAGTTTTTCAGTTACTAGGGAATATGCCTTTATTGTAAGATATCTGAAACAGAGGAGTCAGGACAGGAGCAAGTTCTGGTGCGCATTTTTTTAGAACATTTGCTGTCAGATAGTCGGTTTTTCAGAAAGGTAGTCAAAGAGCTGGAAAAAGTTGCTGTGAGAAGGTGACCGGTAAATGCAACAGATGAATTTAGTTGCAGCCCTGAGAGAGACTTTTATCCATAGTATGTCTTTTCTTCCAGCTTCTAAATTGGGGAGTCTGGTGCAGGGTAGATTGCTACAGACGTATGCGCAAACGCCTCTATGAAATCTAAAGGAAGTAAGGAGCTCATACCCCGGGAAATTAAGGTGATTAGTGACTGTTTCGGCACTGATTTGGGTTTCGGTGAGGAAGAGGAGTTGGGGACTGTTAGCCTGGAGGAACTGCTGGACGGACTTCAGGTTAGAATTTAGACCACATATATTTGAAAAGGATATGTAAAATCTTGATGTTGGCGCCCCCTGTACACCCCTCTCCCGGAGATCCGAATGGAGGGGTATTTTACCTCCGGAATCTTTTGTACAAGGAGGAGGCATCATCATTTTTGCTTATAAGGGAAACCGACTCATACACCAGAAGCGGGAAACGTCCGTTGGGACTTCACCGCCCCTTTGATGTATGGGGTAATACCTCCTCGGGCGTGAAAAAATCCTTTACTATCACGTAAAGGAAAATTCCACTACCACCTGCTATGGATTGGATTGGATCAATGTCTACCCCTTTAAAAATAAGAGTAATAAAGGGACTATCAATTGTTCAATAGTTATGCTTTTCGACATAGTAGGAGGATACAAAACATCATTTTGTATCCATGCCTTTGTCGGTGCCTTAAGCTGCATCTTCCAAAATTATTTCGACAGTCACAGGTAGCTCATAAGTCGTTGGTGATACAAATTTTCTTTGTTTTTCCAAATTGAACATTTCTTATATTATTGCAATTATTGCAGTTTCCGTCGAGTTACAATGCATGTTTATTACAAAAATTTGTTCATGGAGTTATTTCGATTGTTCAACATTGTTGGCACATATCAAAATTTATGATACGACGTTTTCACCTATATATAGCAGTGTTCCATGAAAATGACGCAAACAAAGAGGTTTCGTTTATATTATTCGTGAAAAAAATCGTGCTCCGGTATACAATTTTTTGTGTTTCCGGATAAGTTATTGTTTGTAAAATTTTCGTGAAATTTTGGTAATTAATAATAAATGTTTAATAAGTTACTGTAAAGCAGTATTTTTGGCTTTTCGTGAAAAAATTGTTTTCAAATTTTCATGCGTTTTTTCTAATTTTCGTCAAAAAGCTTTTTGCGAATGATTATGTCTTGGTGTGTTGGTAAATAGCTTGGAGAAGTTGGTTGACCAAGAAAATCGGACCAGTTTTTTCGGGAACATTTTAAGTTTATTTTCGGAAAATTGTTGTACTTTTTCAAACAAAAAAGTTATTTTGAGGAAATATGGTACATTTTTTCTACTAAGTATATAGGCTGTACTGGTAACCAAATTTGAGGTTTGATTTTATATTAAAAAGTTTGGACACAGCAAGTGCGTTAAGGAATTGAATTTTCATAAAAATAATTTTAATGGCAGATATGTCTTTTTTTTAATGAAAGCATGCATCAAACTTGCCTAAATATTTTTAACACAAAATTCTGCTAAAAGAATACATAAAATTCGAATTATATACCTAATCTGTAAATAAAATTAAAAATAAAATAACTTGTTTGCACGAAAATCCATTAAAAACTTATTTTCGACGAATTTTGTTTGAAAAATGTTCCACCAATTCAATAGTTTTTCATACAAAAATTCTTACATGTTTCTTCAAAGAAAATTAATTATATTCATTTCTAAGAAAATTCGCTGTTAAAGGAACATTTTGTACAAGAAAATTAATTGATAGAAATAGAAATCAATTAAGTAAATTACAAAATATTCGAATTCTGATCTAAATACTTTTTCTGTGGCTTCACAGATAAAATTATTTTGCCTGTGGATGCTGAAAAATTGAATCCGGATGTAGAGAAGAAAACAACCTTTTTTCATGTCACGAATCTCTAGGTATATGTTAACTGTGGCACGGTTTTACCAACTAAGGGCAACAACAGCTACTATTAAATTTGAATTAAAAGTCTTAAAAGTGCTTATTTTTCATTTTCGACAAAAAGTCGCTAAAAACTATATTCGAATTACACAATCTGATCAGATATTGTTAAAATGGAATCACAGACGAAAAAAGTTAAAAAAAAAGTTAAAAGAGAAATTCAGTCAACGGTAAGATTTGAACCCACGTCCCCCGGCTCATCATACAGGCATCCTAACCATTAAACCACGAAAGGCTTCTGGAAAACTGCAGGAAGGTAGACAGCCAATAATGGTCTTAAGTTATGTATTTGTAATATGTAAGGTCTCTAGAGGCAGATTGTGCAGTTATTTTAACAAATGAGAAGAGTAGGATAAACCTAGAACATTCTAATGCACATTTTATGGAATATTCTCCATTCGTAAACCGCAAATACTAATTCTTACGTTACAGATCTCCAGTTTGACATTTACAGGAGAAATATTATAAAATTATCAAAGTAATCTTTCGCGTACTCCTTGAACTTTTTGCGCAGTGAAAAGATAAACGTTGTCTGGAATATTTAATAGATTTTGTTTAACACATACAATATTTTGCTATTGCGTCTTCTCTGACTTTTAGTGGCACTAAAATTTTGCTTGACTAAGTACCCATAACTTTTTGCCTTTCAACATAGAGACCCAACTTTTGGTGCAGAGTTTGTTTTTTGCAACGTGAACCATCTTGCCAAATGTGGTTGTCATAGCTTTGTTATTTTCGGAGATATGAATTTTTCCACAAGAAATCCTAAACTTTTCACGGAAAAACTGGTCCGATTTTCCGGGATAACTAACTTGTCCGAGTCACTTGCAAAAAGAATTTACTTACCAAATTTTAGTGAAATCGACCATTTACTTTTTGAGTTTTCGGTGTGATACGTATATATATATATATATATATATATATATATATATATATATATATATATATATATATATATATATATATATATATATATATATATATATATATATATATATAAACACATTAAAATCGAAACTGACCCCGAATATGTGTTCTAGGGGGCCCAGTTCGCGCTCAACTGAAAATATTTTTTCAAAATTCTAAACTACAGATCTCCTGATTAGTGAATTTTTTAAAGAACATACACTAAAAAGACATAGGTGCTTTTAAAAACATTGTTATGAAAATTCATTGCTACAACGCACTTGCTTCGTCCATACTTTTTTAAATAAAGAAAAAGTCATGTCCGACTTGTCTAAGAAGTGACGAAAATATATTTTTTCGAATCATTACTTGGGGAAGCGTTTAACTAAATGTGTAACCGTTAAAGGTTCATGGCCGAAAAATATTGTTTGTCTAAATCTCTTATTAAATCTCTTATTTCCTGGTAAGGCACATTTTGTTTTCATATTCCCTCGTATCTGGATGTAAGGCTGCAACATTTTACATTGAAGACCTGCATTGTTGTCTTTGTTTGGCTGGCATCAAACTGACGACATTACTTTGATGTTACCAGTTGAGGTCTTTTACCAATAAACCGTATCTTATAAGGATATATTGGTAAATTCTGTTGGGGAATCGATAGTGGTAGTATTGTCCTGCCTGGAGGGTCTATCTATTCACGCATATTTTCCATTTTCCTGATGGCAAGTGGTGTTTCCGGTTTTACCCAACCTTCCGACCTCAATATCCGTTTCACGTAATCCTCGAAGACCCTCGTCAGTTTCGTTTTCACTTTATCATGAGACTCAACAAACATACTATATAACTCCTGACTTCGCGGATGACTTTAAATCTAATAGAAAGTATAGTATATACTCAGGTTTGCACTTTATGCCATATCATGTGTCATGCACTGGGGAGCAATTCTGACGTGAACTAACATTATTTGCTGCTAAATTTTTGTTTACTGTCAGCATTTAATTGCTTCTCGTACTATAATAAATGCAACAAGTCGACAACAAGACCATCATGACACCGAAAATAACAAATGTTGGCCCTGAATTAAATTGCTGATTTATATAGTATTAAGTTTCTCGTGAATTCTCGTAAAAAAATTCACTAACGAGAAGATCGAGACTTTTAATTTTGAAAAAATGTCTTCAAATGAACGCAAACTAGGACTCCCAGAACCCATATCCGCGGTCAGTTTATATATATATATATATATATATATATATATATATATATATATATATATATATATATATATATATATATATATATATATATATATATTGTAAATTTAAGCGATTAAAGCATATTTTATCGTGGAAATGGCTAGAGTGCGTCTATATTTGTATTGTTCAGTCAATCCTAAGTTATGCTATCATAGCCTGGGGAAATTCATACGAGGTACACCAGAGATGCCTGAACATAACACAAAAATGGATTATAAAGACAATGCTGAATAGAACGATATTATATCCTAGTGTAAAATTTTTTCAGGATTGCGGTATATTCACAGTGTCAGACCTCTACATATTTACAGTTGCTAAATTCATGAAAAACTTCCCCATTTATCATTCACCTATTTCTCATTGTATTACAACAAGATCAATTAGCTCAAGCAAAGTAACAGTTCCCTTTAGGTCCTTAAATCTTTCACAATAGCACATTTCATACATGGGGCCACTAATATAATATACAATGAGATTCCAGCACACTACACACAGGGTACTTTTCAAAATTTCGTAAATGCTTTTAAAAAGTGGTACGAGACAAAGAAGGATCAATTACGCAAAAAACTTTCACAAGCTTAACAAACACTATTACATTGGTAAACTATTTAATGTTTATTTTTGTGTTTGTATTTTTTTTCTCTTCTTTACCTTCATTCCCTTCAACTCGTCTTGTATATTATATAATTTTTAAAATTAATTTTTTGTTGTTTTTATATTATATATATATATATATATATATATATATATATATATATATATATATATATATATATATATATATATATATATATATATATTTCTGTTATAAAGATGCCTTAAATAATATCGAACTTCCATTATCGGGACATAAATAAATAATGTGTTCACAGAAACCCTCTCGGGTTTACAGTACACGCATTAAAAACATTTTGTAGTATATTCAATTTAAATTTATATTTGAATAAGACCTGAATTAGATTTTAACAATATACTAGAATTATTTTTAGATTAGATTTAAGTAATGTTATCGACTTTTGAATTATTCTTAATTGCTTAAATGAACAATAAACATATTATATATATATATATATATATATATATATATATATATATATATATATATATATATATATATATATATATATATATATTGTGTGTGTGTGTATCATACAACTCAAAAATTAAGGCCCGAATTCAAATCAAATAATCAAATTTGGTGAGCAACTTCCTTTTAGCGAATTTTTCGTAACACGAAAAATTTACTATGAGGAGATTTGTGTGATGAAATTTGGTAGGTACCTTAGATTTGTACGTGGATTGGATAAGTTCGTTAGCCAGGAAAATTGGATTAGTTTTTCCGGGAAAATTTTGAGTTTCTTTTCGGAAAATTTTTGTATCTCCGAAAATAACAAAGATATGACAACTAAATTTGGCAAATGCGTTTCTATTGTCAAACTTATTTTACACGCTGAATTCAGATCTCTGCGTTAAAAGGAAAAAAAGTTATAGGCATTTAAAGAAAAAAAATTGGGTGCCACTGGTGATCAAAGAAAGCACAACAACAAAATATGTAGTGTACTTAACAAAACCAATTGAATATTACATACAACGGTTAAGTTTCTTGACGCAAAAAGATAAGATCAAGAAGTAACCGAAAAAATATTTTGAAAATTTTATAACTTCTCTTCTTAAAACGTCAAAGTCGCGATTTGAAACGTCAAAATTTGCAACTTCCAGTCAAATAATCTGAACAAATTTGGATTGTGCAAAAGAAATGTCATAATCGGTGTGTTTTACAAAGACTTAAGTTTCAGCTTCAACCATCATTGTATTTTATTTTGCTAAAATATTATTGGAAAATCCATTTCAACTAGACACTCTTTCTGATGCTTTGGCAGTAGTTTCAGCTATATAGTTTATGGTTTAATAGTTTATATTTAAGCAAATTCTCGTAGACTTATGAATTTTGAAAAGACTTCTTCAAATGAGCGCGAACTAGAACTTCTAAAATCCATATACGGGGTAAGATTCAGTTTTTGTCTGTTTACACATATATAGGGTGACGCACTTCTAGGGTAAAACTCAATATTTCTGTTTATAAACAAGATACGAGCAAAAATTATGTACGCTAGTTACAGGGTGTTTTGAGCTGCATATTATTATTTTTTTAAATCACAGGCTGGCCCATAAGTCGTTGGTGTTACACACTTTCTTTATTTTTAGAACACCTCTTATGTTATTGTATTTTTGCATTTTGCCTCGAATTATAATCCATGTTTGTAAGTAAAAAAATTTATACCAGTCATTGTTTTTGAGTTGTTTCACATTTTTTGCGCATATCAAAAAAGTATGTGCGCAGCAAGTGCGTTACCGTAGCGAATTTTCGTAAAAATGTTTTGAATGTCAAATATATTCTGTTTTTAAAAGGATATTTGGGTGGCAGTATAACCTATATAGTACTAACAATGTACCATATTTCATTAGAATAGCTTTGTTGTTTCAAAAACTTCAAACATTTTCCGAAAATAAACTTAAAGTGTTCCAGAAAAAAAACTGGTCCGATTTTCCTGGCCAAGCAAGCACTTCAAGCTATTCGCACACCTGCCAAGATATAATTATTGACAATCAACTTTATGACTCAAGTATAAAAAAAAATTATGTAAATTTGCAAAAAATTTCTTTTACAAATATTTTTTTTGCCAAACTTGCCTTCAGTAATGTTACACTATATTATATTTTGTACAAAAATTCTACAACTTTTTTTTACAATAACTTCCTAAACATTATTTTTAATTACCAACATTTCACAAAAACCTTACAAAAAAATATTTTTACGGAAACTAACAAAATTTCTGCGAAAACTTTTCCAATTCATCCCCTATTTGAGAGCGCCTGTATACAGCAACTCGGTTTTATCGACGAGTAAGACAAACAAAAACTCTGAATGTGTCATTTCCATGGGGCTCCGCTATCAATTGGTAAAAACGCCGTATCACAATTTATGATATGTGTGTGCAATATGGCAAAAACGTGAAAAGTTGCAAAACAATTGAAATAACAAAAACGAGGAACGATAAATAATTTTTGTCCTTACAAACATGCACTAGAATTCAATGGGAAATGCAAGCATGCAATCACATAAGGAGTATTCTATTAAAAAAAGAAAATTTGTATCACCAACGACTTATGGGTCACCTGTGATTATCAGAGTAATCTTAAAAAATGTAGCTCAAGATACCCTATAATAAACGTATACAATTTTTTCTCGTATCTTGTATATAAATGAAAACATTGAGTTTTATCGTAGAAATACCTCACCCTATATATGTGTAAACAGACAAAAACTGAAATTTACCCCGTAAAAGGGTTTTAGGAGATCTAGTTCGCGGTCATTTGAAGATATCTTTTCAAAATTCATGTCGCTGTCTTCTCAATAAGCAATTATTTCTACAAAAATTTGCTGAAATATAGACCGTTAAACCATAAACTCTATAGCTGAAACTACTGCCAAAGTATGTAAGACTAGATGCATTCTCGCAACAATTAGAACCGTAGACCGGTTTCGCTCTCATTAGAGCTCTTCAGTACGGCATACTAATTGTAGCAAAAATGCACCAAAATTAATACGACTATAGTATAGCCAGCCTTAAAACACTATGTGAGTGGTGGACGTGCCGCCACCTAGTTGCAGAACCAAGTCTACGGTATACGGTTCTAATTGTTGCGAGAATGCATCTAGTCTTACATACTTTGTCCCTATATTGGGGTAGAAATGGGCCAGGGCTGACAATTTTCTAAATTGTTAATTAGTTGTATACAGTTTCTATTTTTTAACACTTTGTGTTATTTGGAGCTGGCATGACAACATACTACTTGGTTCCGCAACTAGGTGGCGACACGTCCACCACTCACTGAGGGAAGGCTGGCTATACTATAGTCGTATTAATTTTGGTGCATTTTTGCTACAATTAGTATGCCGTACTGAAGAGCTCTAATGAGAGCGAAACCGGTCTACGGTTCTAATTGTTGCGAGAATGCATCTAGTTTTACATACTTTGTCCCTATATTGGGGTAGAAACGGGCCAGGGCTGACAATTTTCTAAATTGTTAGTTAGTTGTATACAGCCTCTATTTTTTAACACTTTGTGTTATTTGGAGCTGGCATGACAACATACTACTTGGTTCCGCAACTAGGTGGCGACACGTCCACCACTCACTGAGTATACTGCCAAAGTATCAGAAAGAGGGTCTATTTGAAATGAAGTTTCCGAAAACATTATAGTAAAATGAACGATTGAAGCTGAAACTTAAGAAGCTGAAACTTAAGATATTGTAAACTACACTTGCTACAACATTTCTTCTACACAGTCCGTATTTGTTTCAGATTATTTGTCTGAAAAGTTCAATTTTGACGTTTTAAGAAGAAAAATTATAAAATTTTCAAATATTTTTTCTGCTTCCTCTTGACCTTTTTGCGTCAAGAAAACTTAACCGTTGTATGTAATATTCAATTGGTTTTGTTAACCACAAAAAATATTTTGTTCTAGTGTTTTCCTTTGATCACTGGTGAGTGGCACCCAATTTTTTTCTTTAAATGCCTATAACTTTTTTCCTTTTAACTAAGAGATCTGAATTTTGGCATGTGGGATGAGTTTGATAGTATATATATATATATATATATATATATATATATATATATATATATATATATATATATATATATATATAAGTATATGCCAAATTTGGCTGTCATAGCTTTGGTGCTTTCGGAGATACAAATTTTTTTCCAAAGAAAACCTAAAATTTTCCCGGAAAAACTAGTCCAATTTTTCTGGCCAGCGAACTTGTCCAAGCCACTTACAAACCGGCGCATTATTTTTAATATCCTTACTAGTGAATTTTCCGTTTTACGAAAAATTCGCTAAAAGAATTATGATACGACGTTTGTACCAATATATAGTAAACAGAGTCCTATGTAAATAACGCATTCAGAGAGGTTTTCCTTTATATTTTTTGTGAAAAAATTCGAGGTCCCGTATAAAAATTTTTCGTGCCCCCGTAGAAATCAATGGTTGTAAAATTTCTGTAAAATTTTGGTAATTAAGAATAAATGTTTAGTAAGTTATTGTAAAAAAAGTATTTTCGGATTTTCGTGGAAAAGTTGTTTATTTTTTTGTTACTTTGGTGAAAAATCTTTTTGTGAATAATTATATTGTGGTAGGTGGGTAAATACCTTGAAGAAGTTCGTTAACCCGGAAAATAAGAGTAGTTTTTTCGGGAACGTTTAAACTTTATTTGCAAATTTTGGAACTTTTTCAAACATTATATTTGGATGAAATCTGATACACTACTAGCAATTTTTATTTAAAAAGTTCGATATTAGAGAGGTACTGATGGTGAGACGTTACAAAACAAATTTTCAAACTAATTTTGGGCCCCTAGACCCCAAATCAAAGTCCGTTTGAAGTGAGAGGAAACACACACACACACTCCTATAAGCCTTCAAGTCCAGAATTAACAAGTTGCCTCTTTCCTCCTTGTCGACACCCACGGTACGATAGTATTTAGGCTGTGAGCCCTCGTGGTGTGTTTTTTAAATTAAAAAAAAAAAATTGAAAACGATTAACGCTATCAATTTTTTCCCACAAACATCCATTATAGTTCGATGGCAAATTCAAAAATACATAAATGCCTTTATATAACAGGTGTTCGATTTAAAGAGAGATTTTTTTTTCTCCAGCGACTTATGGGCCATACACCCTCAGGATCTCCAGTAGGGATCAGAGGAGAGAAAATGAGGTTACATTCTAGCCCGCAAGCCTGGGCTGTTTCACCGACGGATCGCGGCTGAAGGACCAACAATCCTCCGGGGCAGGAATATACATCGAGGGCCTGGGGGTGCGCGAGAGCAATGCTCTTGGCGCATATACCACGGCATCTGAAACAGAGGGGTACGCTATCCTGTCTGTGGCCAATAGACAGGATGTGAAGAGTAGTCGCAAGAAATGTGTGTACGTCTGCTCAGATAGCCAGGCAGTCCTCCGGGCAGTCTGTGTGGCCAGATTCAGGTGTACACTGGTTCAGGAGTGCGCTGACGCCCTCAAAGGACTAGCCAGGACAAACGAGGTACAACTAGTGTGGGTTCCGGGACACTGTGGCGTAGCGGGGAATGAGGTGGCGAATAATCTCGCAAGGCTCGGTTCCCGGCGGCAGTTCTGTGGCCCGGTGCCGGCGATAGGTATAAGTAGGAAGACGGTCTCTGTCGCCTTAGACAGGTGGGCCGAGAAATCAATGAAGAGGCACTGGAGGCCGGACAGAGATAAAGCTGTCTGGCTACTCGGAAGGAGTCGACCTACGCTTCGCCGCATCTTTGGGGTGACAACAGACCACTGCGCCCTTAGAAGACACCCCACATTGATAGGCGTAGAGAGGGATCCCATTTGGCAGAAATGCGTCCTACCACTACCTGTGCGAATGTGAGGCTTTTGGGAGTCTTCCAGCAGAATTTTTCGGATCAAGGACTCTGCAGAGGAATCAGGTAGGTACCGTCCAACTGAAGACCGTCACGGTCTTCATCTCGATGTCGAGGCGGTTTAGCGACGGAACTGAGGAAGGGTAGAGCATGGTTGTTGGGTTGCTGGGGTTGGCAAAAAGGGCCCATGGTGGACTATTTGCTTGGCGTTGGCCTCCTCACCACTACTAATACTACTATGGGCCATCCTGTGATTGTCTAAATAACTTTATTAGATGCAGTTCAAAACACTCTATAATTAACATATACAATTGTCTCAAGTATCTTGTATAATAACGGCAATATTGAGCTTTACCTAAAATGCGTCATCCTGTATAGGACCGATCGATTAGTAGGCAAATTATCATTAATGAGAACCGTTTTTTCGAAAACAGTTATTATCTTAAATAACCAACAAACGTCCAAAACCCGGAAAATTACCAGCACTAGTTGCTACCGTTATGCTCTTTCATATACTCTATGACTTTTGCCTCCATCTGCATAGGGTCTCTCAGAACTTTACTTTGCTTAACTTCTCTCTACGCTTCTTTTTTCCTGCCATTACAAACTCGGATTCTTTTTCTTTAGTTCCTGCCACTACTTTTACTGCAAACTCTTAAACTTTCTTAAAATCTCCTTTGATTTGAAAATAACATTAGCTGTCTAAACGCTCTTGCTGATTCAAGATTTTATTTCGACTAATGAGAAGACTTTACTTATTTTTATATCACCCCCGTAGCGCGAACTCTCAACAAGGCTGATACACTACCAACACGTAGCTGAAATATTTTCTGCACGACCGCACGTGTCACAATGTCTCTCGACAATAACACGCATGAAGAATTTAATACCAATATAAGGAGAAGGTGTTAGTCTGAGAGTCTACGAGTCCATACTCATATCGATATGGCATTCATGGCCTTCCAAGTTCCATTTTACGTTGTTAAACGTCCACGTTACGTTCTCTTTTATCGAAACGTCACATTCTATAGACATATAATGGTTTGGGACCTTCATATGGTACAATTACAGAACCCAAATTAACTTAGCCTCGAATTAACTGTCAGGACGTGCCGCTAAATCAGACTGAAGGACTTTTTTGTGGTCTCTTATAACGTCTTCTCCTTTTCCTCGTGTCAGTAGGAGGAAATATCCTTATTTAGGAATGTTGCTACAGCTAAATCAATCAAGTCCGTGACAATCTGTCTCTGGACGGAGGAAACTTGAGTGATAGTGTTTTAAATCTCCAACCGTGGGGTTTAGAGCGATCATCAGCAGTTTTCTTATGTATCTGCGGTATTTGCTGAAACAAGAAAATTGGTGGAATTTTAAAGGTAGATACAAGGCTTCAGTTTGTGCACGAAGACTGTGTAGTGATCTGAAATTAACTGATTATGTTACATTTGTTAGTTCCCATAAATCGCTAAATTTGTTCACTAATCAGGAGATCGAGACTTTTGAATTTTGAAAAAAATGTCTTTAGATCAACGCGAACTAGCCGGAACACCTACCCTGAGTCAGCTTCGATTTTTGTACATTTGTATATATACATACATATATATATATATATATATATATATATATATATATATATATATATATATATATATATATATATATATATATATATATATATATCATTTCTGAACGTCACACTGTCTGGGATTACCATAATTAAACTTTGAATGTAGCGGCCTCTCCTCCAGACACCAAAATTTACTTCACTCCCGACGCGTTTCGACCCTCAAATAGGTCATCCTCAGGGGAAAATCTAAAAACACAAACAAGACAGGTCTGTCAGAAAAACATTCGTTTTTCCGGTAAGCAATTGTGCATCACCGAGCACAATGATGACAAGGTGATCCTCACAGAAAAGTCCACAAGTCACACAGAAGAAACACTGACCAACAGTCAAGTCAAAATTTAAAAAGCTAAAAACTATAGATACAGTAACCACAGTTAAAATATTGATTTGAACATGCAAACTACGTTAACAAAGTTAAAAGCATCAAGCAACTAAAAAAGCACTGAGACACAAAAACTGTCAAAGTGTAATAACTGAAAATTTGAACACTAAAATAAGCAAGTCTATTGTTGAAGCACTAGCAAAGCCAATGAGTGAAACTGACAAGTTAAACAACACAGCAGGCAGGCAAAGTTAAGCAAGAAACCCAATGAGAACCACTAGGGCAAAGAAACAAGTGAAAAAATGAACCATACTCACTTGAACAATTCTCAAAAAATTGAACTCGGAACTATACATGAAGGTTCCCACAGGTCACAACCTCATCCATTGTGCTAGGGGGCGTGTAATAATACCTTTGAATAATGCCAGAAAACTTGACTTCAACGACAAAAATCAATGCGAAAGATCGGCGATTTTTAACAAACATGATGAAGGGCGGCCATTATGTGAACTTGAAAACGGACAATGTGCACAGGCGCAGGTGCGACAGAAGTGTCAGAAGTGAAATGTCAACGACAAAAATAACAAGGAATGGTCAGGGAGCCATAGAGCAGCCATCCTCAAAGACAATGTTCATGGTCATGTAGAAAAACCATAGAGTTCAGCAGCACTAATTACACCAATTGGCTATAGAATGAAGGAAAGTTCGTTAAATCTGTGTTGGACAAGTTCAAAACTTCACTAGTTTGACACTTAGAATGTTTGAAAATCTCAATCTCTTCTAAGACGAATTGTTCTATGCCAAAGCTTGAAGGGTGCAAGATTAAATACAGATACTGTAATCTTGACAAGTTCAAAACTTCACTGGTTCGACACTTAGAATGTTTGAAAATCTCAATCTCTTCTAAGACGAATTGTTCTATGCCAAAGCTTGAAGGGTGCGAGATTAAATACAGATGCTGTAATCTTAACAGACAGCTGGTATTCGACAAACACACATGGAGACCTAACCTGACTTGTAGATATCTATGGAACATTTGACGTCATCAGATGTGACATAGGACAGTTAAATGACATAGAAACCTAACCTGGGGCTGTGTGTGGCTATCTATGGAACAACTGACGTCATCACAGGTCAGACATAAGACAGTTAAATGACATAGAGACCTAACCTGGGGCTGTGTGTGGCTATCTATGGAACATGACAGGTTGCCATCTTGGAACATCTGACGTCATCACAGGTCAGACATAAGACAGTTCCATAGAGACCTAACCTGGGGCTGTGTGGCTATCTATGGAACATAATGACTGGGGTTGCCATCTTGGGGCATTTGACGTCATCACAGGTCAAACATAAGACAGCTGACACACACACATAGAGACCTAACCCCCGGGTTGCGGCTGTCTATGGACACAGGTCAGCCATCTTGGAACGCGTTTGACAGATGTGACATTTGACAGCTGTCATACAGGTCAGATGACATTTGACACCTGTCAAAACTGACAGGTGACAGCTGACAGCTGTCAACACTGACAGGTCTGACAGCTGACGTTGACATCTGTCACTCAGGTCAGATGACATTGACAGCTGTCAACACTGACAGGTCAGCTGTCAACTGTCAACGTCATGTGCATGCGCGTGACGTCATCGCGCATGCGCAGAAAAAAAGTGGAGGGGGTGAGCCCAGGTGGCTCCCTATCTACTACTAACCATAGGGGTCCAGATGAAACTTATTTAAGGATGCAACAAAAATATTATTATCCTAGTTTAAAACAAAAAATTTTAGAATTAATTTTAGACTGTGCGACATGTGAACAAGCAAAATACAATAGACATCCAATTAAAATACATTTAGAACACACTCCAACTCCTTTGAAACCTCTAGAATTAATTCACATAGATACATTTCAAATCGAATCATCTCAGTTCTTTACAATTCTTGATCCTTTCAGTAAATTCGGTCAGGCCTTTCCGATTAAAAGCAAGAATGCTATCGAAATTTCCAGGGTATTAATAAGATATTTTTCACAATATGGTACAGTAAGAGGCGTCGTTTCCGACTCTGGTACAGAATTCTCAAATGACACTGTCAAAGAGCTCCTAAAGTCATATCAAATTGAACTGCACATAACTACACCTCATAATCCTAACTCTAACAGCCCAGTAGAGAGATTCCACAGCACACTCATTGAACACTATAGAATTTTCAAAATAAAATACCCAAATCTAAAACCTCCTGACTTGATACCCTACTGCATCCTAGCTTACAATTCAAGCATTCACTCTCAAACGCTCAAACCACCTTTTGAGCTAATATTCGGATACATCCCAGAAATCTTCAACTTCGATCCCGAAGTTACACTCACCCAAGAATATAACCAAAAACACAAACATTTTATGAAAATAGTTTATGATATCGTATTAGATCGGATGGAAAAATCGAAAGCAAAAATGCTCCTCAGAACTAACGTCGAAGTTAATCAGCCATTTAAAGAGGGCCAAACAGTATATAAAAAGAACCCCCTGGATTTCACAAGAAGCACAAAAACCCCTATACAGGCCCATACACGATAATATCCCTCTTGGAACATAATAAAGCTTTACTCATAAATCACAAGAATGACGAGCAATGTGTAACTCATTTAAGAAATCTTCGCCTTTCAGGTGGGCATGCGGAGGGCAGCCACAGCTAGAAGATTTAAAGAACAACCCTGGGTTTTTACCTCGCAAGTTAGGTAGAAGCTATTGCCAAAATGACGTATGGCGCCTTATACATGTATATAATATGGAACCCTTATTTACTGACTACAGTAAACTTAGATACAAATATTATCTTAAAGCCAATACCTTAAGTGATAATTTTAGATCTGAATACCATAATTTTATAATCGCCCTTAATTATACTGTAGATAACATAGATGAAACTTTCCTTAGAATTTTTCCTGATAAGTATAGATTTAAGAGAGGTTTACTCAATCCTTAAGGTACAGTTTTTAAATCAATCACTGGCAATCTAGATGCTGATGATGGCGAAAGAATCAACAAAGCCCTTCAATTATTAGCTGATGATCAAAATAGAATGCATGAGCTATTTGACGAACAAACGTCTGTTATGATAAATGCAATAAACGAATTTAATCAAACGGTAAATACTTTAACTCATAATCAAAAAGAAATTGTCAAAAGAATGTTACCACTTCAAAACATTACTAAAGATTTAGCTACTAGTATCATGCCTGTTCTCCAGCGAGCACATATTCTAGAACTGTTGACTGAAATCGCTAACCTATTTAACGCCATAGAATCGATAATATTAACAACTGAAAATGCTATAACGTTCTCTAAATTAAATACTTTTCACACTTCTATCATCAAACCAAAATTCATTATTAAAGAGCTTCCTGTAATAGAAAAATACATTTCACAATCTAAATTAGTAAGCAAGAATGACTTATCTTGGTATGAAAAAATATTTAAAATCAAGTCTATCCAAACAGGATATAAAATTAGATTCCAAATTGATATTCCACTAATAGACAAATCTGACTATATTTACTACCAACTGTACTCCCTACCTATACAAACCAATCCTAACAGCTTCTCTATGATAATACCTCGATCCAAGTACCTTATCCTAAATGAGCAACAATACGCCTTCAGAAACAACCCCTGCCAGGAGCTTACGAACGAGATCTATGTCTGTACAGAAGATACAATAGCAGACGTCAGTGAAGATCCTCCCTGTGAAGTTAGGCTAATTAATTTCCAAAAGCCTATCAATAATTGCGAACAAGAGACTGTAAAAATTACCAAGACTATCGTTTCCAAATATGGCAACACACAGTTTATGGTGGTGGCTCCAAAGGAAACCAAGATGTCAATTAAATGCTCGGGAGAAGAAAACACACAAATTATACAAGGCACGTATATGGTGACACTCAAACCAAGATGTCAGTTGTCGATTGGTGGTAAACGATACAGTACAGTGCAGACCTCAGTTGAGACACAACAATTGTTCTCCTTACCAAAGTTGGAAGAAGATCCAGAAATCAAACTTAACATAGAAGAATTGCCAGCAATGGAACTGGAAAACGTCCCTTTGCACGACGTAAGCAACATCAGGGCTCAGCTGCAGTCTCTAAAAAGTAGAATTCCCGACAAAATTAGTCTCCCGTTGTACCACACAAGTATTTGGACGATCCTACTCTACATCATACTAATCCTTCTAGCAACAATATTTATTACAGCTTTTGTCAAAAGAAGATGTGCCCAGCAGAATGAAAGAAGCAAAGCAGAAGCGGAAAATCCTTTAAGAATTCCGAAACCCAAGGGTTCCGTCCTCTAATGGGGGGAGGAGTTAACACATGGCTTCCCACGATAAGTCACGTAGATGGTATCAGGTTACATTTGCATGCAGCAGTTCCCATAAGCAGATTCTACGAATTATGCCGACCGTTGAAGATAGTGCCAGCAGTGTGAAATCAGAAGAAGCTAGATCTGCATGTTCTCGTGAGAACCTGCAACGAACACTTATCCGATTATTATATAAAGCCACTGTTTTGTGTAATATTTGTTCAGTATTATTTTAGGCAGTAACAATGCTAGTTTGTTGTAAAATAGTTTAAGTAGTTTAATAAATTTTTTAAAAAAAGCAACCTAAGTACAAGTGTTGTTAATTCGCGACTTTGACATTTTAAGAAGTAAAACTATAAAATTTTCAAGTCTTCTGCTCCTTTTTGACCCTTTTGCACAAAAAGACACTTATATTTTGTTTAACAAATAAAATACTTTGGTCTTGTGCGTTTTTTTTTTTGGACCAACAGTGACACCCATTTGTTAATGCATATAAATTTTTTCTTTGAACTTAGAGATCAATGTCTTGGTACATAGTTTGCTTTTTATAATATAAATTTGTGAAAATTTGCTACCATAACGCACTGCACCCAGACTTTTCCAAATTGACCTTAACACTTTGTTGTTGAGTGTTTTTGTTTCTTTGACGTTAATGTATTTCCGCGAGTATGGCCAATCACCGACGCCAGGGAGCAGTGTCACCTCACTATCCTGGAAATTTTGCCAAACCCCTGCCTTTCTGTAAGGAGGGAAGAGATGTTTAATGTTACCAGCATCACATATACACAGGGCCAGCGGCTTTACGCCCCCTTCGAATGGCAGAACGTGCAGACATTCAGCTTGCTCAAATACAATGCCACGACATCGGTTGATGTAAATTTTACAGTATGTACTGAAAAACAATAAAAATTAATTAATTTGCACCTGTTTTTTAATGAAAAATTACCCGATAAACTTAGAATATACTTGCATCATTTTCGTAGCACAAGTAACATTAACACGGCAATTTTTCCATAGGTTTATATGAAACAAAGCATCTAGCTAAAGTTTTTATTACTCAGCTGCATTGTTGACATAATGCAGACATTAATGGTTTATTGCACTTTCGTGTCGAGAGCACTATTAAAATCTTTAACAATCTTGTATTTTATATTACTTGAACAAAGATCTTAAAATTTCCCACTACAATAACTCTAGGTACTATGTTACAAAATGTAAGTATTTCCAGGAATTAATTATGACTCCTAACCATAAATGTTAATTGTTGTTTTAATGTTACAGTAAACAATGAGCAATTTTATTTCTAGAAGCCTCACATTGCTGTTTTAAAAGACGATAATTTGTAAATCTTATAACTTTGGAATCTTTATATTCGGGGATTACAGAACAACATTATCTCTTCCAAGACTCGGTCTTTAAACTACTCCTCAACGGTACAAAATACTTCTTTATTTGCGGGAAATAGTTCACCTTTGAAACGTCCTTTGAGTTTTGGATTCAAATCTGGTGGGGCTAAATCCGGGCAATAGGCTGGGAGTTTAGCCATGCCATGCTTTACTCTTGCGAGTGTCCTGTATATTTAAATGATTTTCTAAATTAATTAACGCTCGGTTAGGCGCTTGGTGGTCCAACAGACTACTACGTCTTTATTTCGCTTATATAATTGTGATGACTGAAACATGGTTAACTGAAAATTTTAGTGATGCAGAACTGTTTGATGAGAGATATTCCGTGCTTAGACAAGATAGAAGCATAGGGAGAAGAGGAGGTGTTCTGATAGCTTCCAGGAAAAGTTTGAATATGCAGTATGTGCCTGTATCCATAGAGGAAACTAATATAGAGTGCCTATTAGTAAAAATGAGGACTAAAAAGAAATCATTTTATTTGTGTTCTGTTTATATCCCCCCTAATGTAAATGTTGACGGATATGTAAAATTTTGCAGAATCTTGATACTATTTTAGATGATAATGTAGATATAGTGATTTTAGGCGATTTTAACTTGCCACTATTTCCTCCAGAAGGCTGTGATAAGAGTGTGCTATTGAATGGTTTTTTAAATCTTTATAATCTCAGTCAATATTGTTGCGTTTTCTCCGGGTTCTGGATAAGTGAAACTTTAAATTTTAAGAAAACTTCAACCGGCCAAAGTGTTCAAAGTGTCGTCGATCCGGGGCAGGGGATAACTGTCTATCTTGGTGACATCATTTAGCTTCCTATAGTCCACGCAAAATCTCATAGTGCCGTCTTTCTTGGTGACCAAAACTACTGGGGACGACCAAGGACTATTAGACTCCTCAATCACACCATCTTCCAGCATTTCGTTAACCATATCCTTGATTTCTGATTGCTTGGCAATAGGCAGTCTTCTCGGCGGCTGTCTAATTGGTCATGCGTCGCCAGTATTAATTCTGTGTTGCACAAGACTCGTACGACCTGTGATTTTATCTTGAGCGAAAATATCGGCCTCCTCCAATATGAACTTCAGGGCCATTTCCATCTCCATGTTGTTCAATTTGCCCCATGAATCCTTGAACCGCTCTACTATTTCTACTGGCAGTCTTCTGTCTAATGCAGTGGGTGTCATGTTTTTTGGACAACGTCACTCGGTCAATGGGTTCGCAAGTGGCGATAACTTCACCTCTCTTCAATGTGACCCTGTTAGTTTGTACGTTAGCCACTCTTATGGGTATTGTCCTCTTCGGGTCTACTAAGCACCGTGCGACGAGGTCACCATCACGTCTATCTTTTAGGGGCTCCGCTATGAGAGCAGACATACCATCAAGTTTCTTCTTTAGTCTGGCTCTGACAATCTTCTCACTGTTACCAGGAATCCGTGTATCCTCGTCGACAATAAGTCTCACCCTGAGATTAGCTTCGCCTGCTGTTGAAGATAAATACAACTCTTCGTTACCGATTCTCAAGATCTTATTCTGGAAGTCTACTGAAAGGACATCGAACTCTTCAATTAAATCCAGGCCCAGAATAAATTTGTCGACGATTTCTGCGACGACAGCCCTTACCTGTAGCTCAGTACTGCCCAGCCTAATGTAAACAGTGGCCTCTCCATGCACAGGTATTCTATCTCCTTTTGCCGTCTCCAACACAGGCTGTTTGTTAGTCGTGAGTGCCGACCTGTTTGGCAACATGTCTGGGCGTACAACGGATCTAGTGGCACCAGTATCGATGGTGAAACTGCATTGTCTTCCGTCTATGCTGCCAGGTATAACGAGGCTCTCGCGGTAGCGTCGGATAGTGGAGACACTGACCTTGGGGCCTTGGGTCTCGCATGCCACGTGTCGCCCACCTACACTGGCGTCAGGTCGTTTTCCCTGATGGCGCTCCCTGTTGGTGTATTCTTGTCTTCTGCGAGCCACCTGTTGGGTTTGTGAGCACTGCCTACTTATGTGCCCTTTCCTACCACACTTGTAGCATTCTATGTCTGACCAATCTGCTTTCGTCTTACGTGCTCCGACCGTTGCAGTGAGCTTGCTTATGGCTTCCTTTATAAACTTTATTTCTTGCCTTAGTTCCCCAGACGTGTCTGAAAGGTCCTCTTTCTCCTTCACTTCGCGCAGCCTGTTGCGGCGAGGTTGAGATGCATTCTTCGCTGCTTCAAATTCCAAGCCCTAAATGACGCAGTCTGTAAGTGTTTTGAATCTTCCGAGCCTTAAAGCTTGCTGCATTTCATTGTCAAGTACCTCATCTATGAAGGTCTGGACGGTGATCTGGTTGACAAATTCTTCTGGGGCTTGGGGATATGCCAGTCGCACAAGTTTCTCCACTTCGGCACTGAATTCTTGCAGAGTCTCATTTGGCTTCTGGACCCTTCTCTTTAGTTGTGTCTAGTAGACCTGGCTCATGTACTTGTTACCATATCTCAAATCTAGGGCCTGTATCACTGTTAAGTAGTTTTGCTGTTTCGACTCCGGGATGTTCTGGAGGATTTCTAGGGCTTTACCTCGAAGCGAGAGAATTAGAGCAGTTGCTGCCTGTTGTTCGCTCCACCCATTGCTGAGAGCTGCCGTCTCAAACTGCCTCCTGTACATGGGCCACGATGTTTCTCCGTCAAAATTCGGCGGCTTCAAGGTTCCATGAGGCTGCTGCACGGCTGGTACATCCGCCTCCGGGCGATTTTGAACTGGGGCCATTCCAGTAACTCCTCTTGGTTCAGTTCTATCAGTCTGGATAATCAACTGTTCGGTCAGTTCTTTATGTGTGCATTCTGTTCCTTTCATGATCATCTTCATTTGTTCTTTCAACCCTTCCACTTCTTCCCATCGTTTATTCAAATCCTCTGTTACATTTTCTACTTTCTTGTTCACATTTTCTACTTTCTTGTCCACATTTTCTATTTGTTCGTTGATCTGTTCAACTTCTTCTTTTGCATCGACTCTTATATTGTGGAACATACTTCGGAGCTTTTCTTTATCTTCTTGTCGCCTCTGTTCCTCCTCTTGCCGTCTTATCTCGTCTTCTTCGCGCCGTCTTCTTTCATCTTGTTGTCGCCGTTGTTCGTCTTCTTCGCGCCGTCTTCTTTCATCTTCTTGTCGCCGTTGTTCGTCTTCTTCGCGTTGCCTCTTGAGGTCTTCTTTATCTTCTTGCCGCCGTTGTTCGTCTTTTTCACGTTGCTTCTTGAGTTCTTCTTTATCTTCAAGGCGCCTCTGTTCTTCCTCTTGTCGTCTTCTCTCGTCTTCTTCGCGCCGTCTTCTTTCTTCTTCTTGTCGCCGCTGTTCGTCTTCTTCGCGTTGTCTTTTCAGTAAGTCCATCAACTCTTTGATTTCAGCCATCTCGTCGTAGTCAGTCGATCTGGTGTTTACCATTTACAGCTAGCTTGCTTGTTCACTTCTTCACTCACTTAACCCACACTTCTGACACCAAATTGTTGCGTTTTGTCCGGGTTCTGGATAAGTGAGACTTTAAATTTTAACAAAACAACTTTATTTACACTCTAAATATGGATACAATAAAATTTCTATAATGTCTCTCTCACAAAACACTTAATTTACTGGCCTTACAATTACTAATCTGCACACAAGTTACTATACTGGAACTACAGTCTAACACTTCACACTGATTACTGCTTGTTCAAGTCACTTCAACATTCTCTCCTGAACTGAACTGTTTTCGCCTTTATATACACGTCGTACCTTGTTTCGCGAGCGTTCCATTCCAGAATATTCCAGGACCTTCTTTTGCTAGAACGTTCTATGAATACAGATCGGTCCCGTGTGTATACAGGGGGATGTATATACAGGATGATCCAAATGTGGTCATCACTCCTATGTTACACAAAAGGTGTTTCTCGTAATATAAGATCTCTCTGCGTATACAGGGTGTAAGGGTTCTCTGCGCATACAGGGTGTATATACAGGGTGTTTGGAATGTGCAGACCTCAGTTATCCGTTCCGACGGGGTACAAGTGGGTAACTTCGTTATTTCTGGTCCTAGAGGGTTGAGACTTCGCCTGAGGGGGGTCACCCCAGGCACCCCCAGGGGGGTGGGGAGGCGGTGTTGCCAGATTGTGTAAAAATTCCCAGATGTTGGGGAAGTTCTGGAGATGTGGCAACACCGTACCTACATCTATTGTGGTGCTTTGTAACAATATAATACCGTTGTTAATAATAAGCAGAGAAGACTAGATCTCGTACTTTCTAATATGTCTATATTAAATTTGCAAAAATGTGATACTCCTATCTTAAATAAGGATGGATACCATCCTTCACTAAATATGATACTGTCCATACCACGTGAGAATTCGAATTGTGGTACTTATACTGCCACTAGGGCTAATTATAAGTATGATTATTCAAAGGGTGATTATCAACTATTGTATTATAGGCTTCTTAAGGATACTGATTGATCTTAGTTGTGGGCAACTGACGATGTAAATGTTTGTTTGGATTCATTTTACGATAAGATGTTTGTGTATCTGGAACAAGCGATTCCCAAGAGTGTGGTTAAAGAGAATGAAAGTGATGTTCGGAAGTATCCGGTCTACTTTTCTCTGGGCCTTCAAAAACTTATAAAACTCAAAAATCGTCTCCACAATAAAGTTCAAAATGGTGAAGCCAGCTCTGAAACTGTAAATAAATATAAAATATTAAGAAGTAAAGTTGAGAAACAAACATCATATGAATTTCAGCTTTATCATGAAACAATTGAAAATAGTTCGAATATGATCCTAATAGTTTTTGGGACTTTGTGAGGTCCAAGCGAGCGAAGTATGGTGTGCCTTCTGAGGTTTCTTATGAGGGCCGTGCTGTCAGTGGTGCACAGGAGGTGGCGGATGTTTTTGCACGTCATTTCAGCTCTGTGTTTCAAAAGTCCAGGGTTGCTAATTCTGATGATTTTTGTGATTTTCAGGGAAGTTTTGAATTCCCATTAATTACAGAAGAGCATGTTATGGCAGGCATAAAAAACTAAAACCAAAGAAAACTATAGGTAGTGATAAAATACCATCGTATATTTACAAGGGGTGTTCACATTTGCTGTGTGCTCCGTTGGTTATAATTTTTAATCTTAATATAAAAACAATATTTTTCCTCATAGATTAAAAGATGCAATTATAACTCCTGTTTTTAAGTCAGGAAATATCAACTTGGTGGAAAATTATCGACCAATTAGTGTACTCAACTCGCTTGCAAAAATGTTTGAGAATATACTTCGGGACAAAATTTTTGAGGCTTTTTTGAACAAATTTGCTGAGCAACAGCATGGTTTCTTGCCGGACATGTCAACTGCTCCTATCCTGTGTATCCTGACAGAGGCTGTCATATTTACAGACTGTGCTAAGGCCTTTGATAAATTCGATCATGGCTTGCTTGTTATGAATCTGGGGGACTTTGGCTTCTCTTTGAATGCCTCTAAACTGACGGAGTCATATCTTACCTTGAGAGCTCAGCAAGTTAAAATTGGTAACAGTTCATCAGGGAAATTTGTGGCTACTTCTGGAGTGCCCCAAGGTAGTAACCTCGGACCTCTACTGTTTGCCATCTTTATAAATGACTTGCCAAACTGTGTGAAGCATTCCGAATATCTTTTGTTTGCAGATGATTTCAAGATCTTTAAACATATATCAGAACCTAATGACTGTGACAGACAAATTGACCTGAATTCTATTGTGCAATGGTTTATTGACAATAATATGTTTATAAATATCAGTAAGTGTCAGGTAATGACTTTTACGCCTAAGAGAAAGTATATTGAATATGGGTATTCAATCAGCAATTCTGTTTTAGTAAGAAAAAAAAGAATGTCAAAAGAGATCTTGGAGTTAGTCTGCAGGCGAATCTAAAGTTTACCCGGCACTATGAAAATATTGTAAATAAAGCTTATAAGCTACTAGGTTGTGTAATTAGAAATACCAAATATTTTAAGAGTATGGAGCCACTTATAAGGTTGTATAATGCTTAAGTAAGACCTCAGTTAGAGTATGCCTCTATTAACTGGCCACCACAAACTAAAGTCCATGAAGACATGATTGAAAGAGTACAAAAAATATTTTTGAGACATTTGTACTTGAAAATACAATGTCTACCCGTTCAGGGTCAGCTATTGCAGAATGTTGGTGGAGTTTGGCATGGTAAGGTTAAGTGTGAGACGAAAACTGAGTAGTGTAGTATTCATTTTCAATATTATTAACAACATAAAATATGAAAGAATTTCCTTAATTGATAAAATTGGCTTTCTGGTTCCAAAAATTAACTTAAGAATAAGAAACCAACAATTGCTTTTTTTTTTTGTTCGCCCTTATATAACTGTTCAACTATAAATAGAGTATTACATGAGTGTAATGGGATAATACAAAAATGTGATATAGACTTAATGATCACTAGTGTGAAAAACGGTGCAAATTTCGAACATTTATTGTGAAGTGATAACACACAAATCTCTTTGTTCCCTAATAATGCTTTACTCTTATGAAATTTTGGACGAAGTACTCCATTATGAGAAATTTTTTAGTAGTGTTCTGATCATGTAACGAGTTGCTCTGTGTTTATGTGGAAATCTCTTTGCAACCACACGACCTCTTCTGTTAATAATTCGATTATACCCCTCGTAAATAAAAGTTGTATTCAAAAGTCGCCGCATATTTTACTTATGTCAGAAGATGAGGTTTAAAATTTTCATCTCCTAGACAACCTGATAAACTGACTAATAATTATTTCTTATCGAAAATAATAATTAAATATCTTCAACTAGGTGAGACTTAGCTATATGGAATGCTCATACAAATCTAAAGAACAATAAAAGTACATGAACTAACGTTATAAAATATAGGGTGTTCTATTTAAAATAAGAGAGTTATTAGGTTTTAAAGTTGTATCGAGCCGCACGGAAGGCTATCAGAAGGGCTCTCCACCTCAACAGAACTGGCAACGATTCTTATCTGCATGCTCCGTCCAGAGAAGGTGGTCTGGGAATTACGTGTTTTAGCGTGCACGTCCCGGCCATACTGAAGAAACGAATTACTAACATTTTGAATACGGCTACACCCATCATAGCAGCAACCTTCTCGCTGCCTTATGCAAAAAATAAGCTTGTGGTAGAGAGAGAATGGGGGCAACAGCAGGCTCATTGCGAGGGGTTTGAGCGAGAGACAGGAAGGCACTTATTCTGGGAACGGCCTTAACCAGGGTAGCAAGTTTCCAGCTTGCAGTGATTGGGTTTTCAATCCACCACCCTACTGGTCAGGGTTCGATTATGTAAGAGCGGTGCAGTTAGGAGGAAACCTTCTGCCGACTAGAGGCATCCCATCAAATCCACCACATGAGAGAAAATGTAGGATGGGATGCGAGCGCAACGAGTCTTTAAGTCACGTTCTACAAAAAAGTCCTGCGGTCATTGGCAAAGAGTCAGGCGGCACGACCAGATCGTTGCATTCACGCGGAAGGTTGCAGAGCGAAAAG
The DNA here is from genome assembly GCA_964006375.1 of Tillus elongatus. NCBI lineage: Eukaryota > Metazoa > Arthropoda > Insecta > Coleoptera > Cleridae > Tillus > Tillus elongatus. The sequence continues at coordinate 33,452,624 of OZ023262.1, read as the reverse complement.
GGTGGATTGTGGAAGTAGAGCCCAGGATCAGATGTAGTGATGGGACTCTGAAAATCCCCGATCTCGTACTTCAGAAGGGGTCACAAACTAATATATGTGATGTTGCCGTTAGCTGGGAGGGCCCGGGTCCACTTTCGCATGGCGTACAGAACAAGGCGGCAATTATATAGTGGCCCACTATTTATTCAGGCCATGCATGACCGATACCCTGGTACACAGTTAGACATGGCACCCCTTATCGTTTTGGCAGGAGGGACCTGGTGTGGGGACAATAACATCATATCCAATGTCCTCGGCCTGTCAAGGCGTGACATCAGGTCCATAAGATAATTAACGATTCCATGCAGTATCTCAATACATCGCCACTTTATGCGTCAGTCCTGAGTGGAATGTATATAACATCTTTCATCTAAATCCTGCGAGTCAGTGCACACTATTTCGGACACCCTGTATAACTTGTACTAGCTTTAGTAAATTCCAAATATTGTGTGACATTTTAGAATTTGCACTTTAAAATTGCAACTCCTCAGGTTGAAAAGTAAGAGAGATACAGGTGTGTAAATGTGACGTTTTTTAAGAAATTTTAGAAAAAAGTCAAATATCTCAAAAATAGTTGAGAAAAATTACATAATATGTTAGTGAAACCTACCATAAATTTGACGAGCAATCTTTATCCGCAATAAAAAACACCATCTTCCATTTGAAATAAAAATAAGAAAGTTGACGTCTACTTACGGTTTAACCGGAAGTCCCATACTAACGTCAATACTTTCAGTGAACTGGAAATTTTGAGAAACCCACGTGCGGAATTTTCAGATATCAATTGTGAGCCGTACTCCAGCTTATGAAAGGTCTACGTGGGACACCCTGTATATTCACATTGTGGTACATCGCTTGCTTTTTAGTGAATTTTCGTAGAAAAAATTTACTAATTGGAAGATCCCGGCTTTTGAATTTTGAAAAATGTTTGCAAATGAGCGCGAACTAGGACCCTTAGAACCCATATTCGGGGTCAGTTTCTATATATATATATATATATATATATATATATATATATATATATATATATATATATATATATATATATATATATATATATATATATCACACCAATAACTCAAAAAATAGTAGGCCGATTTTTATAAAATTTGACAGGTACCTTCCTTTTGTAAATAGCTTGGATAAGTTCGTTAGTCAGGAAATTCGGACGAGGTTTTCCGGGAAAATTTTGAGTTTCCATTCGAAAAAAAATATATATCTCCGGAATTAACAAAGTAAGGGCAATGAAATTTGGTACACGAGTTTACATCATTATAGGTAAGCTACTTACTGAAACTTAGCGCTGTAGGTTGAAGGACAAAAAAGTTACAGGCATTTAAAGAAAAATAAATTTGGGTTTTCCTCAAAACGTCAAAGTCGCGATTTAAGACGTCAAAATTGTTATTACTTAGGCAATGAACCTGAAATTAATATGATCTATTGAAGGAAAATGTTTCAAGAATAACAAAGCCTGAACTCTTAGTTTCAATCGTCATTGTCCTTCACTTTACTAAAATATTCCCAGAAAATTCATTTCAAATAGACCCATTCTCTGATGCTTTAGCAGTAGTGTTTAGCAGTAGAGTTTATCGTTTAATGGTATAACATTTTTGTCGAATTTTCGTAAAAAATCATTATAGCGCAATATATCTGTTATTATGCAAGTTACGAAAAAAAAGTTGTATACATTAATTGTAGGGTGTCTTAAGCTACATCTTAAAAAATATTTCCACAATTACAGGGTGGCCCAAAAGTCGTTAATGATTCAAATTTTCTTTTTTTTAGTGAATTTTTTAATCGAACACGCCCTATGTTATTGCATTTTTGCATTTTCCATCGAACTGTAATACATCTTTCTAAGAAAAGAAATTCTGGACGCAGCAAGTGAGTAATGGTAGCGAATTTTCATTAAATGCTTCAAATTTTGAATCAATTTGCTATTAACCTATAAGGTTGACCAGAAAACTAGTTTTTTCGGGAACAATTTAAGTTTACTTTCGAAAATTTGTGTACATTCTCAAACAATAAAGTTATTTTGATGAAACATGGCGCATTGTTTCTAATATATAGATTATACTGGTGACCAAATTTGATGCCTGCTTTCTCAAAAAAACATATTTGCTATTAAAAACATTTTTATGAAAATTCACTACCATAGCGCACTTGCTGCGTCCAGAGTTTTTATTATATAAACTACCGCATTTGATTGCTAAAGCTTTGTAATTTTTGGGAGATATACAAAATTTTCGAAAGACAACACAAAATTTTCCGAGAAAGTCTGACCATATTTTCCTGGCTAACGAAAAGACGCGTTGTAGTCGCAGCGCTGAAAATCCAAAGGCCCATTATGCGCCCCATTAAATAATCTAGACTAGTGTCCAGATTTGGTATTTTCTTGAGATCGATTTTTTTCATGAAAATTTGCTAATAACAACTATATCCATCTACCTATGTTTTGTTATACACGAGACAACTCCTACACAGAAATTTAAATGGAATAGCGCCTACATGCGACGAAATGAATTTACCTCGTTTTGGGAAGGCACTCCGTTATACAGCGATCCACATCTCGTGACATATTTGTCACGTTACCAACATTTGTACGTTTCAAGTGGCAACGACGACTTGACCCGGCTAAAAAACGGAAACAGCTTTTACACCGGCGTTTCCCCAACTCTGATACTGATACTCTTTCAGCTGAATATTTCAACATGATGCGAGCTGGAATTGGTTGTAGTTCGAAATTCCTGACACACATTCTGGCAATATTGTTTGTAAATAGCGGGAATGTTACCGATAAATTCATAGAAACACAATACCCATCGAGAATCACGTAGTGAAATAGATTCTAGATTGTTGTGTTGCAAAAAAGGAGTGATGTATGCGTACCGATGCTTGGATTTATACTTTTAGTGAATTTTCTTAAAAAAATTAACTAATGAGGAGATCCCGACTTTCGAATTTTGAAAAAATATGTTCAAATGAGCGCTAATTAGGACCCCTGGAACCTAAATCCGAGGTCAGTTTCAGACTTTATATGTTATATATATATATATATATATATATATATATATATATATATATATATATATATATATATATATATATATATATATATATATATTTATGTGGTACATCTATAACTAAAAAAATAATGGACCGATTTTGATAAAACTTGGTGAGTACGTTCCTTTCGCAAGTGGCTTGGATAAGTTCGTTAGCCAGGAAAATCCACCCAGGAAAATTTTGTGTTTTCTTTCGAAAAAAATCGAAAAAAAAATTCTCCTGAATTAACAAAGTAACGACAACCAAATTTCACACGCGGGTTTATATCATTATAGGTGAGTTACCTACTAAAATTTAGCTCTGTAGGTTAAAGGACAAAAAAGTTACAGGCATTTAAAGAACAATAAGTTTGGGTTTTCCTCAAAACGTCAAAGTCGCAATTTAAAACGTCAAAATTCATAATATTTAGGCAATGAACCTGAAACTAATATGAGTTATTGAAGGAAAATGTCTCAAGAATAATGTTTTACAATGCCTAAAAATGTGCGAATGGTCTGACGACCGCAGCCATGAAAGAAGACAACACACACACTACAATGCCTGAAGTCTTAGTTTCCTTCATTTTACTAATAATATTCCCAGAAAATTCATTTCAAATAGACCCTTTCTCTGATGCTTTGGTAGTAGTGTTGGCTATAGAGTTTATCGGTTAATGATAATTTTCGTAAAAAATCTTTACAGTCCAATATATCCGTTATTATGCAAGATACAAAAAAAATTATATACATTAATTATAGGGTGTCTTGAGCTACATCTTAAAAAATATTTCTACAATAACAGGATGGCCCATAAGTCGTTGGTGATTCAACTTTTCTTTTTTAGTGAATTTTCTAAAAAAGATTGACTAATGGGGAGATCCGTGATATATATATATATATATATATATATATATATATATATATATATATATATATATATATATATATATATATATATATATATATATATATATATTGTACCGATAACTCAAAAAATAATGGACCGATCTTGATCAAATTTTGTGAGTACCTTTCTTTTGCAAGTGGCTTGGATAAGTTCGTTAGCCAGGAAAATCGAACCTGGTTTCCCGAAAAATTTTGTATTTTCTTTCTAAAAAAATCATATCTCCGGAAGCAACAACGTGAGGACAACCAAATTTAGTACGCGTATTTGTATTATAAAGAGAGAAACATGTACCAAAATTTAGGTCTCTAAGTATAAGGACAAAAAAGTTACGGGCAGCTAAAGAAACAAATTTTGGAGTTTTCCTCAAAACGTCAAACTCGCAAATTAAAATGTCAAAATTGGCACTGTTTAGGCAAAGAACGTGAAACAAATACGGATTGTAAAAAGAAAATGTTGCAAGAAGAGTGTTCTGCAAACCCTTAAGTTTTAGATTCAACCGTCATGCCCTTCATTTTACTAAAATATTTACATAAAATTATTTCAAATAGACCCTTTCTCTGATGCTTTGGCTGTCGGTTTAGTTAAGTTGATGCTTTTGCTGTAGGTTTAGTGAAGCTTATGGTTTAACGGTCTATAATTTTTAGCTAATTTTCGTACAACAAATGCGTTACTGCATTTTAGCATTTTTTATCGAAATATGATGCATGTTTGTAAGAAAAAAATCTGGACGCAGTAAGTGCGTTTTGGTAGAAAATTTTCATTAAATCCTTCAAATTTCAATAACTCAATTTGCTATTAACGTAAGTTTTGTTGGTTAGGAAACCAACATTTAACTTTATTTTCGGAAAATTCTTGTTTGAACGCAGCAAGGGCGTTTTGGTTGCGAATTTTCATTAAATGTTTTAAATTTCATTAACTCAATTTGCTATTAACCTCAGGTTCATTGGCTAGGAGACCAGTTTTCTCGGAAACATTTAAAGTTTATTTTCGGAAAATTTTTGTACATTTTCAAATAATTATTTTGATAAAATATGTTACATTGTTCCTAATATATAGGTTATATCGGTAACCAAATTGATGCCTGCTCGCATTAGAGCGATATATTTGTAATTAAAAACATTTTTATGAAAATTCACTCCCATAACGCACTTGCTGCGCCCAGCGTTTTTAATTTGTTAATAGGCCTTATTAAGCCTTATCTATCTATAATTTCCGGCTTATAGGTGACATGTTCTCTTTTTTTGTGCATTTTCGTAGTAAAAAATCACGAATGTGGAGATCTCGATATTTGAATTTTGAAAAATGAGAGCAAAATAGGCTTTCTAGAACCCAGATATGGAAATCAATTATATATATATATATATATATATATATATATATATATATATATATATATATATATATATATATATATATATATATATATATATATATATATATATATATATATATATAGACTAGAAGCTAGCAGGACTGAAAGACCAGAAAGCAGTCAACTCCTAGAATGAATAATTTGAAGGCAAGAAGGTGTTTGGTTAATTGTTGGTTTGTCCACAATCTGGTATACAAGTGAGTGCACTTTACAATTTGAATTTTCAAATACTGTCTCATTTGATTTTGAGAATTAAGTTTATGGACTTTTTTACTTCTATGGTCAGATGTCGGTTATAAAGTGTGTTGGTAACAGCGAACACTCTGGAATGATATTTCTAGAAGGGACCAGAAATGACAGGTGTTGAATAGTGTAATAGCTCTAGAATCTCTATGGAGAGTATAAATAGACGAATGGTACATAGAGTAAGTGAGTTCAGTATTGAATTAATGCGGTGTAGAATAAGTGACCATAGAGTATTAAGCGAGTCAGCAGCAAGTGTTGGTGTATAAGAAGCGATCGTAGAAGGCGAATAGTGGAATGTAGTTCTATGGACATTTGGTAAGAGTGGGAAATATTTTAGTTGACACTGGTGTTGGAAAATAGTTGGTAATAATAAAGAAGTAGTTTGAAAAGCTGTGTTATGTTAGTCAACAAATCCAGAACCCCGAAGAACGTAACAGTACATTAATTAAGCATGTGAAACAAGAGACGAGGCTCTATTGGAAATAGTGTATTATTTATTTATATTAGGTTTATCTCTTCGTGTAAGTAGATTTAATTGTGGTCTTTTTTGGTAAAATGTTCACATTCCGTGTTCACTTGATTGTGGATAGTGATTTGATATTATGAATATGGCAGAAAATTACGTTTATTTAATCATGCTGCATTCTTTTAATTTGGTTTTTGTGATATCATATGGCTCATTGTTGAACCTCCTTTTTGTGGACTGATGTTAATTTTATTTTTGGTTATAGATACAGTGTGCTCATTTTAAAATTCTGTATTTTTATTCTGAAACTTTCGTGGATGTTATTGTAAGAATAATTTCTTTTATGGTTAGCTCTTTTGTGGTCAGCTCTGCTATTTAGAAGTTTACGCGATTTTATTAGGATAGTTATATCGTTTTATGTTTTTTCTATTTTAATGTTTTGAAGAGATTTGTATTTTTATATACAATTGGTGTGCAATAAGATCGTAAGGTTATTTATAGATATATTTGTATATAAGAAGAGAGCTATCTATTTGAAGTTCTTTGCTTGTTTCTGTGTATTTGTGTCGCTGGTTTTGAGATTGTTCGTTTCAGTGTGTCTAGTTATATATAAGGTGTAAACGATTGTATAGCTAGTGAATTTCCTTGCCAATATTGTCTGTATTCATCTTGTACGTTAACTTTATAAGAGTATTTGCTACTTGCATTGGCAGTAAGCATTCAAGAATGAAGAATGTAAATTTAGGGCCCATTTTACGGAAATGTTTAAAGTAGTGTTGCATGATTCATTCGATATTTTTGAACTAACCGAAACGTGGCTAAGCCCTGCTGATGGCAGCGCGAATTTTAGTGTGGACGGTTACGCATTAGTTCGAAGTGACTATTGTGGCTGGGTGTCGGGAATAGCTATTTACGTGAGAACCGAAATAAAGTATATGATAGTACCTACCTCGGGCAGAGTCGAGAAGTTATGCGTTAAAACCCATATACGGGGTCAGTTTCAGTTTTTGTCTGTTTATACATATGGGGTGACGCATTTCTACCGTAAAGCTCAATATATCCGTTATTATATAAGATATGAGAAAAAAAGATATACGTTAATTATAGGGTGGTGTCTCGAGCTGCATCGTATAAACCTATTTGACAATCACAGGCTGGCCCATAAGTCGCTGGCGATACACACTTTCTTTTTTTAATAGAAGCCCCTTATGTTATTGCGTTTTTGTATTTTCCATCGAATTATAATGCATGTTTGTAAGTGAAAAAAATTAATATCGTTCATCGTTTTTGTGTTATTTCAATTGTTTTGCAACTTTTCACGTTTTTGGCACATACTTTAAACACATAACAAATTGTGATACGGCGCTTTGTAACGATTACGTTTCGTTACTGCTTTGGTTATTCAAAATAAACCCGTGAGAGACTTAATTAAGAGCCGACAATCCAATATCTGTAAGGCAATTCATGTTTTGATTTCAAAATCATTTTCATGAAAAGTCGCTAGATATTCAAGCACCGTAAACCCCTTTACTGCATTTCTAATTTGTACGTTAAAATTCAATATATGTTTGCCATGGAAAACTACCTCGCATTATTACTGAACAAATATTTCCGGGAACGAAATAAGCATTGAAAATGTACGTTAGGAATGTTCGAGAACAAAATATTGTTTATCTTGGAATTTTCCATAATCGGTGATGTCACCCAACGACGGTTTGGAAGCGTTGCAGAAAATTGCCGGCAAAGCCACCGATTGGAGGTCTCGTTTTATCCCATTCGGAGAATGGAGGCTAGAAAGAGCTCGCGCACAGCCAGTAACGGCCACAGTAAGAATTTTTGCGTGCACCGACCTAGCAGTTGCCGAACCCGACACATTAGCGGAGACTTTCTGCTGAGCCTTTATAGAGTGAACACCGTAAGTTTTCGGTGGCTATTAAATTATCTTAAAACGGGGTTGTAATGTTTCTGTTATCTGTACCACCTAGTAGTTATTGTCAGTGATTGTTCGGAGTAATTCGAGTGATTTTCGAGTTTAAATAAACCTAGTATTCAGCCTAAAAGCGGGAGTTAAGTTGTCTTTCTTTGTTCCGAGCTGTTGACTTCTTGCCGTAATCAGAAAGAATTCCTGGTTATTATCGAACCTTAAGTCAATTGGTAGTGAATTTTACTTAAACAAATTCACGTTTCAATTGCGATTCGCAAAGTTTCCATCAAGCGAATTCAGAACATTGACATAGGTGTCAAATGTTTTTGTAATATTGGAGCAGTAACATCCACCGGCCAAATAATTTCTGATGGGAAGTCCCAGTCGTCCTCCCCAGTTTTTCCGCTCTTATTGGAGCCTGGAATCTGTGTCAGGCACTCATAAATGACCCCACCTGGAAAGAATGTTCACAGGGTCATCAGGTAACATAATACCTGAAGATTGGTGGGTCTAAACAAATCTTTTCTCTGAATCAGCAGAATTTTCATGCCGAAATCTGCTGATTCAGAGAAGACATCTGAAGTTTTAATAACCTGAACTTTCAAAATCACGTAATCAAGTTTGAGCTTATACAATGTCGGAGAGGTGCTATCGGCAAAATTATATATATTTCCAGTTTAATCTCTAAGATCTTGTCAATTTTTGTAAATTTAAACACACAGTTTTTATTCTTAATTGTAATTAGCAAATTTTGTCTGTGAAATATCTAACCTATACATTCTCTTTAACATCTTTTATTTTTCAATAATTAGTGCAGAAATTTCAGGTATAATTATATATTCTTTTTTTTTTTTGGAGCCTCACTCAAAGAACTGGCTAGTTAATCACTAGAAAACCTAGCAATTGATTGACAAACGTCTAGTAATTTACCTAATCATTTGTGTTTATTTTTGAGCGATACCCTAAGTAATTAACAGTAACATTTTAGTAATATGCAACTATCCTAATCTTATTGTTTTGGTACATGTATGTAAATTAATAATTTCTTGCTCTTGAGATTCTTGCTACTTATCTGATTGTTATTTGTGTGCAATTAGTGTTTATCTGAGATTTACCAACCATTTTTATTTCATTTTGTTTGCTATTCCAAATTTAATTTATATGAATAAATTTATATATTTTGTTATATTAAAATATATGTTTAATTGAAGAGAAATTCCTCCCTAACTTTTTATTTCTTTTGGCATTAGTGCAAACAATTATTTCTTACTAACTATTATCTAGATATCCAAATTTCAAGGTAACCTAGCACTAGTCTGGAGAGCCCACAAATATAGGACTCTGTGCAGTGCGAAGCAAACAAAGGAAGAGCACGTAAGTATCAAACTACATCCAGATCTGTCAACCTCCTCAACAGTGCTGTTAATCTTAATAAATTTGATAATATGATAGATAGCTACTTTATGGTAGGGTATTATAGGCAATTGTGACCTCACCATAGAGCAGATCTATATCCACCTGAGGTCAATCACAATATACCACGGTTCTTGTGCTCTAAACCTTTTTTTTTTGAAGGAGGTAACAGCTTTGCTCAATAGATAGCGGATCCCCATGGAAACGACGCATTCAGAGAGCTTTTTGTTTGTATTACTCATCGAAAAAATCGAGATGCCGTATACAGACACTCTCAAATAGTGGCTGAATTTGAAAAGTTTTCGCAGAAATGGTTTTAGTGTTTCCGCAGAAATAATTTTTTGTAAGATTTTTGGGATATGTTGGTAATTGATAATAAATGTTTAGTAAGTCATTGTAAAAAAATTCTAGACGCAGCAAGTGCGTTATGGTAGTGAATTTTTATTAAATGCTTCAAATTTGAATAACTCAATTTTGTATGTACTTAGAAAGTTTAGATTTGGTGTGTAGTAAGGACTGTCCTAAGGCAAGAGATACACCAAATTTCACTAAAATAACTTTGTAATTTTCGGAGAAAAATTTTTTTTCGAAAGAAAACTAAAAATTTAAATAACTCAATTTTCTATAAGCTTAGAAACTTTAACTTAGGTACCTAGTAAGGCCTCTCACAACGCAATATATACGTTAAATTTCATTAAAACATCGATGTAATTTTCGGAGGAAAAAATTTTTTTTGAAAAAAAACTTTACATTTTCTCGGAAAACCCTGTGCGATTTTCCTGGCTAACGAACTCATCCAAGCCATTAACAAAGGTGCATGTTAGGATATGATGTTTTGATCAAAACATCATATCATAACAGAGCCACAGATCTTTATTTGTAGTTGTCATGATTTCGTACTAGTTCAATTTTAATCTGCCCGAGAATGCTGTCAAGCAGCGAAACTATAGCCACAGAAACTTTAAAGAACATCCAAAATTCGTAAGGGCCACTTGCTCCAGTTAGCTTACGCGCTGGCTACGTCCTTCAGCAACGAAAACCAACAGTGAAGCCAGAGAAGTAGTCTCCAAGTCTGTATGTAAATATTTGGTACACAAAATTTTGCTAAAGGAATACATAAAATCAAACTATATACCTAACCTGTAATTAAAATGGAAAATAAAATAAATTGTTTGCACGCAAATCCATTAAAACCTTACTTTAGACGAATTTCGGTTATAAAATGTTCCATCAATCGAATTATTTTTCATGCAAAAATTCTCAACAAAGGTTTCTTTAAAGAAAATGCATTAACTTATTTAAACGAACATTCGCTCTTAAAAGAACATTTTGTAAAAGAAAATTAACTAAGAGAAATAAATTTAGGAATACTCAAAATCTGATCTAAATACAGAACCTGATACTTATTCTGTGGCTTCACAGAGAAAATTCTTTTGCCTGTAGATGCCGTAAAAATGGAATCAGGTTGTAGAGAAGAAAACAACCTCTTTTTCTGTCAGAAATCTTTACGTCTATGTTAACTGTGCAACGGTTTTACCAAGTAAAGCCAACAACAGCTGCTATTAAACTTGAATTAAGAGTCTTGAAAGTGTTTATCTTTCATTAGTAATGTTTTTAACAAAAAGTCGCTAAGATTATATTGTAAAGACACAATCTAATCAGATAACGTTAAAATTGAATTAAAGAGGAAAAAAGTGAAAAAAGGCTGAAAGAGAAAATCTGTCAGCGGTGAAATTTGAAGCCGCGTGCCTTTGCTTATCAGCCAGACATCTAACGATTCGACCACCGTAACACCTAGAGAAGAATGTCCAATAAAAGCTAGAGATCCCATAATGGTGTTCAGTTATTTTTTTGTAATATATAAGGTCTTTAGAGGCATATTTAACTATTTTAACCAATGGGAGAAGAGTAGAATAAATCTATAACATTTTAATTTACATTTCATGCAGTATTTACTATTCATGGACCACAATAGTTATACTAATTTTCACGTTTCAAATCTCCACTTTATAGTTTTTGAACTTTTTCCCCCATGAAAAGATAAAGGTTGTCTCTAATATTTAATAGATTTTGTTTAACACATCCAATATTTTGGTATTGCGTCTTCTCTGGCTTTAAGTGCTACTAAAATTCTGCATCATTAAGTGTCTATAACTTTTTTTTTTTCACCTTAGAGACCTAAATTTTGAGCCAGAGTTTGGTTTTTACAATGTAAACCAGCTTGTCAAATTTGGTTGCCAGTTTGGTATTTCCTGAGAGATGAATTTTTTCCAAAAGGAGGCCTAAAATTTTCTCGGAAAAACTGGTCCGATTTTCCTGGCTAACGAACTTATCCAAGCCACTTGCAATAAGAAGTTACTCACCAAACTTTATCAAAATCGGCTCATCATTTTTTGAGTTATCTTTGTCATACATATATATATATATATATATATATATATATATATATATATATATATATATATATATATATATCTTTTGGAATATTGTAGTGTGCTGATGATGAACCGGGACGGTTCGAAACTGCAGTCCATGCAAACCAATAAGAAATCACAAACGTACAGCAAACAAATACAGTATATATATATATATATATATATATATATATATATATATATATATATATATATATATATATGTATATATATATATATATATATATATATATATATATATATATATATATATATATATATATATATATATATATGTTATACGTGGCTCTCGGGTTGAACCGCGTCCGGAATTTCTTAAAACTCGACGTTTCGGCTCATATTTTGGAGTTATTTTTAAGAGGTAAAGGAAATATGTAAGGACATGAACTCTAAGGCTAATCTAAGTATCTCTTAGGTCTAGGGTTGGACACACTTAGAGCTTAGAAACGATCTCCTGCGAGACTTGGGGGTAGGTCGATTGAGGTCCCGTAATAGTGCTACAATAGCCCAACCCGCCTTTGTCCACCGCTCTCAGGAGTAGGCAGATTGAGGCCTTAGAGTTCATGTCCTTACATTTTTCCTTTTCCTCTTGAAAATGGCTCCAAAACATGAGCCGAAGCGTCGAGTTTTAAGAAATTCTGGACGCGGTACAACCCGAAAACCACGTATGTCTCACATTAAAGACCGCGGAAATCTTTCCGAAACTATATATATATATATATATATATATATATATATATATATATATATATATATATATATATATATATATATATATATATATATATCGGAAAAGTCCAGGGATATTTTTAAATAATACAAAAAATGCAATAGCTTGTAGTTATCGACAATGACTTATGGGCCATCCTGTGATTGTCAAAATAATTTTACAAGATGACACCCTATAAGCAACGTGTACAATTGTTTATTGTATCTTGCATATTAACAATTATATTGGGGTTTAACGCAGAAATGCGTCACCCTGTATATATGTAAAGAGAAAGTACACCCGGATATGGATTCTAGGGGGCCTAGCTTGCGCTCTTTTGAAACATTTTTTCAAAATTCAGAAATCAAGATCTGTTCATTAGTGAATTTTTAAATAAAAATTCACTAAAAAGAGGGAAGAAAAAAATCTAGGAAAAATAGAGAAAGAAAAAAAACAGAAGGTAAGAAAAAATGAAAACAAAAGGGATATCAATGTGAAAGTATAGGAAATGTTAGTGAAGCATATCTTTGTCATTCTAGTCACTATTAGTGAATTTTCTTAAAAAAAATTCACTAATGAGGAGATCCCGACTTTTGAATTTTGAAAAAATTTCTTCAAATGTTCAGTTTCAATTTTTATATGTATATATATATATATATATATATATATATATATATATATATATATATATATATATATATATATATATATATATATATATATATATATATATATATATATATGTATCACACCGATAACTCAAAAAATTATGGGCCCGATTTTGATTAAATTTGGTGAGTATCTTCCGTTTACAAATGGCTTGGATAATTTCGTTAGCCAGGAAAATCGGCCCAGGTTTTCCCGGAAAATTTTTAGTTTCCTTTCGAAAAAAAATTGTAAAAAAATTATATCTCCAAAATTAACAAAGTAAGGGCAACCAAATTTGGCACGCGGGCCTATATCATTATACGTAAGCTTCCTACCAAAATTTAGCTCTGTAGATCAAAAGACAAAAAAGTTATAGGCATTTAAATAAAAATGTATTGGGATTTTCCTCAAAATGTCAAAGTTGCGATTTAAAACGTCAAAAATTGGCAACATTTAGGCAAAGAACTTGAATCTAGTAAGGGCTATGGAAAGAAAACGTCTCAAGAAGAATATCTTACAAACCCTGAAGTCTTAGTTTCAACCATCATTGTCCTTCATTTTACTAAAATGTTTTCAGAAAATTTATTTAAAATCGACCCTTTCTCAGATGCTTGGCAGTAGCCTTAGCTATAGAGTTTATCGTTTAATGGTATATAATTTTTGTCGAATTTTTCGTAAAAAATCAATAAAGCTCAGTATATCCGTTATTATACAAGATGTGAAATTTTTTTAATATATTAATTATAGGGTGTCTTGAGCTACATCTTAAAAAAATATTTCTACAATCATAGGGTGGCCCATAAGTCGTTGGTGATACAAATTTTCTTAATTTTTTAGTCAAACACGCCTTATGTTATTGCATTCTTGCATTTTCCATCAAAATATAATGCATGTTTGTAAGAAAAGAAATTCTAGATGCAGCAAGTGTGTTATGGTAGCGAATTTTGATCAAATGCTTCATATTTGAATAGCCCAATTTGCTATTAACCTATAAGGTTGACCAAGAAACGAGTTTTTGTGGAAAAACTTTAAGTTTACTTTTGGAAATTTTTGTACATTTTCTCACAACAAAGTTAATTTTATGAAACATGGCACATTGTTTTTACTATATAGGTTATACTGGTAACCAAAATTGATGCCTGCTTTCTTAAATAAAAAGAAAACAGACATATTTGCAATAAAAACATATTTAAGAAAATTCACTACCATAACGCACTTGCTGCGTCCCGAGTTTTTTTTTAACGGTTCGATATATACTGCACCACTGAATTTATAAAAATCTGTGGTGAATGGAAGAGTAGATGCTTCTTCCGAAACAATCCCATATTTCTTGTACATACCTACATACATACATTAATTTGTTGTCCAGTTACTTTTTCCCAAAGCTTGTGAAATACTTGGCCAGCGACTCCTGAAAAGTCAACAGAAAATACAACATTTGGATTTATTAGGGTGTAAATGGCAAGTTTGGAAATACCGGCATTGTCTGTTCAAGACATGTAAGACTTTGTAACTCAGTGACTGGGTCGGAGCCAAACGGAGCTCTTCAGACAGATATTTCAGAGCAAACTTCATTTATTTGTGCAGCGCTAACAATCATGAGGGTTCCACTGTTTCCCTATTCTTTCTCTAATTAGTCTTATTTGCGTTGTTACTAGTCCTCGAACATTCTCTAACCTAATGAATGGCTAAAAAGAACAATTCGACTTCGGATCCGCATAGTTGGCTTTGTTTCGCCATGTCATTGAAAATATTACCATTTTTCTTGGCCCACATTGAACGTTGTTTTGCATTATTATTTTCTAAATAATGATACATCTGATTTATTTTAAGACAATTCTGCAAGAAAAAAGCCATTAATGATGAGGTAGGTAACTCCTTAAGGACCTAAAAAAATGTTATTAAGTACTTACTAAAACTATATGAAAATTATGTCGAGAGCTTGTCAAATTCTAGCGACTTTTCGTAGAAAAAATTCGCTATGGGGGAGATCCCGACTTTTAATTTTTTTAAAGAGGATGAACTAGGTAAGTTTTAATTTTTACATGTTATATATATATATATATATATATATATATATATATATATATATATATATATATATATATATATATATATATATATATTACAGGCTGTCTCTAAAATGTGTGTAGAAAATGATATGATAGATTCCTTAGGCTAAAATATGAGAATTTAGCCCAACCTTAGTCCAAAAGTTGATAGTTTTCAAAATACAGGGTGTCTCAGTTATTACTTGTTAAAACTCCTTTTTTAAATATCTATCTTAGTAATAACAATTTGCATAAAATTTGGTACGTAGAGGTTTTTCAGGATGAGCATTTCATGTTTGATCATAGTCTTGATAAACCTTGCAGAGGGCGCCACCAGCAGCTCGATAACTTCTTTCTGCCTCGGTATATCAAATTTCTTATCAGGAATTTTTATTAACTGATAAGTTATCCCAAGAGAAGGTATACTTTGTAAATTTTGATTTGAGGATTCCTTTCTGTGATAATCGAATTTATGTGTTTCATTGCGTTCTAAAATTCAACACAGGAACGATTACACATTATTAAGTATTGCAATTAGTGACAAAATAGTACTGTTAAACAATTAAGTCTGACAAGTTAACACTGTAGTTTTAAAAGTTATCACTTATTTCGTCAATTTCTCGCTATGGCCTTACACTAACGCAGAAAGGATCGATATAATATTAGTTTATGGTTATTGCCAAGGAAATGGTCGGAAATCGGTCAGAGAATATCAACAAAGATTTCCAAATAGACACGTTCCAGACCATCCAACATTTGCCGCTGTTGAAAAGCGTCTACGGGAAACCGGTATGTTTGTTCCCACTAAGTTTGATTATGAAGATATTAGAACAGCAAATCTGGAGGACGAAATTTTAGAACGAATTGAAGAAGATCCGAGTTTAAGCACCAGACAAATTAGTTTGGAACTTGGAGTTTCTAAGGATACGATGAACAGGACTTTAAGAGAACAGCAGTTACATCCATTTCACCTCCAAACAGTGCAAAAGCTTTTACCTACCGACCTCAAATTAAGACTACGCTTTTATCGTTTTATTAATAGTGAAAATGATCCAAATTTTCATAGAAATATTTTATTCACAGATGAGTGCTGTTTTGCAAGAAGGGGTGTGACAAATTTACATAATGAACACATTTGTGCTGACGAAAACCCGCATGCAATAAAGGTTTTGCATTATCAACGTATATTCAAAATTAACGCGTGGGCAGGAATTATTGCCAGATTTACCATACGTCCTGTCATCTTACCACCTCACTTAAATGGTTTAAACTACCAAGAGCATTTAGTTAATTTGACAAATTTATTTGATGAACTTCCAATAGCTGTGGTTCATGCACGACGGCGCACCACCACATTTCACGATAAACGTCCGAAATGATTTCAGTGGCAGATTTTGGAGTCGATGGATCGGCAGAGGAAACAATTCTCCTGTAAATTGGCCACCTCGCTCACCGGATTTAACGCCTATGGATGAATTTTTATGGAGAACACTTAAGCAGTTGGTATAATCTAGACCAATAAACACCAAAGAAAAAATGTGCGTGCGAGTGCAAAATTCAGCAAACATTTGACAGTTTCTTAGAGCATTATACAGCAATTAATAATTTCAGAAGAGTTTGCTGTTTTGGTTTGTTATTGACTTGGTATCCTACTACTCTTGTTCTTTGCCAGTAAAGTTTTGGTGTTCTTAGTCGATTGATGATTAAACATGCTCCAATGTAAATTTTACAAGTTGGTGGTTGGTTGTTTCTTAAACATGCTTTAAACTTCCTGAACCTTCTTGAACCAGTCCTAAGCCTGGATAAAGTGTGTTGTCGTTCCTATGATGAATGTCAGAACGCAATGAAACACTTAAATTCGATTATCACAGAAACGGGTCCTTAAATCAAAATCTACAAGGTTTACCTTTTTTGAAGGTAACATATCAGGTAATCAAAATTTATGATAAGAAATTTGATATACCGAGGCAGAAAAAAGTAATTGCGCTTTAAATGTAGACAAAGGGCTGCTGGTAGCGCTCTTTGCAAAGTACATCAAAACTATGATCAAACGTGGATTGCTCAGCCTGAAAAACCTCTATGCACCAAGTTTCATGCAAATCCTGTCAGTACTAAGATAGATATTTTAAATGTTCGGGACGTAGCAAGTGCGTTATAGTAGTGAATTTTCATAAGAATTGTACACTCTTAGTAAAATATACTATTAAAACTAATTCTTTAAATTTAAATGTACCTTGGAGATCGGATAGAGTCCCAGTTAGCGATTATTTGAAAAAATTTCTATTTTATCTGAAACGAAAAAATTAAAAATTGGTCTTAGATATAATATGTAAGTACTGCAAGTGTCAAAAAAAATGTGTTGCAAATTCTATTAAAGGTACTAAATTGTTTCAGCAAAAAAATAATTATGTACAAAGGGAATGTACCTGTCAAATTATAAATATGACAGGTATGTTTACATATTAATTGCTTAGATGGTTTTGTTTTAGTCAACCCATCCAGTTTTTAGGACAAATTTGTAGTTATCCGTGAATCTCATTATGTTATTTTTCTTTAATTTATTACCCACGTGCGTTTACATAGGTGTTACTATGGTTCAAGATTGAAGATTCTGGCTTAAGTGGAAATTTATCTAGCTATCGGATTTGAAATATTTTTACGACAATTTTCTACCACAATTTTTATATGTTTATATATATATATATATATATATATATATATATATATATATATATATATATATATATATATATATATATATATATATGTGTGTGTGTGTGTATTAAACCGATAACTCAAAAAATAGTGGGCCGTTTTTGATTTAGTTTAGAAGTGGCTTGGACAGGTTCGTTAGCCAGTAAAATCGACCCAGGTTTTCTTGGAAAATTTTGTGTTTTCTTTCGAAAAAAAATTTTATCTACGAAAGTAACAAAGTAAGGGCAGCCAAATTTGATTCACAGGGTTATATCATTATAAGTAAATCATCTACCAAAACTTAGCTCTGTAAGATGAAAGACAAAAAATTATATGCATTTAAATAAAAATAAATTGAGGTTTTCCTCAAAACGCGAAAGTCACAAAAAATCAGTTGTTTCTTTGGTTCTCTCTCTGCACCGTTGACATTTTCTCGGCACACCGTAGTTCACATGTCAGTTTTGGTTGTCATGTCACTTGTCACTTTTAGTTTGCATTTTTAAAGTTAAATCTCCAAATATCCATGTTGGGGACTCCATTTTGTTTCGTCTGATAAAATGAAGCTAAAAAATAAGCGTCGTTCGCATTCATCCTTTGATTTCTTCAAGCCTTGTGATGTTCCTGCCTTCTTGTTTTGTGCAGTTTTTCTTTGGGATCCTGAAAATAATGGATGAAAAGCCAAACTTTGGCAACGTTTCATATAGCACCTTTCTGTAATCGAGACAGGAAATTAGTAAGTATGAGCCCCAAAAATGGCATTCATGTCCTTCTTTTCTTTCTAAATTTCACATTTTCAGATGTTCTTGGGGTGTTCTGCTCGGCTGTACGGCCTGCTTTGCTTTCATGTTTTGTGCTTGTCTTTAGCTTTTTATGCAACCAGAGGTCACACAGTCATCACACCCACGTATCGTTTGGCACTACAACTCCGCGAACTGGGACGAAATGCGAGATTACTTTTCCTCATTTGCATGGGCGTCTGTCTGCTTCTCTCATCCTGACCCCTCTCATATCTCACAAAACGTCACCGAAATTATCCAAGCTGAAATGGAATTATTTATCCCACGTACACAGAAAACCTCTGCAGCCACTCAAAAGCCCTGGTTCTCTAAATCCTATGACAAGGCCAGACTTGAAAAGGTCAAAGCGCACAAAAAGCTTCTACACAATCCCAGTCAAGAAAACCGTTAATCATTTAACGACGCAAGAAACCGCTATGTCCGCATTCTTTCTGAGACAAATATATAAATAATAACCACATTAAAAACAAAGTCCTCCTAAGCTCCAGCGGCAGCAAACCCTTCTGGACTCTTGCTAAATCTATTGGGAATAATTTCTGCAAGAGCACGTTCCCACCTCTTGTCTCAGGGGCTGAAATTGTTTCTACCGCTCTGGGCAAGGCTGAGCTTTTTGCCTCGTTGTTCGCCGGCAATTCTACTCTCAACCCCCCTCCAAATGTTCAACCACCAACAAACAGTCCCCAATGTCGCGCATAAAATGACGGATACCATTTTCAAAACTAAAAAGGTACGAAAGATGCTCTCTTCTCTTAATACCCGGAAAGCCTCTGGCCTTGACGAGATCCCAACAATTGTTCACAAAAATGCGCACCAGAACTTGCTCCTGTCCTGACTCGTCTGTTTCAGATATCTTACAATAGAGGCATATTCCCTAGTAACTAGAAAACTGCGAGAGATCCCAGCAGTTGTTCACAAAATTTACTAAATGTAGTTTTAATAAAGCAGAATGAAAAAAGTGAATTTATTGACTGAGAAGTAATATTGTGTTGTATACTGGGAGAGTGTTTGAAAATGATCATGTAATATTCTATAAATTAATTAATTATCAACATATTATGTAAAATACTTCAACCACTTTATTTAAAACGTTAAAATTGTGTATCTGCTTGTCATAATAAGGTTACTTAAAGCACGGGGGATATACTGTTTGCTTTGTTTTATTAGTGAATTTTTATTTTAAAAAATTCGCTAATAGAGAGGTATCGATGGTGAGACTTTACAAACATTTTTGCAAATGAGTGCGAACTAGGACCCCGAGAACCCATATCCGGGGTTAGTTTCAATTTGTATATGTTTATATATATATATATATATATATATATATATATATATATATATATATATATATATATATATATATATATATATATATATGTTTGTAGGTATCCGCACGATAACTCAAAAAGTTATTAACTGATTTTGATTAAACTCGGCAAGAATCTTTCTTTTAATCATGGCTTAGATAAGTTTGTTAGCCAGGAAAATCGGACAAGGTTTTCCTAGAAAATTTTGACTTTCCTTTCTAAAAAAATGTCTGTCTCTGAAAATTGCAAAGCTATTTTATGGAAATTTGGTGAACATGTTACCTTGTGAAAGTCATTATTTCCGTACCCATATCCGGGGTCAGTTTCAATTTTTATATGTTTGTTTATATATATATATATATATATATATATATATATATATATATATATATATATATATATATATATATATATATATATATATATATATATATATATATATATATATATGTATATGTATATGTATCCGTCTGATAACTCAAAAAATAAGTAACCGATTTAAATGAAACTCGGCAAGTGCCTTTATTTTATTAATGGCTTGGATGAGTTCGTTATCCAGAAAAATCGGACAGGTTTTTCCGGGACGATTTTGAGTTTTCGTTCAAAAAAATTTTTTTCCCCGAAAATAACAAAGCTGTTTTATTGAAATTTACTATATGTGTTGCCTTAGAAGATACCTTACTAAGTACCAAAATTCGTTTATAGAAAATTGAGTTATTTAAATTTTAATTTTTCTTTGGAAACAATTTTTTCTCCAAAAATTACAAAGTTAATTTAAAAAAAAAAGGTGGATATCTTGCCATAGGAAAGACCTTACTACATACCTAAATTAATCTTTCTAAGTTTATAAAAAACTGAGTTATTTAAATTTGAAGCATTTAATAAAAATTCACTACCATAACGCACTTGCTGCGTCCAGAGTTTTTTTTTTTGTTTCAGTAAAAGAAAACTTGCTTTGTAACGGCGATTATTGCATTTCAAAGCTAATAAGTTCATATATATCAGGTAGAGAACTTGTGGTTGGATCTGTATTCTAGACGTAGGGTCGGGTTGCTACGAGACGTAATGATGAAGCTGCCTGTTTACGATGAACAGTACCTATGTAATGTATACCAAACTACAGAAGAACTTTATAATCCAATTCGATCGTTACAATTCCATCGCAGTGCATTCCTTTGATAGTTTCCTTCGACCTTACACACACAATATTGTGGATATTATTCTGTTGTTGCCCCAGAGAACAAGTATCTATTTCATAAATTGCACAGCATTAGGGTTTATATCATTCCGATGAATCCACAAGTCATGTAAGTGTATTTCAGAACTCCAGTAACGAGTCTCGGATGTAAATAAATTTGAACTTATATAGATCTATTTGAGTAACCTTTTATGAATTTTATTTATTCGCTGTATTCCTTTTATGGGAAATACGACAAACATATCCCATTATTCTCTGTCCATAAAACAAGAGCACTACTCTCTTAAAACAGAAGGTATTATCTGGAGAAACAACGATTTTGAGATATTGCTTGTTTTGGACACTTACATTACTATTTTCTAATATTAGGTCCCACTAGCTTATGTTAGTATCAGAAGAATATATGCAGGGTGTTTTATAACATGTGAGACACACGTCATGGGGTGATTGGGGACCTTTAAATAACCAAAAAAAAAGTTCGTGACGCAGCAAATGCGTTATGGTAGTGAATTTTTATTAAATCTTTCAAATTTGAATAACTCAATTTTTTATAAACTTAGATAGCTGAATTTTGGAATGTTGTAAGGTCTTTCTCAAAGCAACATATTTACCAAATTTTATTAAAATCTGTTTGTAATTTTTCGAGTAACAATTTTTTTTCGAAAGAAACCTCAAAATTTAAATAACTCAATTTCCTATAAACTTAGAAAGTTTATTTTTGGTACATAGTAAGGTCTGTTCCGAGGCTATATACGCACTAAATTTAATTGCAATAGATTTGTAATTTTTGGAGAAAAAAATCTTTTTCTACACAAAACTTAAAATTTTCTTGGAAAACCTTGATCGATTTTCTTGGCTAACAAACTCATCCAAGCCATTAATAAAAGAAGGGCACTTGCCAAGTTTCATTGAGGTACCCCGTCTTCCCTTGGTTAACTCTGCCGTAGGCTGGCGTCTCGAGCGTTAACACATTGTACAATGTGTTAAAGAAAACACGATATTACGAACTATATGATTATAATTTTGGTGAATTTTCGTAGAAAAAATTGAGAAATGGAGAGATCCCGAATGTTGAATTTTGAAAAAATTTTTGCAAATGAGCGCGAACTAGGACTGCTAGAACCCATATCCGGGGTCAGTTTCAATTTTGTATGTTTATATATATATATATATATATATATATATATATATATATATATATATATATATATATATATATATATATATATATATCATGTGCTGGGAAAGGCAAAGGCCAAATAAATTTCTATAAAAACAAAAATTAAAACCCTTACGGAAACTAGTATGATAACGTTAAGTTTCGATTATTACTTTGATAATATAGATTGTCAGATCTACAAAATTGGGGGGTCAGATTAGCAATGGGGGGTTATAGTAGGACCACTGGTCAGTAGCAAGTACAATACTTACGGTTTACACGTAATGCATATGGGTTCTCTGTAGATTGTATACATATCCACATCGTTCGACATATTTTACTTTACACTAAAACAAAATAATAACATTAATATACAAGCATATTCTCTATTATTGTTAGTCAGTGTTATTTGGATAAGCAATGAAAGATATAAAGCCATAATTTGTTAAAATGATCATTAATTAAATTTTTAAAATTTAGAACTAGCAAATTTGGAAAGCATCTCGGTTTAAATAAATTTAAAAGAGCCAAAAATCTATATGAAAATAGATTAAACTCTTAAGCATGAAATACATACCAAAGAATTATGTTCTAAATCAATTAGCTAAAGGTAATGAACAAACACTTTGTATAATGTACTTAGATGTA
The DNA here is from genome assembly GCA_964006375.1 of Tillus elongatus. Lineage (NCBI taxonomy): Eukaryota > Metazoa > Arthropoda > Insecta > Coleoptera > Cleridae > Tillus > Tillus elongatus. The sequence goes on along the minus strand of OZ023262.1, from coordinate 33,429,570 downwards.
AGTTTATTTTTTATTTATGTGAACAATGAAGTGGAATTTACCAAAGACAGTCTTTGTGTTGTGGAACCTTTTAAATCAAGATTGCAGCATATAAACTTCATTAATTTATAAATTTATTGTTGACTATGGTTATGTCTAAGAAGTAAGGTTAGGCCAAATGGCATTTTTAAGAATAATGATGTTTAAGCTTACCGGATGAATAGTTGTCAAAATATGTATTAATTAATTTCAAGAAAGGATGCCTTGATGTCAAACATTAGATGAATTTGAGCAACATTTCCGCTTTTGTTATGATTTATTGTTGGTATTATTGTGGGTCGTTAAATAAATTCAGACGCCAGAATAGCGTCATTATTGCTTCCCATTTGAATATAAATATTTTAAAGTATATATTGTGTAAAGAAGATCCATTGTGCCACTAAAACAAACAGAAGAGGTTACATGAAGTTTTTAGCGTAATAAATTACAAGATAAACAGTATATATATCAAGAATAACTACATTTAAGGATACCCACCACCATTAGCGAGGATCCAAGGTTTGAGGTTTAATTATTTTTTATCTAAATCAGCACAAGGAGGCAAATCACTTTATTTAAAAGACTGTCTATTCTGTCGATCATACGTCAAGCAAAGGCATTCATGGGAAAATAGGATTTAATGCATAAACAGAAATCTTAGTTTACATTTTTTACCATAGTTCAAAGCTAAGAACTTAGAGGGAGTCAGGAGTGTAGGTCAGGGAGCCATATTAGTTGTCACGAACATTTGAAAAGCAGTCGAAAATTCTGTTAATAATATTAATCATTTAAATTTACTAGTAAGCTTGAGAATTATAACAACGGATACGTTTAGATTTAAATTTATAAAATTCTGTCCAATAAAAGTTGTTATAAAAATTTTCTAAAAACATAATTCTTTGAAACAAAAAAACAATAAGATAAAAATAAGGTTAACTACATATTTGCAGGCTATTTCTTTTCCCCTATTTAGCAGAACCTACCACTGAGACAACGTAAGTACATTGATAATTTAAGTACAATTTATATAGTAGAGGGGCAGGCAACCCATATAACACTGAAGCTAGCTGGAAATGACAAATACATATACATATACTAAAATTCAAACACCAGAGTCATAAACATTTTATTCAGATAAAAAAATTTACATTATAAAATATACAGAGTCACCCATAAAACATTGTGTAAACTGTTAATATAAAAGATTTCTAGCTACATTTAAAATTATAATCAACAAAAGTAATATCCCTAAAATTTAACCAATGTAAACAAAGAATACAAAAACAACCAAAAAGGTTTACACACATCTAAAGGGTGATTATTTTCATATAAATATCTATAACATAAATATCATTTTAATAATAGAAATAAATAAAATGATACAAAAATCAAAATAATTGGCGCACAACAGTGTGGCATTAAAAATAGAAATTAATATAATAAAAAAAAATATATATACAATAGAAATCAATATTATATATATATATATATATATATATATATATATATATATATATATATATATATATATATATATATATATATATATATATATAAAATAAAAGGCCGATTTAAATAAAATTTGGCATGTACCTTCCTTATGTAAATGGCTTGAATAGGATCGTTATTCAGGAAAATCGGACGAGGTTTTCCGGGAAAATTTTGAGTTTTCATTCGAAAAAAAATTTTATCTCCAAAAATAAGAAAGCTATGACAACCAAATTTGGTAAGTAGGTTTACGATATAAAAAGTAAACTATACAACAAACTATATATTTCTATGTTACAAGAAAAAAAGTTATAATAAAATATTTTCTGCCAGAAAATTCACTACCATAACGCACTTGCTGCGTCCAGGCTTTTTTGATATTAATTTCATTACAAATACAACAAAAATAGAACTTAGATTAAAGTAAGCTTGAGCCTTAATACAAGTTTATAGTCGCCTGATCATTGGTGTTCTGACTCTTTCAAAAATCCCAGGGGATTGTTGGATCACTTGACATCCATCTCTTATGCGTTGACAAAGCATTTGAACATTTTCAACTGGTGAAGGATAAACTATGCTTTTAGGTGACAACAGAGGTAAAGGTCTAAAGGATTTAAATCCGGTGAACGTGCAGGCCAATTCCTAGATGCGGAACGACCTATTCATTGATTTGAAAATCTGTCATTCAAAACGTTTATAGCTGTAACACTAAAAGCTGATGTTGTGCCATCGTGCATAAACCACATGTTGCTTTATGGAATGTTTTCCCAAAGCTGAGGCCATTCATTTTACAAAAAATTGGCGTAGGACTGGCCAGTAAATTGTCCTTTAATAAAGAAAGGCTCAATCAAATTGTCACCGATTATTCCGACCGAGATTTTGGCATTAAATTTACGTTACTTACGTGACTGATGACAAACATAAGGATTTTATTCAGCCGAATTGTGTAAATCGTGAAAATTGAAAATGCCATCTCTTGTAAAACCAGATTTATCAGGAAACAAAATGGATGGCAGAAAATTAGGATTGCGATTAGACATTTCTAAGAACCAACCGCAAAATTACATTGGTGGGGGGGGGGGGGGATCATTTTCTTTCCAAGCCTGCCATCGTGGAATATGGTAAGAACATAGAAGATGCTGACGCAAAAATATCCAAATTGTAACATGTCCAATATTCAGTTGAGCAGCTATACGTCTGGTACTGATGTTTGGATCCGCTTTAGTGAGTTCTACAATACGCTTTTAAGTGTCAATGGTTATCACATTAACAGGTCTGCAACTTCTTCTTCTTAAGACGCCGTCTCCCTACGAAGGTTGGCGATCCAACTGGCTATAATGGTGCGTGATACCGCACCTCTGAAAATCTCCACAGATGTCCGTCCGAACCATCGACACAGATCTTTCAGCCATGAGTTCTGCCGTCTGCCCACAGATCGTTTGCCCTCGATCTTTCGATGAGGAGTCGGAGTAGCTCGTACCGCTCCCCCCTCATAATGTGCCCGATATATTGAAGCTTTCGTTCTTTGATGGTTGTCAGCAGTTCTTTGCCTTTACCTATTCTCCTCAGCACTTCCTCGTTGGTTATGCTGTCTACCCAGGATATACGCAGTATACGGCGATACAAGTACATCTCAAAGGCGTCAATGCGGCTCTCCATTGATTGGCAGAATGTCCAGCTCTCGGAGCCATAGAGTAGCACTGGGAAGATATAACAGCGCAATATACGTATGCGAAGCTGTAGGTTCAGGTCTCTACTGCTGAATAGTTTCTTCATGGCGATGAATGTCCTTGTGGCCTGTTCTATCCTTGATGTGATTTCCATTTTAGGGTCACTGTTTTCGTTGACGAGGGCTCCAAGGTATTTAACGGACGGCACCTGTTCCACAACCTGGTTGTTAATTTGAAGGATCGCCCATCTTGGTGCCCTGGAGAACACAACCACCTTGGTCTTGGCAACGTTTATGTGTAAACCATACCGTGTGCTATGCTCAACGATGAGGTCCATCATATTCTGGAGATGTGGTAGGCTGTCGGCGACCACGACCGTATAGTCGGCGAATCGTATATTATTAATAAGGGTGCCGTTGATTTTAGCGCCCTCTTTCGCATTCTCCAGTGCCTCCCGGAACACCACTTCCGAGTATATGTAGTAGTAGAGGGGACAGGGACACATCCTTGTCTAACACCCCTTCTGATTTTTGTTTCTTCGGATGTTATGCCGTCTATCCTAATCTCCGCAGTCTGATGCCAGTACAGCTGCGTGATGATGTTCAGATCTCCCGCATCGACTCCGGTGTATTTTAGGATCTCAATGAGCTTCTGGTGCGAGACACAGTCGAAAGCTTTTCGGTAGTCAATAAAGCAGGCGTATATATCAACATTCATGTCTCTGCATCGCTGTGTGAGAACGCTGAGAGAGAAGAGAGCCTCGCGCGTGCCCATTCCGTTCTTAAATCCAAAATGCGTCTCCCCAGCCTGTTCCAAACATCTGGCGTATATGCGAGTGTGAACAATGCGAAGAAACACCTTGAGGACGTGAGACATCAGGCTTATCATTCGGTGGTCGTCGCATTGAGAAGCGTTCGGTTTCTTTGGCAGAGCGATGAACGTCGACCTCATCCAGTCCGTTGGTATTTTCCCAGTTTCATATGTTGAGTTGAACAACGATGTAAGAAGTTTTAGGCCTCCATCATCTGCACTGACGAGGAATTTCAAGGTTTCCGCGTGAATATTGTCTGGTCCTACAGCCTTGTCATTTTTCTGAAGTTTTATAGCACGTCTCACTTCCTCTGCTGTGATAGCAGGACTGGGTTCGTTGATATCATCATAGTCCCTAGATGGTTGGTGGGGTCGTGTGTCATTGAAGAGGCCCTCAACATACCCCTTCCATCTTTTAAGCTTTTCCTCAACGCTTGTTAAGATCTTGTTGTTAGTGTCCTTCAAAATACCGTGGATCTGCCTGCGTTGTGTGTTTGTGAATTCCTTTATCTTTTTGTGGAGATTAAACGAGTCGTGCTTTTTTTCTAGTGTCTCCATTTCACTGCATTTTTCGGCTAGCCATCCCTCCCTTGCTTTTCTGCATTCCGATCTCACCGCCCTGGTCAGTTCCTTGTATCGGTTATTGTCTGTGGCCTTGTATTTCCTTCTCTTGTTCATAAGTTGGAGAATTTCGTCTGTCATCCACTGTTGCTTTTTAAAGGCTTGTGCATATCCAATGTCATCCTCCTGGGTTTCCAAAAGTGCCTTCTTCAAAACAGTCCACCGAGGCTCTACGTCGTTGTCATTGCAAGAGTTAGTTGTTTGTAGACGCGCCTCGAGACTCTCGGCTGCTTTGGCTCGTATCTCGGGATCAAGAAGTCTTCTGACATCGACTCGCTTAGGTTTATTTGGACGTTGGACTCTATTGAAGTGGCGAAGCTGTAGACTTATTACTACGGGATTGTGGTCACTGTTGACGTCGGCGCCAGGGTATGTTGTTGCTGATTTGACAAACTTCATTAAATTGCTCTTAACGAGGATGAAATCGATCTGATTTCACACTATGTGGTTTTCACGATCTGCTGGGGATTTCCACGTGTATAGACGTCTAGCATGTTGCTTAAAGTAGGTGTTGGCAGCAGAGAGGCGGTGCTCTGTACAAAATTGCACCAGACGATCCCCTCTAGTGTTGCGTGTTCCCAGACCATGATCTCTGCAGACCCCGCCATCAGCGCCCTTCCCGATTTTGGCGTTAAAGTCGCTAAGAACAATTGTCATCTCCCCTCGTTTTGTTGTTTTCATAGCTTCTTCTAAAGCAGAGTAGAATTCGTCAACCGCCTCATCAGGTTTGTCCCCTGTTGGAGCGTACGCTTGAATTACGTTCATAACTCTGAGTAGTGAGGAGTCTCAAGAGCATCACTCGATCTCCGAGTGGGATAAAATCAATTACCGATTTTTCTAGTTCAGAGGAGATGAGTATAGCTCAACTATCTCTTTGTTTTTAAACAATCTTTATTTGTTAGACGTTCATCTATTCTTTAAAATAGTTTTCTTGCCTCTGCTGCACTGCATTGAGCCAATCCATACATAGAATGCATATCTGCCATTTCTTCAATATTTGTTCCATTTTCTCAAGAGTTACAATTTCACACATTTTTAACAACAGAGCACCAAGAACACTTAACAATGGTTTTTAGTATAAAAATATGGGAAATGTTAATGATGTCAATGTTTGAAAATAAAACAAGCTAATTTTAATAAAATATTCTGTGAAAATTCAAACAATGATTTAAAATGTTGACATAAGCCTACTAACCCAAAAATGCCAAATGTACATAATCTATTAAAGGAGCAAAAGTATCTAACCCTTTTTTACTGACAAACCAAGCCAAATATAGAAGTAAGTCAGGAGAGGCTTTTTGTATGTAATTAAATGCTCTATTCAAAACTTGTATCAAAAGATTTCTACAGCACCACAATAACATTTTTTTATGTAACTGAATTAAAAAGAACCCATATAACTCCGCCACTAGATGCTCGAAACACCTGAAATTTTTAGCGAATATGTAAACCTATGAGTGTATGTCGTGTACTAAATTTGGTTTGTCTATCTTAATTTTATGACAAAATATATAAAATGATCAATTTTTCTATGAAAGTTTCAAAACTCTGTATCTTGGCAACAACGGGGTTTCTGACTTATATTTATACGACTTTTTGGTTAACTTGACGTCCCTGATCAGATCAAGATGTATGTCCCACATGTTACGAAACATCCTTTATATATAATTCTGATACTAATATAAGCTTGTGGCATCTAGTATTGGAAATACACCAAAACAGTAAATGCACAATATAAACAACTTATCGCAGATGTAGCAAAGGCTGAACTTGATAAAGGTATTAGCAGCAGTAGTAGCAGGACCAAAACTATGTGGAAGACCATTATCGAACTAACATGGGGGAACTTAAAATGACAAACTGAATATCCTACCATCAATGCGATCCTTCCAGACCAGTTTGCCAATTATTTTTCATCAGCTGCTCAAAATGGAACTGCTTATTTGCCTGCCGCGGTGAATGTAGCATTTGTTGAGAAGATAGTATCGCAAGTGAACACCCAATTTAAATTCTCACCTGTTACACAAGAGAGGATGCTCTGAACGCATTAAATACCCTCAAATCATCTAGTTCTGCCGGGCTGGATGACGTGTCAAGAATATTGCTTAAGTGCTGCAAGTTTATTGTTTCTTTACCACTGTCGCACATATACCACATGCCATTGGCCAGGGGTATTGTTTCCTCGAAAATGAAAGAGGCACATACAAAAAAGGTGATCCCACAAATTATTCAAGCTGCAGACAAATCAGACTAACACTCACTATGAAAAATTAGTCAATAACATGCTGACAACTATCTTACCGATAATAAACTTCTTTCGCGATATCAACATGGCTTTCGGCAAGCACGGAGCACTGAAACTGCAATTGTTGAATTTGTGGAGCAAATTGTCGAGCACACTGGCACAAAAGAGTTAGCTTTGATGTTTTTTCTGGACTTCCCCAAAGCCTTTGACTGTGTAAGTAATGAGATCCTTATAAGTTCACTATTAAAGTATGGAGTTACAGGCACTGCATTGGACTGGCTCAGAAGCAGTCTTACAGACAAAACACAAAGAGTTGTAATATCTAACTCTACCAGTACCTACTCGTCTAGGACTTTCGTAGTAACGTTTGGGGTGCCACAAGGAACAGTTCATGGACATACGCTGTAATTTCTGACCGATGAGAACAAGCATTATCATCGACCAAGATAAAATCGTTAGCGACATTAATGGCATAGGGGATCACAATACCTCTCACGCAAAAATCCCTATACCTTTCGTCATTCATATTTTCCCTTATCAAGATTACTAAGCAGTTCCCCCATTCCGAATTATACTACTAACTACAGCAACATGTGTGAATGTAAAATATCAAAGTTAATTGTTGCCATACGCAACGAAATGGGTTGTCATGCAAATCATGTGTCAACGTAGCTCCCTCTTCTGGATCAATAGGGTCCGCTTGGGTTGTTGCTGATTGAAAATTTCAGCTCTAATCCGAAATTATTTATATCAACCTAGTAGGCTGCGATGTAAAAAAATCTCAGAAAACCTCCCGAACTATCGAAGGTTCCTCAACTGCATACTCACAATTCACCTAACCCCAATCCCTGAGTATTTTGATGCGCATTTCGCGAGAAAGCTGGGAATCGAATTTGCTGACAGCAACGTAGTCGAAAATCTCAAAAATGCGACGAGGCGTAGAAATGTTTTTCAGAATGCAATAACAAAATTAACGTAATCCTCCCCGTAGACCAATGATGAAAGAAAAATTTAAAAAATGATATAAACTTAGTGGGCTGCGATGTTAATAAAATCTCGAAAATGTCCCGAAATATTGAAGTGTTATTCTGAATTGTATACCAAAAATTCACCTAACCCAACTCCTTGACTATTGAGTGCGTGTTTTGCAAAAGGCAATGTTGTTAACAGTCAAATTTCCAGTCATCGACCAATGGGGTCCATTGCATTTTTAATTAAGCTGGATTTGACCTGATACAAAATTAATTAGAAAAACGCAGTGGGCTGCAATATTGATCAACTCAAATACTATATAATGACAATACAGGATGATTTCGTGTTTCAAGAATATCAGCGCCCCTAGCGGATAGTACCGATGTAACGTCGTTAGAAACGTTTAACACTAGCAATTGCTGGTGTTTAACTGTGTATAATTAAGTTTGAGCTGTGTTTTTTTACAATGAATGTTAGCGGTTTTGTGTGTGCAATCTATAATTGTTCGCATTATAACGTGCTGAATCTATCAAAGACATTTCACAGGTTTCCAAAGGATGGCGTAACGTGAATATGATTTGAAGCAGAAGACAAATTCAGAACCACTTTTGTGCCAATATGTTCAGTTCGCAGAACATAATTTATTGTGTAATATTTACCATCATGTACCTATTTATAGATAAACTTCGTAAACGGATGGTTGAAAGGCTGCAATCATAACTTGTCTTCCAGTGCATCAAAAAAAAAAGAAATATGAAGGCAAAAAAGTTTTGCATTAATAGTAAATGGTATAAGAAAACTGTTTTCTATATTCTTCTGTGTCCTTTGTTATTTCAGTATGGCATAATTCACATTTTTTTCACATTCAAAATTATTTTACTTGCTAAAGGCTTTTAATTATCTTCCCAAGACAAGTAGAAATAGCAGATTCAGCCCTATAATATATTTATTCACTGAAGTAAGAGTTAGTCTCACCTTTCATCTGCACAATTTCTTAATTATGTACTAAGTATATCACTTACATATTTTAAAATATTAGATTAATAAGACAGTTTTCATGTAGAGATATAGTAAATTGAGTACTGTGCTACCATTTATACCTAGAACAATTATTTATAGGTAAGTGCAGATTGTAACTTAATATCGTCAGAAACAGCTTTCAGTATATTCCTATACCTACCCTTGAAATAGTAGTTTAACGACGGTTTCAAGGTAGTACTTTAAATTATGATGAAATAAGATTATGTGTAAGAGTAATCTCCAGATTTATTCATGCTGAATGCATTCAGGTTTCAAGTTGATTGTTGATACAAATTCTATTTATAACTATATAATCAGAAAATTGTCACTCTTTGTCATGTACAAGTTTTGATATTCATCTATAATAAACCAGTTGTCTAAATTAAGAATATGCAGGTAAATATACAATTCAAATTACACGCTCAGTTGTCAGTACTTCACGCGAGGTGGCGCTAGTATACTTGTCACAAATATCACCAATGTTAAAGCATAGGAGTGTCCTGTATTGTCATTGTATAGTATTTGATTAAATCTCGAAAACGTCCTGAGGTATCAAGCTTTACTTCTAAATTGCAAAGCACAAATATACATAACTCTCCTCGTGGACTATTTGTCATCGTTTGAAATGTTGCTGAAAAAACGTCTACTTGTGTTTCTCCCCGTATTTTATTAAGTGAAGATTGGAACCTGTGCTGAGCACTGATAAGTACACTTGGAGAACCCAAATCACCACAACACATTTTAAAAGACCTGACGATCGTTTCACTAACCAAGTTAGCGTCATCAGAGGATGAAACATTCTAAATACTTAAAAAACTAACATCAACTTATATACCGAATCTTAGGTGAAGAGATCGAACTGAGATGAGAAACTAGTCGCAGGCAAATTTCACAGTGTATTGTATTTTTATTGCCGGACAAGGTCCTTGCGCTGTTCCTGCTACTTTATCTAAAAAGTGTCCATCTGTAATAGTTTTGAAAAGGTTCAACGACAGCTGAATTAACATCGATTCCTTTGGCGGCAATAACTATAACTTATGTTATCTTTAGAACATGCTGAAAATGTGGGAATTTTATTTAACAAGGCAATCGATCAGGTGACTCGTAATTGGCGGGGGTGTAGCGTTCATACAGTTTTTGTTGTAACTATATTTCGAATATATACGCTCTCGAACCCGTTTAGCTGTCGTGGTTTTCTAACATTTTTTATTAATTTCAGATTATCTTTATCAACGTAGCAATAAAACGTGGATGATATTATGGCGGTGTTTAACACAAACATTTGCAGAATAGAAGATTTTATTGCTAAATTAAACAATAAATTTGACTATAAAATTTACCCACGAATTAGAAATTAATAATAAATGACCCTTTCTAGATGTACTAGTTATCAAAAATAAAGACACTTTAGAATTCGATATCTATAGAAAAGAAACCACTACTCTAAGCTACATCCCGAACGACTCACATCATACGTACGCACAAAAAATGGCAAGTCTGAATTTTTTAGTAAATCGGTTAACTAATTTTCCTTTAAACAAAAGTAGATATACCAACGAATTAAATTATATTAAGAACGTGGCCGAATATAACGGATACACTGCTTGCCTAGTGAAAAAAATTAATCAACAAACAGAAAACAAAGAAAAGGTTGACGGAATCAACGACGTTCAGAAGAGAAAAATTGGAAAAAAATTTGTTTGCTTACCATTTAAACCTAGAATCACGAGGGGTCTAGACAGCATTTTTAAAAAAAGTCAACATACAGCTAACATTTTCAACAACAAATACCTTAAAAAACTTGCTAGGTAACCCAAAAGACAAGGATAGCGCGGACAAAATGTCGGGAATTTATGAAATAAGTTGTAAAGATTGTAATTTTAAATACGTCGGACAAACAAAAAGATCGATTGGAATTAGACTCAAAGAACACTTATCCGAATTGCGTTACGGTACTTTAGATAAGTCTGCCGTCGCCCGACACATTTGGGATAATAATCATCACGTTCATAAAGATAATCTGAAATTAATAAAAAATGTTAGAAAACCAGGACAGCTAAACGGGTTCGAGAGCGTATATATTGCGAAATATAGTTACAACAAAAAATGTATGAACACTTCACCAGCTCCAATTACGAGTCACTTGATCTATTGCTTTGATAAATAAAATTTGCACGTTTTCGGCCTGTTCTAAAGATAACATAAGTTACAGTTATTGCCGCCAAAGTAATCGCTGTTAATTTAACTGTCGTTGAACCTTCTCAAAACTATTACAGATGGACACTTTTTAGATAAAATAGCAGGGATAGCGCAAAGACCTTGTCCGGAAATAAAAATACAATACACTTTGGAATTTGCCTACGAGTAGTGTCTCATCTCGGTTCGATCTCTTTACCTGAGATCCGGTATATAAGTTGATGTTAGTTTTTTAAGTATTTAGAATATTTCAGCTTTTGGTGACGCTAACTTGGTTAGTAAAACGATCGTCAGGTCTTTTAAAATGTGTTGTGGTGTTTTGGGTTCTCCAAGTGTACTTACCCGTATTTTATGTCACGTGATCGCCAATTTTCTTATTGTCCACCAATCGGAATCCCCAATTATGTCTCAACCTGTAAAAGTTAGAGAAGATTAGGTGAACTTGGTTTTGAGCTACAAAGGATCAAAATTGAAGGTGTTCACTTCCATTAAGTCGTAGTTTAGTTAAGCAGCAGCCTATACTTTATCTAAATATAATTAGCATGCATGAAATAATGCACTTTTCTCAAGAGATTCCATCGGCTGCAGTTATTAGCTTAACTTAGGTGTTGCTCGGTTATTATTCTCAAGATATTGCACCTGGATGTGTGTGTGTGTCTTGCTTTCCTATTGTAACTTTCAGCGAGGAGTTCAGACTCTCTGCAATATTCATCTTGTTTTGTTTGTTAATTATGTTGATACTCGGGCAACTTTGAGAATTCTAGAGAGTTTACGCTGTTATAATTATCTAGGTGGAGACACAAGTTTCATCTTAGACAGACGGTGATCGATCCAGTGACTTCTTGCTGGTTTATTCAAACAGTTTATTATTTGGAACTATTCATTGGAAACTTTAGTCGCTGGAAACCGTGAACGATTATGTAACTAAATTTACGCAACTTTATCTTCAACAAACTTAAATTTAAACACAAACCAGATATTCAGAAATCAGTTACTAGTGTTAGTGAATTTTGTTAGAAAAATTCACTCATGAGGAGATCCCGACTTTTGAATCGTGAAAATTTTTCTTCATATGAGCGCGATCTAGCACCCCTAGAACCCATATCCGGGGTCAGTTTCAATTTTTATATGTTCATATATATATATATATATATATATATATATATATATATATATATATATATATATATATATATATATATATATATATATATATACAGGGTTTCCACGGATTGAGTGTGGGTAAGGTATAAGTGACAACAAATTTTTGAATTGGATTATGATATTCAGGGAATCGCTCCCGCTTTGTCTTAAACTAAGATGTTAAGGAAATGAACAAAATCAATTAATATACAGGCTGGTTTTGAACCGATTTAATGATAAGTACACTTGGAGAACACCCAAATCACCACAACACATATTTCAGAGACCTTACGATTGTTTCGTTGACAAAGTCAACATCTTCAGAGGAAGAAAAAATCTGAATTCTGAATTCAGAATTTTTCTTCCTCTGAAGATGTTGACTTGGTCAACGAAACGATCGTAAGGTCTCTGAAATATGTGTTGTGGTGATTTGGGTGTTCTCCAAGTGTACTTATTAGTGCTCATCACAGATTCCAGTTTTCACATAGTACCGATTTAATAAAATGTGTTAGGAGTAAACCAGCTTTGTTTATAAAGATACCGCAAAAAGTTATAAACAAAACTTGTTTAGAATTAAAATTTATGACAGACTCTCAGTTTTCAGGCAGATCAGCCTACTTTGAATTTTCAAGTAAATTATTAACATTTCACCAGCTAATCTCTATACCTTATATAATTCACAAATAAGGCCAAACCTCGAATACTGCTCCCACATTCAAAAGAAAGCTATACGTCTCATCGGTGACCCTACCCTCGTCCAAAGGCTGCCATCCCTTGCCCACCGACGTGCCGTTGGTGACCTCTCTCTATTTTATAGATATCTGCACGGGCACTACACAGAGGAGCTTTCCTCCATAGTTCCCCCACCTGCTGCCCCCAACAGATCTACCAGGGGAACAGAGCGAATGCACCCTTTTAACTGTCCAGGTCACCAGACATAGAACTTCTTGTTATGCCCGCTCGTTTGTCCCGAGGACTTCCAAGTTGTGGAATTCCTTGCCGGCACATGTTTTCCTTCTCCTCCGAACCTCCAAACCTTCAAGTCCTGAATTAACAAGTTGCCTCTTTCCTCCCAGTCAACAACCACGGTGCGATAGTATTTAGGCTGTAAGCCCTCGTGGTGTCTTGCTGAAATTTAAAAAAAAATAAAAAAAATTAAAATGCAATGTTAAATAATAATTTATTAGTAAAATACAAAACGCTTTTTGCTTACAAAAATCAAATCGAACAACGAAAAATTAAGAAAATATTCAAATGTGCTGCCACCAACCGGTACACATAACTCAGCCCGTTTAGTAAATGTTTTGTAGGCATTTTGAATATGTTGAATTGGAATACCGTCAAATGCTTCTCTCAACCTCACTTTCAACAATTCAAGATCGTTGTTTAATGGAGCCGCGTAGACTTTCTGTTTGAGATAGCCCCAAAAATAAAAGTCCATTAAGGTAAGATCGGGACTTCTGGGAGGCCAAGGTATTGGCCCATATCGACCAATTCACCGCCCAGAAAATTCGCGATCTAACCATTATCGAACGATTCCCGTTGCATGTGCTGGGTGGCTGTCATGCTGAAAGTATGCTGTTTGTCTATCTTCTAGTGACATGTTATGCAAATGGTATTGAAGAATATTTTCCAGCATTTCCAGATAACTACTGGTTCATATTCTTCTCAAAAAATATGAATCAATTATCCCAGTGTAAGAAACAGCACACCATACATTTACTTTCTTATGACATTGTCTTCTGCAATTAACTCTATAATTTGGATTCTCCATAGACTAATGCCGTACATTTTGGGAATTTACCACCCCATTGGTGGTGAAAGTGGATTCGTCCGAAAAAATAATACTTCAGGCAAACTGGTAATTTTGTAGATATTGCGCGCCGTACCATAAATAAAAATCTAATCGTTTTAACTCGTCATTTTCTTCCAAAGTGTGTATAAGTTTTGCTTTGAAAGGTTTCACCTTGTTGGTACGATAAATTTGTTGCAAATGCGATTTGCTAATATTGCCAATTTCTAATGCCCTTCTTCTTAATGATAATTTCGGAAAACGCCTAACAGAATCTATAGCTAATGCAGCTGCAGCATTGTCTTTTTCATTTAAGTCGGATTTTGTCTTCTTAACATTTAAAACACTCCCAGTATGCACAAATTTTGTAACAACTTTTTTACACCATTAGCGGAAACAGAATAATTTGGCCAGCTTTCAAGGAATTTTCTTATCACTCCCTGATAAGAATGTTCTTCACCCAAACCATAGCACTGCACAATAAACACTTTTTGTTCTGTTGTTAACATTTTTAAATACAGAAGCTTGCCGTTCGTGACAAATAAAATTGACGTTTCAATTTTCCAAATAAGTAGTATCCCGGGAAACAAACAACAAGGCAGAGCTCAAGTAGCCACGCAACTCGCCAATTATTGCTTCGTATGTCCAATTGTGCGTTTACTTTACTTTTTTAACTGGCTGAGATGAAAGCAAATCTACCCCGACTTTAATTATGGTAAAGACTTTTTTTAATACAGTTTCAAGTATTTTTTAAAGTACACCTAATCACAGAAGCCGTTGAACGCCATTCAAATAAACTTGCAGCTAAAAAAATTAATAGCTGGCTGATCTGTTTAAAAATTTAGAGCCGGTCATAAATTTTAATTCTAAACAATTTTTGTTAATAACTTTTTGCGGTATCTTCATAAACGAAGGTATTTTACTCTTAATACATTTCATTACATCAGTTTTAAACCACCCTGTATATTAATTGATTTTGTTAATTTTCTCAAAATCTCAGTTTAAGATAAATCAGGAGCGATTCCCAGAATATCATAATCTAATTCGAAATTTTTTTGTGACTTATACCTTACCCACACTCAATCCGTGGACACAGTATATATATATATATATATATATATATATATATATATATATATATATATATATATATATATATATATATATATATATATATATATATATATATATATATATATATATATATATATATATATATATATATATATATATATATATATATATATATCACACCGATAACTCAAAAGTAATGTACTGGTTTTGATAAAATTTAGCATGTACCTTCCCTTTATAAGTGGCTTGGATAAGTTGGTTAAAATCTGACCAGTTTTTTTATATTTAAGTTATTTTTATTAGCGAATTTTTTGTACAAAATGTTATTTTAATAGCGAGTTTTCTTATAAATTACTTTAATTAATTTTCTTTGCAGAAACATTTGAGAAATTTGTATGAAAAATTATTCAATTGATGGAACATTTTTTAAACGAATTTCGTCGAAAATTATTTTATTTTTAAATTAAATTACAGATTAGGTATATAGTTTGAATTTTATGTATTCTTTTAGCAGAATTTTATGTAACAAATATTTAGCCAAATTTGATGCCTGCTTTCATTAGAAAAAGACATGTCTGCCATTAAAAATATTTTTATGAAAATTCACTATCATAACGCACTTACTGCTTCCGGATTTTTCTTAAAAGGAACAGGAAGATAATAATTTTGTATTTGTTTATAATAGAGAGATTTCGATGGTAACACATTCGTAAAATATCTTTAAACGAGCACGTGCTGGGACCTCCAAAATCGATCTTCAACGTGTGTGTAAATATAAAGTATTAATTTTAGTAATAGAACCTCTGTGGTTCAGGGGTAAGAACGTGTGCCTCTGAACCGAAGGGTACTGGGTTCGATTCCATGGTACTCCTTTAACTTTTTCAGTACAAACTGTAACATTAACATGAACCGAGGTTCTGACATTTTATTTGAGCAAGTTGAATGTCTGCACGTTCCGCCCTTCGGAGGGGGCGTAAAGCCATCGGTCCCGTGTCCATGCGATGTTGGGCATGTAAAAGATCCCTACCATCCTTACAGAAAGGCAGAGGTTCGGCAAAATTTCCAGGATAGCAAGGTGAAACTGCTCTCTGGCGTCGGTGATTGGCGATAGTAGCAGAAATAGGCCGACGTTAAAGAAACAAAACACACACAATTTTGGTAATATTTCGTACTAACAGTGTACCATTCTTGTAAAAATTCACTACTATAACGCACTTGCTGCGTCCCGAAATTTCAAAATATTGATTTCCTAATATGCACCCAACATTACGACCAATAAAATATGGACCTCATTTGAAACAGTTGGTCACTGATATACAGTCTTTGTTCCGAAATTATTACATTTTACATAATGTTATAGCAGCCGTTATATTCATAAATTATATTAATAAACGTTAGTAAATTTTGATCTTTGCAATATGTTTTCAGGACGTTGCCATTATTCAATAAGAAAGTTCCTGTGACGGAAATTTGAGTAAATATTTTCCGGTAGGGATCTCGGAGAAAGAGATTATAACAGCGACAGACTTTGACGCTAACAAAGAAAGTGTGAAAGTTAATATATCACAAAGAATCTACGTCAGTTTATAAGGTAAAAAGCGCTGACGTCTTTTCAAGCTAAATATTTCAAAAATGTTTCATTTGCGGTGAACATGAAGAGGCTGTGCCACGCTAGTTTGCTGAGTATTATTTCATTTAAAGAGACTGAAAGCGATCAATCTTTGTAAAAGCCATGATTGATGCTGGCTGGTGACAACGTCGGTTGACACTTATCACCACTTATGTCGTATGCAAATGGACAGACATATTGTTGTCGTGACGTGTTGTACTGAAAGTAAGAAAGGGAGTATCGGAAATAAAGCTCCAGATAAGTTTTAGTAGGGGTTATGCAAAAAGGAAGTTCTGACTGTGTAATCATATTACTGCTAGGCTAATAGATAGAATAAATTGCTATAAGAAAGACTAGAGCATGTAAAGAACACAAATTAATAAATTCAAACATAAAATTTAACAACTATACTCAACCGGTTTGGCCTAAATGACCCAAATTGACGCTATAATAATACAAAAATTTCGAGACGCACGAAGTACATTATAGTAGTGAGTTTTCCAGGGGCAGATCCTCAATAAGTGCGCCCGTGCGCGCGCACTGCCGCCTACCGTGGAAAAAATAATATTTTTGCTATGCTATATTTTAATAAATTTTTATTTAGTTTTTTACCCCCCGCATTCAACAAACAAAATAAGTATATCGAGGGTAGCAGAGAGTCGGCAGCCATTAATACAGAATACAGAATCAGAATAAGTATAGTGTTAATCGTTGCAGACGTTATATACATCCGTATCCATATAAAGCAGGCGGGCGGCGGTGTGTATTTTTCGGGGCTCTCATGGAATGCGATACTTCAGTGCGAAATGATCGCCGAATCTTGATGATCTTTGTCGAAAACGACCGAATAAGCAATCTGCTGTACGCTATAAAATTACACACTAACAGTTTGTAGTGGACTTTTGGCAGAGCTTGCGTACCTACTACTACTACCTAGCAATTTTCGTCTTCGCGTCGGATTGATTTTTAATTAGATCATTTCGTTGTTGTTTACATGTTTTAAGAAGACAATTATTATTATTATTATGGTTCGGGTTGCTTAATAAGTGGACAAAATAATTGTGATACTGTGATTAGTTTAGTATATATTTTAAATTTAAAGGTTAACTTTTTAAGGGACATTTTAACTACTATAACGTATAACTAACTAGAGGAAAACTTGGTAAGTAGTTATCATACATTTTCGGGGAAAAATAGGCCAGCCCTTCATTTTTAGTGAATTTTTAGAACCGATATCCGGGGTCAGTTTCAATTTTTATATGTTTATATTATATATATATATATATATATATATATATATATATATATATATATATATATATATATATATATATATATATATATATATATATATATATATATATATATATATATATATATATATATATATATAGGTGTCCAACCAATAACTCAAAAAAAGAAGCAACTCATTTCGATGAAACTCGGCAAGTGCCTTTATTTTATTAATGGCTTGGATGAGTTCGTTAGTCAGGAAAATCGGATAACGTTTTCCGGGGAAATTTTGAGTTTGGTTTCAAAAAAAATCTTTTTCTTCAAAAATTGCAAAGGTATTTTAATGGAATTCGGTGGATAGATTTCCTTGTGAAAGACCTTAAAACACACTAAAATTCAACTTTCTACATATTTAGAAAATTGAGTTATTCAAATTTTGAGTTTTCTTTTGAACAAATTTTTTTTATCCAAATATTACAAAGTTATTTTGATGAAATTTGGTGGATATATTGCCCTGGATAAGACCCTACTATGTACCAAAATTCAATTTTCTCAATTTGTAGAAACTTGAGTTATTCAAATTTGAAGCATTTAATAAAAATTTACTACCATAACGCATTGCTGCGTCCCGAACTTTTTTTTTCTTGCGCACCCCCAATGCATTAAGGCACGAGCCGCTACTGGAGTTGTCATAAGAATTGTAAACTATTATTATGGTTTATTACTAGAACTATTACTTTAAACTCATACATACTTTGAAAATCGATTTTAGAGGTCCTAGTATGCTCTCATTTAAAGAATTCTTTCAAAATTGTTACCATCGATTTACCAAAATAATCTTGTGCTCTAGCTTATTTCAGAAAAAGTTCGCGACGCAGCAAATGTATTATAGTAGTGAAGTTTCATAAGAATTATACACTATTAGTGAAGTATATTATTAAAACAAATTCTTTAAATTTAAGTGGATCTTGGAGATTGGTACTAGAGATCCCAGTAAGCGATTATTCGAAGAGATTTCGATGTTCCCCGGAGCTAGAAAATTAAAATTTGGTACATATATGTAAATACTGCAAGTCGCTTTAAAAAATTGTGTTATAAATATCATTATTTACAAAAGTTTTTCAGAAGGAAATTTATTATTTACAAACAGAATGTACGTGCCAAATTATCAATATGGCAGGTATTTTTCCTTATTAATTGCTTGGATGATTTTGTTTTAGTCAACCCAATCGAACTAGTTTTTGCAAACAAAACAGCCAAAAAGGTATTTTACATAGGTTTTACTATGGCTCAAGATTGAAGATTATTGCTCAATGCGAAATTGAGTTATTGGATTTGAAATCTTTTTACGAAAATTCTCTACCACAACGTGCTTGATGCACACATACCCTCTTCATCGCTTATTAACTGTTGCTTAAGTTTCAGCTTCAACCATTATTGCCCTCTATTTTAATAAAATATTTCCAAGAAATTCATTTCAATTATACACTTTCTCTGATGCGTTGGCAGTAGTTTTAGTTTAAGGTTTAACAGTATGTAACTTTTATCTAATTTTCGTAGAAAACATTCGCTAAGAAGGAGACCGCGGCTTTTGAATTCTAAAAAGTCTCGACGCAGCAAGTGCGTTATGGTAGTGAATTTTCATAAAAATGTTTTAATTGCAAATATGTGTGTTTTCTTTTTATTTAAGAAAGCAGGCATCAATTTTTGTTACCAGTATAACCTATATAGTAAAAACAATGTGCCATGTTTCATAAAAATAACTTTATTGTGTGAAAATGTACAAAAATTTCCAAAAGTAAACTTAAAGTGTTCCCGGAAAAACTCGTTTCTTGGTTAACCTTATAGGTTAATAGCAAATTGGGCTATTCAAATATGAAGCATTGATCAAAATTCGCTACCATAACGCACTTGCTGCATCCAGAAGTTCTTTTCTTACAAACATGCATTTATTTCGCTGGAAAATAAAAAATGCAATAACAAAAGGCGTGTTTGATTAAAAAAGACAGAAAATTTGTATCACCAACGACTTATGGGCCATCCTGTGATTGTAGAAATATTTTTTAAGATGTAGCATAAGACACCCTATAATTAATGTATAAAGATTTTTTTCATATCTTGTATAATAACGGATATATTGAGCTTTATTTATTTTTTACGAAGATTCGACAAAAATTATATACCATTAAACGATAGACTCTATAGCTAAGACTACTGCCAAGCATCAGAGAAAGGGTCTATTTGAAATGAATTTTATGGAAACATTTTAGTAAAATGAAAATGACGGTTGAAACTAAGACTTCAGGGTTTATAAAACATCCTTCTTGAGACATTTGATTTCCATAGCCCGTATTAGATTCAAGTTATTTGCCTAAATGTTGCCGATTTTAACGTTCTAAATCGCAACTTTGACGTTTTGAGGAAAACCCCAATTTATTTTTCTTTAAATGCCTATAACTTTTTTGTCTTCTGATCTACATAGCTTAATTTTGGTAGGTAACTTACCTATAAGGATGTAAACCCGCGTACTGAATTTGGTTGCCCTTACTTTGTTAATTTCTGAAATATAATTTTTTTTTGGAAAGAAAACACAAAATTTTCCGTAAAAACCTTTGCAGATTTTCCTGGATAACGAAGTTATCCAAGCCATTTGCAAAAGGAATTTATTCACCAAATTTAATCAAAATCGGCCCATTATTTTTTGAGTTATCGGTGTAATATATATATATATATATATATATATATATATATATATATATATATATATATATATATATATATATATATATATATATATATATATATATATATATATATATATATACATATAAAAATTAAAACTGACCCCGGATATATGTTCTAAGGGGCCTAATTAGCGCTCATTGGAAGAAATTTTTTCAAAATTCAAAAGTCGGGATCTCCTCAGTGAATTTTTTTTAAGAAAATTCACTAAAAGGTTTCTTCAAATGAGCGCAAACTAGGCCCCGTAGAATCTAGAATCCATATCCGGGTTTACTTTCTGTTTACATATATACAGGGTGACGCATTTCTACGGTAAAACTCAATATAATTGTTATTATGCAAGATACGAGAAAAAATTGTATACGTTACTTATAGGGTGTCTTGAGATGCATCTTCCAAAAGTATTTTGACAATCACAGGATAGCCCATAAGTCGTTGGTGTTACCTACAATTTTTTTGAACATTCCTTATTGCATTTTTCATCAAAATATGATGCAGGTTTGTAAAAAAAATCGAGACGCAGTAAGTGCGTTTTGGTAGCGAATTTTCATTAAATGGTTCAAAATTCAATAACTCAATTTGCTATTAACCTAAGGTTCGTCCGTTAGGAAACGAGTTTGCTCGGAAATATTTTAAGTTTATTTTCGGAAAATTTTTGTACATTTTCAAACAAGTTCTTTTTGATAAAATATGGCACATTGTTTCTACTATATAGGTTATACCGGTCACCAAATTGATGTCTGATTGCATTAAAGAGACATATTTGCTCGAAGGCTCATGAAAACGACGCATTTCAAAGGCTTTTCTTTTATATAATTCGTCAAAAAAATCAAGATACTATATTGAGAGCGCTCTCAACAGTAACTGAATTTCAAAAAATCAAACTGGTCAACTAACTACTGACTCACTTTTTTCAAATGGAGCGGCATGTGTTTTATGTTCTTTTGTAAGGTTTGTCGAAAGACTTTTTGGGAATTATATTATCTCGGTAGGTGGGGAAATAGCTTGTACAAGTTTGTTTTCCAGGAAAATCGGACAAGTCCTTCAGGAACATTTTAGGTTGATTTTCGCAAAATTGTTGTACTTTTTCAAAGAATGAACTTATTTTGATGATATATCGTACATTGTTTTTACTAGATAGATTATACTGGTAACCAAATTTCATGCCTGTTTTCATTAAAATAATACATATTTGCTTATAAAGACATTTTTTGAAGACTCACTACCAGCAGTTGCACTTGCTGCGTCCAGATTTTTGTACAATTACATAAGCTTGGTCTCTTTGAGTTTGTTGTCAAAATCACAAATTTGAATTTCGTACAATAATCACGTTACCCATTGTCATTCTCTTTGAAGTTACGCATATCCGAAACAAGCTTATTTGTTATCGGACTACTTAAGTCCCCTTTCAGTTATTATCCTAGATTAATAATGAGCTTATAGAAGTTGTTCCTTTGTGCATGAGTGTGTCGAAGTGCATTCGACGATCTCAGTCTTGTGGAGACGGAGACAACAAAGGCTGCAATTACGTGCACGATATATTATATGCAAAACGCTTAATAAAACGCACACAGCCTGTGTACATCCTGCATATATTTTTCATATAAACGTCAGTTCAATGCTCCCCTAATCTATTCATTTAAATGCAAATTCAATTGATATAGGTATACATGGAGATATTAAGAGGTGAACTTTACAATCAGCAACCTGGTAAACATGTATCGCTGAATATTTAATTAATTTATTTAGCTTTAATAAAGGGTTGAATATATCGGGAGGTATCATGTATTTAAATAGGCCCTTTATCTGTTTCTTCAGATGAACATTTTCAGTGAATTTTCTTTAAACAAAAATCACTAATAAGAAGATTCCGACTTTTGAATTTTGAAAAAATTTCTACAAATGACCGCGAACTAGGCACCCTAGAACCCATATCTAAGGTCAGTTTCAATTTTTATATGTTCATAAATATATATATATATATATATATATATATATATATATATATATATATATATATATATATATATATATATATATATATATATATATATATATATATATATATATATATATATATATATATATATATATATATATATGGATGACACCGATAACTCAAACAATAATGATCCGATTTTGATCAAATTTGCCACCTACCTTCCTTTTGCAAGTGGCTTGGATAAGTTCGTTATTCAGAAAAATCGGCCTAGCTTTTCACGGAAAATTTTGTGTTTCCTTTCGAAAAAAATACATATCTCCGGAAATAACAAAGTAAGGGCAACCAAATTTAGTATGCTGGTTTCTGTCATAGTGTGTCCTGTGTACCAAAATTCAGACAAAAAAGTTAGAGATAAATAAATTTTTAATTATTTAAATCTGATTGAAGAAAGTTAAAACGTCAAAATTGATTGAGTACGAATGGGAGTAAAAAATAGTACAAGAAATGACTAAGTCGTTATTCTGTTGATTTCTTTGTATTATGAGCAAAAATCTATTGTAAATCGAAATAGTTTTGTGTAAATTTTAAAACATTGAACTACATTGGTTACGGGATATAGCTGCTAGTACACACATGTAGAGCATAGCTCAGTAGCCTGAGTCCCTGAACATCGGATAATCTAATTCAATTGACTCTTGCATGACGAGTTCGAATCCTTGCTAGTGACTTTGCTTTTTTGAACTTTTTTAAGTCTCATTTAACTTTACCGTTATCTAATCAGATTGTTGTTATTCGGATGAACTTTTTAGCGACTTTTTGTATAAAAAATAATTAGACAAAGAGGAGATGAAAGTTTTAAGACTTAATTCAATTTGAATAGCATTATCTGGTTGCTTGTTCTTAGTGAAACCGTTCCATATTTAATACAGTCGTAGACTCTTTCCAATGCTTCACAAGTGCTTGTTTTAGTGAATTTTCTTAAAACAAAATCATTAACGAGGATATCCCGACTTTTGAATTTAGACAAAAATTCTTCAATTGAGTGCGCACCAGGCCCCCTAGAACCCATATGCAGGGTCAGTTAATATATATATATATATATATATATATATATATATATATATATATATATATATATATATTATAACGCCGCCAAAGTGGGCATGGGCCAAAATTTATATGACCCCGCCGCGCTTCCTTTTATACCAGATGACAAATGCTCAAATAATTCCTAATCTACACACAAATCTAATTTGTCATTGGCATAAGCTAAGTTACCGGGAAGTTAGAGGGCCGCCAGCTTTTATACAGTGGAGATGGGCGTGGGTTAAAATAAGATCTTAATTAGGGGCGCCACTTGATTGTTTAACCTCTACTCCCGGATATTCTAATAAGATGTTACAAAATATGCTTCCCTGCCCAGATCCAACACAACCAAGAATTCTTGGATCACACTGGCAACTACAGCCAACCACAATCGAGCACAGGAAGCTACAAGGGAGATGTACTTACGATAACACAAATTAAATTTCGGAACGGTATGGTCTCATGGACCCACAAATAAAGATAACGGTACTGATCCAATCTATCAACAGTCCTGAAAAAGAAAACACAAACACACAAAACCAAAACACCTAAAATATGATAAAATATGGGCTTTTATTAAGCTTCCTTGGCATACAGAAATCTAGTAAACGTTGTTTTAAAATTCTGATCTAAAGTAATAAATAAAAATAAATAAGTCTCTATAATATCACAGAAATGGCTTACTACCAAATAACAAGATCTTTAATGGATATTTATGAAGGTACTACAAATATAGTTGTTCTACGGAAAATTCCACTTTTCGTGCACGCAAAGCTCACAAATTATTTTCCCCAATTATTACTTAATTACATGATAAGTACGGTAAGTGGCTTGATTGAAGATCAAGTCCCAAAAAGTAATCAAAAAAGCTTGACTAACGCTAACAATATGTGACAACTAATGGTACTATCAAAAGTGAAGCAATTATATGAATAATGGTCTTATAAAAATCTGTACCACATTTAGTGAAGTTGAAATAAATAAATTCGGTTTGATTTTATTAAATTTAACACAGATGAATATTTAAAAATGTACCTTATCAAGACTGTCTCTTATCACTTTATGCGTTATCACAAAACGGAAAATTCTTACTTGAATTCCTGGACTTCTAGGCCATCTAATTACCATCAATTTCCAAACCAAATCAAGGCCTTTCGGGATACGGGACGCAACTACGGGAATGATGCCACCACGGATAGCAATGCGACGACGAAAGGGAAGACCTTCTCACTGAGATCTTAATTCAATTCTCCATTTAATTCAATATCCATATACTTTGTTCGGTACATAAAAATTCGCTCAGCCATGCGAGACTTTTCCACTCCAAATTTACGGGACGTGAATTCACCAAAGATATCGCCCAATGCAATAATGTCAGCCGGTACAAGAAAATCTATCCGGTACGTGAAATTCTTCAGCCGATACAAGCAATTGCTAAACGGTACTTGAAGACGCTAGTCGGTACTTGAAGACAAATCTATCCTGCACTTGAACCCTAAAAACAACAAGTAACGGGATGCTAAAGGTGTTACAGTTAAGAGAGAGAATGATTTCTTACCTCCAGAGAGGGAAACGAAATTCCACACGTGACAACACCAATGTGGTCCTTAAATCCCCTTAACGGGTTTATCTACAGCCTTCAACGTCAATTACGCAACTTCCGATATTCCCAACAAGACTGTAGATGTGTTCTGAGCGCAATTTAAATCCACCAAAGGGGGAATAATTAATATCCAACTTGCCTCCCAGAACGAACCACGTGTTAACTTGCACAATGACCAACCAACTCTTCCCTCGAAACTTCCAGCACATTCATATCTCCGGCTCGAAAACACAGGTGCTGCTACATCCTTCGCTCTCTCTCGCATCACATACGTCTCCAGCCATCTATCCTCTTCCACATGCGGACCCTTTCCGAACTACGGCACGGCACGCAAGCGTGTAAGCCGTCCCGATATACCAGGGGTAATACAAATATAACTAATTTACGAAAGATCTAAATTCGATTCATCATACGAGGGATATCCAGAAGAATTAATCACAGTTGTCGCCAATAATTCTTTTCACAACGCAGGGGAGGAACCACAATTACGTCCAAATTAGCTTAGATGTTTAGCTATCCAATTTATCCTGTTACAAAATCCCCCCCTACTTTAAAAGATTTTACCCAAAATCTTTCAATTCATGCGTCGTCTGGCGGATGGGCCTTCAAATCTTTCGCATGCCAAACACCCTTATTGGTCCCACTAGAATCCCTAAGTTCATATGTCCAAGGTGACAAACGCTTAGCAACGGAAAAAGGTCCAACATAACGTGGTGCTAACTTAGCGGTGAAATATTTACTAGCATCTGAAAGGACATAATTCTTCCGCCACGCTAACTGATTAGGCAAGAACTCTTCGTCGCGACGACGCAAATCATAATACTTCTTATTATGTTCATATGCCTTAACCAACCTAGATCGAACATCTTGATACACCTTGTGCAATGCTGTTTCTCTTCCTTCCGATCCTCCTCGATCGATGTCAATGGGACCATCCGAAAGAGTGCACGACTTACGATCCGGGACTTCTCTACCAAAGACGATAAAATTAGGTGTCAACTCGGTAACCTCATGTTTGCTAGACCGAATGGCATAACCTACTTGCGACAGATTCTTATCCCAATCTCTATGGTTTTCACACACATAAGACCTCAACATTGTCTTAATAACCCTATTGACCCTTTCACAAGGGTTCGCCTGAGCATGATAATTAGCGGTATATCTGACATTAATATCACGAGACCTCATCAACTGAACAAACTCGCGAGAACGGAACTGAACCCCATTATCCACAATAATAGCATCTGGACACCCAAAAACCGACAACACATGATCGTTAAGTAACTTACAAATGGCTGACGATGTAGCGGAACGCAAAGGATAAATCAACGTAAACTTGCTAAACACATCGGCCACCACAAAGATGTACTGATGACCCGAAGTAGACCTGGGCAAAGGACCCATAATATCGGCACACAACAACTGAAACGGACGGGATACGGTAGGCTGTACACTTCTCATAAATCCAATAGGCTTACGCTGTTCCGGCTTAACAGCCTGACACACCCTACAACGCCTAACAAATGAAGCTATATCACAACGCATCTTCGGCCAATAATACTGAGCGGCTACCCGATGAAAAGTTTTGTAGACACCCAAATGACAATTAGATATATGTGCCTGCTCAATTATCTTTCGTCTATCACACTTCGGCACCACCTCACGCCAAAAATCGGAACTAGAACTTAATTCTGGGTATCTTGCCTCAACGCGCTTGAAAAGTTTATTACCCTCAACATGCCATTGCGAAAACTTCCTGGGACTACTAATGACTCTATCCCTAAGACGATCCAACCACGGATCTCCCGATAACTGAAGATTTTCCTCAATAGGTGGTCTAACGGAAGCGGAATCTACAACAGGAACTGAACGTGACAACAGATCTGGCACGACATGTTCTTTACCACGCCTGTGGACAATCTCGTAATCATACTGCTGAAGTTTTACAGCCCATCTGGCCAATCTACCGCTAGGTGTCTGCAACCGGTTTAACCATACCAAACTATAATGATCTGTAACAACGGTAAACCTAGAACCTTCAACATATGGCCTTAACTTTTCTATGGCCCACAAGACTGCCAAACATTCACGCTCTGTTGTCGAATAGTTGCGTTCATTGCGAGTCAATGACCTAGACAAATAGCAAATCACTCGCTCAACTCCATCAACCTGTTGAGTGAGGACCGCACCAATCCCGTAACCGGAAGCATCTGTCTGAATCGAAAACGGTATCGAAAAATCAGGACAGGACAACACCGGAGCCTTCACAAGATATTCCTTCGCCAACCTAAAAGATTCCGCACATGCTGCATCCCAACAGAACCTATTATTCTTCTTAAGCAAATTGGTTAAAGGAGCTATCAAAGTCGAAAAATTCGGAAGAAACCTACGATACCAACTAGCCATACCAAGAAATCGCCTAACCTCAGTAACATTCGACGGATTCGGAATATTCAAAATTGCACTAACCTTCTCGGGATCCACATGTAATCCCCTACGATCCACAACATAACCTAAGAAACGTAATTCGGGCCTACAAAAATTACATTTATCTTTCGCAACAGTTAAACCCGCAGCTATTAAACGCCTAAAAACCTCAGACAAAATCTCCATATGTCTCTCAAATGTTGGAGTCACTATCACGATATCGTCCAAATACACAAAACAATGTGGCTCTAAATCGGGGCCAAGAACACTATCGATTAAACGTTGAAAAGTCGCTGGACTATTCGCCAATCCCATGGGTAAACGCTTAAACTGATACAGCCCACGACCGGGAACAATAAATGCTGTTAAAGGCCTGGAAGCCTCCGCCAAAGGTACCTGAAAATACGCAGACTTAATGTCTATGGATGACAGAAACTGTGCGTCCCGCAATTTATCCAAAGTGGCTGAAATATAAGGAAGTGGATATGCATCCTTCTCCGTAACGGAATTGAGTTTACGATAGTCCACACAAAATCGGTAAGTATTGTCCTTCTTCTTCACCATGACTATCGGACTAGCCCAAGGACTGGAAGACCTCTCAATTACATCATCCGCCAACAACTGCTGATCGATATGACTCTGGATGAATGGACTAACTGGGTAATACCTCTGCTTTATTGGTGGGGAAGATGTTTTGATTTCATGTTCCACCAGACTCGTGCAACCCAACTTATCACCCATTGCCTCAAAAGAATTAGACACCAACTGCTTAAGCTCAGCAGATTGCGCAGACGTCAACGGATTCTGATCAATAGGAGCAACCTCCAAAGTATCAACCTCACAACTCGAAAATCTCCAATCGCCACGACGCAAATCCGGTACGATACCCATACATCTCCAAAAATCTGCACCCAAAATAAGTGTATGCGGAAAGTCCGGCACCACCAAAACTGACATTAGCTTCAACCGATCTCTCACTTGAAATGGCAACTGTATCGAACCCAATGCTCTACACTGGTCTCCACTTGCGACTCTACACATAATACTATCACGCTTATCGACAGTCAACCCAAGATCTTTAAGCAAATTCCAACCTGGTCCTCCTAAAATAGTATGCGTGGCCCCTGAGTCTAATAAACCCAATAATGTACGACCAAGAACCTTAACCTCCAAATACGGACGCTCATCGTTCTCAGCATGAGCCAAAATAAAATCAATGACAGCTTGGTTCTTCATGGTGACAACATCACAGTCTTTGACCGCTGAAATGCTCGACGAAGACAGGCTGCGGCCGACTACTGCCTTCGATTCCCGTTTGGGGAACTCACGTTACATTTGGGACAAGAAACAACCGTGTGGTCAGGAGTGCCACACCTAAAACAATGTTTCCTAAGAGGACGCCCACAAGCATTAGACCTATGACCAGGTTGCTTACAATTCCAACAAACGATATCGACTCTAGGCGAAGCTGACCTAACGGAACTAGTAACCGAACCGGAATCACTATACACATAAGCCAAATCTGGTTCCAATAACCCTGTGCGAGAACGAGAAGGTGGAATAAAAGCCTCAATATTTTCCTTACGTGCCTCAAGCTTACGACCCAACTCAAGTAACTGATCCACGGAATCGATATTTACCAAACCTAACTGGTTTTGATAGAACGGAGCCATATTAGACAACAAAATCTTAAGCCGAGTCTTCTCATCAATAGGGACCGTTAATCTACGAAACATATTTTGCATCACTGCAATAAACATCCCCATATTCTCAGATGGACCTTGAGTTCTATGTTTAATCTCCTCAAACAACCTATCATTAAAATTTGAAGGCTGAAACTGCAACCGTAACTCCGATACTAAAGCAGACCAAGACGAAACCTTAGATCTCATTGACCTATACCAAACCAAAGCTTTACCCGTAAAAAGATCGGCGGCAGAATGAAGTAGCTGGTCTTTACTAACATTTCGAGAAATCCTAAGTTCTTCTATTTCCTCCAAGAAAGCATTCAACGAGACTCTCGAACAATCTCCACTAAATTTGGTAAAACGCCATTTTGAAACTGGTACCCCAGTAAACTGAGCACTGACGGCAGAATCTACAACAGATGTATTAACGACAGCAGGAACAGACTCGTCATCTGAGGACTCCTCCGAAGAAGTTTCACCTAACTGTCCTGTCTGCGAAATGATAGTCAAGTCCAAAGGACCTGCAGCTCCCTGTTCAAGAGATCGTCGAAACTTACGAGCCTTTGACTTAAGCTCAGCTTGTAACCCCATAAATTCGACCAGAAAATTTGTCCGGATAGTTTGCTCTGCCTCCTTAGTCGGTACAGACCTATCTGCTCTTCTAAAATAATGTAAAAGCTTAGTAAACATCTTACGGTAAGTCGCAGAACTCTCAACATCAGAAAAATCAGCAATCAGACTCTTTAATTCAGCTAACTTAGTGGTCAAGACACCA
This sequence comes from Tillus elongatus, assembly GCA_964006375.1. Classification (NCBI taxonomy): domain Eukaryota; kingdom Metazoa; phylum Arthropoda; class Insecta; order Coleoptera; family Cleridae; genus Tillus; species Tillus elongatus. The sequence continues at coordinate 33,399,416 of OZ023262.1, read as the reverse complement.
TGATCCACGGAAAATGAAATTGGATACTTAGGATACGAAACTTTCGAGGAACTCTCCAACCTAATAAATGATCTTAACTTCTTCCTCATCTCAGACACAGTCAGATCCTGAGAGCATCCACGAATCTCCAACTCATACTGTAATTCAAAACGTTCAAGGCGATTGACCTCCAATTTTCCTTCCATAGTTGTAAATGGCTAAAAATAAAACGAGAGACATCCAAAATTATGTGACCCGAAACAGTTAACCAAATGCCGACACTAAAATCAGAGAAATATGCTCAACTAGCAAACGGTAAGATGGTAACGATAATATTTTCCACAAAAAAAAAAATAAACGGTAGAGCGGTAACGGTAATATTTCCCAAAACGAATAAACGGTAACGGTAATCTTAAAAATTATTCCCAAAATACCCTAACAAACACCCAAAATCCAAATACATGCAACACTTAATAATCTAACACCAACGGACTGCTGAAAAATTTGAAAAGGTTGTGCTAAAATTTAATTCCCTACAAACTCGAGTGCCGAAATTCCCAGAAAACTCGAGTGCCCCCAAAGTTGGGCGCCAAAATTTTTATAACGCCGCCAAAGTGGGCATGGGCCAAAATTTATATGACCCCGCCGCGCTTCCTTTTATACCAGATGACAAATGCTCAAATAATTCCTAATCTACACACAAATCTAATTTGTCATTGGCATAAGCTAAGTTACCGGGAAGTTAGAGGGCCGCCAGCTTTTATACAGTGGAGATGGGCGTGGGTTAAAATAAGATCTTAATTAGGGGCGCCACTTGATTGTTTAACCTCTACTCCCGGATATTCTAATAAGATGTTACAAAATATGCTTCCCTGCCCAGATCCAACACAACCAAGAATTCTTGGATCACACTGGCAACTACAGCCAACCACAATCGAGCACAGGAAGCTACAAGGGAGATGTACTTACGATAACACAAATTAAATTTCGGAACGGTATGGTCTCATGGACCCACAAATAAAGATAACGGTACTGATCCAATCTATCAACAGTCCTGAAAAAGAAAACACAAACACACAAAACCAAAACACCTAAAATATGATAAAATATGGGCTTTTATTAAGCTTCCTTGGCATACAGAAATCTAGTAAACGTTGTTTTAAAATTCTGATCTAAAGTAATAAATAAAAATAAATAAGTCTCTATAATATCACAGAAATGGCTTACTACCAAATAACAAGATCTTTAATGGATATTTATGAAGGTACTACAAATATAGTTGTTCTACGGAAAATTCCACTTTTCGTGCACGCAAAGCTCACAAATTATTTTCCCCAATTATTACTTAATTACATGATAAGTACGGTAAGTGGCTTGATTGAAGATCAAGTCCCAAAAAGTAATCAAAAAAGCTTGACTAACGCAAACAATATGTGACAACTAATGGTACTATCAAAAGTGAAGCAATTATATGAATAATGGTCTTATAAAAATCTGTACCACATTTAGTGAAGTTGAAATAAATAAATTCGGTTTGATTTTATTAAATTTAACACAGATGAATATTTAAAAATGTACCTTATCAAGACTGTCTCTTATCACTTTATGCGTTATCACAAAACGGAAAATTCTTACTTGAATTCCTGGACTTCTAGGCCATCTAATTACCATCAATTTCCAAACCAAATCAAGGCCTTTCGGGATACGGGACGCAACTACGGGAATGATGCCACCACGGATAGCAATGCGACGACGAAAGGGAAGACCTTCTCACTGAGATCTTAATTCAATTCTCCATTTAATTCAATATCCATATACTTTGTTCGGTACATAAAAATTCGCTCAGCCATGCGAGACTTTTCCACTCCAAATTTACGGGACGTGAATTCACCAAAGATATCGCCCAATGCAATAATGTCAGCCGGTACAAGAAAATCTATCCGGTACGTGAAATTCTTCAGCCGATACAAGCAATTGCTAAACGGTACTTGAAGACGCTAGTCGGTACTTGAAGACAAATCTATCCTGCACTTGAACCCTAAAAACAACAAGTAACTGGATGCTAAAGGTGTTACAGTTAAGAGAGAGAATGATTTCTTACCTCCAGAGAGGGAAACGAAATTCCACACGTGACAACACCAATGTGGTCCTTAAATCCCCTTAACGGGTTTATCTACAGCCTTCAACGTCAATTACGCAACTTCCGATATTCCCAACAAGACTGTAGATGTGTTCTGAGCGCAATTTAAATCCACCAAAGGGGGAATAATTAATATCCAACTTGCCTTCCAGAACGAACCACGTGTTAACTTGCACAATGACCAACCAACTCTTCCCTCGAAACTTCCAGCACATTCATATCTCCGGCTCGAAAACACAGGTGCTGCTACATCCTTCGCTCTCTCTCGCATCACATACGTCTCCAGCCATCTATCCTCTTCCACATGCGGACCCTTTCCGAACTACGGCACGGCACGCAAGCGTGTAAGCCGTCCCGATATACCAGGGGTAATACAAATATAACTAATTTACGAAAGATCTAAATTCGATTCATCATACGAGGGATATCCAGAAGAATTAATCACAGTTGTCGCCAATAATTCTTTTCACAACGCAGGGGAGGAACCACAATTACGTCCAAATTAGCTTAGATGTTTAGCTATCCAATTTATCCTGTTACAAAATATATATATATATATATATATATATATATATATATATATATATATATATATATATATATATATATATATATATATATATATATATATATATATATATATATATATACAAGCGATCCGTAAACTGTCTAGTGATGCTCCTTTATAACTTGATTACAAAATAAATAAATGCTTCAAATTTAAATAACTCAATTTTCTATAAACTTAGAGAGTTTAATTTTGATACGTAGTAAGGTCTTTCCTAAGGCAAGACATCCACAAAATTTCATTAAAATAACTTTGTAATTTTCGGAGAAAAATTTGTTTTTTCGAAAATTTGAATAACTCAATTTTCTCTAAACTTAGACAGTTGAATTTTGGTACGTAGTAAGGTCTATCTAGAGGAAACACATATAGTAAATTTCATTGAAACAGCTTTGTTACTTTCGGAGAAAACTCAAAATATTCCCGGAAAAGTCATCCAAGCCATTAACAAAAGAAAGGCACTTGCCAAGTTTCATCGAAATCGGTTAATTATTTTTTGAGTTATGTATATATATATATATATATATATATATATATATATATATATATATATATATATATATATATATATATATATATATATATAAACATATAAAAATTGAAACTGACCCCGGATATGGGTTCTAGGGGTCCTAGTTCGCGCTCATTTAAAACAATTTTTGCAAAGTCTCACCATTGATACCTCTCTATTATTGAATTTTTTTAAATAAAAATTCACTAAAAATTGACTTACCAGCATTAGAAATGTTTTCATCAAAATTGTCTGCCACAACGCCCTGTTATTTATCTGCCAATAGCAAAAATACAGCCACAAGATAAAACTTGCATCAAAATTGACTTGATTGTTGGTAAGGAACTTCATAAAGTCCGAGGGGATGTTTTATTATAGTCCTAAAAATTTAAATAGAGTGATTTTCATACAAAGCTCTCCATTTGTAATCCACTAACCCTTAGACATGAAGCACATAGTGTAAATAATGTCCACTCAATATTGTGGAACACCTCGTGAGCTAAATAAGCTATAAAATATTCATAACAGAGCCCTTTCTACCCTTGAGCCAGCGATACAAGGCTCCGTGCACCGGCAGTGCTAAATTGCTTACATGCTTTTAATTATAACGGAATATTAAAACTAAATTCCTTTTTTAATGGTTCCAGTATGTTGAGGTAGCTGTGGAATTTCCATTTATCTCTGAAGATTAATTCCTTGTGGAATTCTTTTAACATGCACTCCATTTTCATTGCATTCATACAGTCTAAATGTCTTTCGTTTCATATGGGAAATATGTTGCCTCAAAATTGCTTAACGTTGGCGAAGGTATGAAGCTATTATACAGGTGAATTTTTTGCGATACATAGGCTTTAAGTTATCAACGGACAATGGAAGATTTCGTGGAAAAAATATACAGCACAGTACGACGAAAAATCTAGACGCGGCAGACGTACCTTAAATTAGAGTACGACGAAAAATCTAGACGCGGCAGACGTACCTTAAATTAGGTGATTGTTGTTTTTTTAGTGAATTTTCTTAAAAAAAACTCACTAATGAGGAGATCCCGACTTTTGAATTTTGAAAAAATTTCTTCAAATGAGCGCAAACTAGGCCCCCTAGAACCAATATCCGGGGTCAGTTTGAGTGTATATATATATATATATATATATATATATATATATATATATATATATATATATATATATATATATATATATATATATATATATATATATATATATATATATATGTGTGTGTGTGTGTGTGGTGTGTGTGTGTGTGTGTATGTAAATTGAAACTGGCCCTGGATATGGGTTCTAGGGGGCATAGTTTTAGCACATTTGAGTAATTTTTCAAAATTCAAAACTCGGGATCTCCTCATTAGTGATTTTAAAAAAAATAAAATTCACTGAAACAAGCCATTGTGAAGCCACGGGAAAAGTCTACGACTGTATTAAATATGGAACGGTGTCAATAAGTTAGGGCAAGAACAAACAACCACATATGCTATTCAAATGAAATTAAGTCGTAACAGTTTTCATCTCCTCATCATTAAATTATTTTTTATTCAAGAACTTGCTAAAAAATTCATCGGAATAACAACAATCTGATCAGATAACGGTAAAGTGAAATGAGACTAAAAAAATTATAAAACGTGAAATCACTAACTAAGATTAGAACTCGTCATATAGGACTCGATTATCTGATGTACAGGGCTTATCCCAATAGGCCAGACATGGCAGATGTATGTACTAGCATATATATCCGGTAGTTGTAAATTGTCTAACGTCTTTACTAGTTACACCTAACAGTTTTTATTTACAATTATTTTTCTGGCTTATATTTTAACGAAATGAAAAAAAAAAATAACGACTTAGACACAGCTCTAGGAGCATGTTAGTCATTTAGTGTCGTATTTTTTACTCACATTCGTACTTCTACCATAATTATCAATTTTGACGTTTTAACCTTCTTTAATCAGATTTAGTTAATTAAAAATTAATTTACCTCTAACTTCTTTATCTTTTAACGTAGAAATCTGAATTTGAGTAAAAGGTATACCTTTTATAACAGAAACGTACCAAATTTTATTATCCTTGCTTTGTTATTTCCGGAGATATAATTTTTTTTCGAAAGAAAACAAAAAATTTTTGGGTAAACCTGGGCCGATTTTCCTGGATAACGAACTAATCCAAGCCACTTGCAAAAGAAAGGTATGCACCTGTCAAATCTGAAGAAAGTCTTCTCCAAGTTGAGAGGTACCAATCTGCAACTCAGTCCCAAGAAATGCGTCCTCTTCCAGAAGAAAGTGAGTTTCCTCGGATATGTCGTTTCTGAGAAGGGAATAGAAACCGATCAAGAGAAAATTAAGGTGGTGAGATCTAGGCATGTACCGAAGAACAAACGTGAGGTCAACAGTTTTCTGGGAATTTGCAGCTACTACCGACGCTTTGTGAAGTATTACAGCAGCATTACGAAACCTCTGCATAGCCTGACTGAAAATAAAGCCGAGTTCATCTGGTGACCGAATTGCCAAGAGTCTTTTAGAGAACTCAAACATCGTCTTTTTACTCCTCATATACTGGCTTATCCTCAGAATTAAGGACTGTTCATATTAGACACCAATGCTTCGCAGTATAGAATTGGGGCAGTATTCTCACAGCTCCAAGACGGAGAACTTGTGATAGGTTACTTCAGAAAACATTCGGAAAAGCAGAAATAAATTACTGTGTAACCCGGAAAGAACTGCTGGCAGTTGTAAGATCCATCGAACATTTCCACAGCTTCCTGTAGGGAAGAACATTCCGCGTGAGTGGATCAATCTGCTCTGCAATGGCTTCTCAACTTTAGAAATCCCGAAGGACGGATAGCTCGATGAATGTAGAGAACGCAGAGCTACGACTTCCGGATTGAACATTGCAGAGGAAGAAGTCAAGTCAAGAAGACCATGCTCAGCGAATGAATGCAAATTTTTCCAACGACAAGAGTACAAGGAGATCGGCAAAGTAACTCATCAGGACAAACAACTCATGGTGACGAAACAGGAGGATGATACCAATCTAAACGTAAATCTTGAATGCATCATAGATACACAGAAGACAGATCTAGACCTGAATAATATTAGAGAATGGCTAGAAAAGGGGAAATACCTGAGTGGCATGATGTGTCCCGGTTTGGGGCGGAGGTTAAAGGCTACTAGCTACAATAGGACTGCCTGAGACTGGAAACTGCCGATGGTAGAGAGTGCATATACTAGACCGTTGTGCCAATGAAGGCATAGACAATGTTCTTCGTGAGTTACAAAATAGCACGAGAATAAGAGAAACTGGGAAAAGCTGATATCCCTGTTCCTCCAAGCTTACAGAAGCTCTTAGCATGAATCTACCGGCTACACCCCATCCATGATATTGACCGGCAGACAGATGCGGTTACCAATCGACATGACGAGACCACCACGGAACGAGGATATAGCAGACCTAGCTGTTGGTGCCACATCTCCAGAATTTCCCCAAACATCTGGGAATTTTTGCACACTCTGGCAACACCGTCTTTCCAGGTGGGGAAGGGGGGGGGGTGCCTGGGGTGACCCCCACATTCAAAGTCTCAATCCTGTGGGACCAAAAATGACGAAGTTACCAAATTGTACCCCGTCAGAACGGATAACTGAGATCTGCGCCTTCGGAACATCCTGTATATACACCCTGTGTAAACAGAGAACCCTTACACCCTGTATACGCAGCGAGCCCTTATAGTACGAAAAACTCCCCTTGTATCCTAACTTAACAGAGGAGTGATGGCCACATGTAAATCAACCTGTATATAGACACCATGTATACACACAGAGCCATTCTGTATTCACAGAACCTTCTAGCAAAAGAAGGTCCTGGAATGGAGAACACTCCCGAAGCGAAGTGGAAGGGACGACGGGTGTATAAAGGCTGAAGCAAGCCAGCTCAAGAAGTTCAGTTAAAGAATGTTGAGGTGACTCGAAGGAGCAGTAACCAGTGTGAAGTGTTGAGTAGCGACTGTAGTTCCAGTGTAGTGACTTTTCTCTAGATTAGTGAGTGTAATGCCAGATAAACTAAGTGTTTTGTGAGAGAGATATTCTAGAACTTATATTGTATCCATATTTAGAGAGTTCATCAACTCATGGTGACGAAGTAGTTCTTTTGATTTCATTTGGATCCAAATCACTAAAAGCTCTAATTACACGATTTAAAATATCTTCTCTACTTTGCACTGATGTGTCATACACTTGACTTTTTATACGCCCCCAGAGATAAAAATCAGCAGGCGTTAAATCAGGAGAGCGGGGAGGCCATCTCCAAGGACCGTTGGGCCCAATCCATCTGTCTTCAAATTATTGCGTTAAGTGGCAGTAAGCTTCACCAGTGGAGTAAGCAGGCGCGCCGTCTAGCTGATACCAGCAGCTTTGCCTTATATCTACTGGTAGCCTTGCCAGAAAATTACGGACAGATCCTCTTAATAGTTACAAATACTCTTCACCGTTTAAATTTTCTTCGTAAATTTCATAAGAGACCTTATTTTTCATAATAATGCAAAGCACATTACAACTAAAATTTGTTTGAAAACGTCCTTCTCAAAATATATTAGGATTTTAACTTGCCCAAAAAATGACTATTTCTCCTATTTACAATTACGTCCCTTCTAAATTCGTCTATCCAGATAATTTAAGAAAGAAAATTCTTATCTTGTTGAATATTAAGAAACATGTGTTCGCAGAATTCCACTCTTTTTAAATGGTTACCAGGTCGAAGTCCTTGTAGTACTATTTCTGAATATGGGTGCATTTTATGAGATTTCAATATTCTATGCACAGACCAACTTGATATTTCCAAAGCTCGAGTAGCTGCAGGAATAGAGCTACGCGGGTGAACTTGAAAATAAGCCACAACGTTTATCTCATTATCTTCATTTTCAGTTACTGGCTTTGGATCATGTCGTGTAGTTTTGACACTTCTAGTCAATTTAAATCGTTCCTCTATCCTTGCGAATTTTCCCCTAGTCATTGCCCATAGAGTGGGATACATCTCGTTAAACATCCTGCATGTTCTGCTTACAATACGATTGCATTCCCCATGAATTTAAAATAAATTTAAAATATACCTATTAGAGTACTCTTCACTATTCTGCATTTTTATTGGCTTATTATTTCTATAACGTAAGTAATACAAACACACTCAGATTAACTTTAAAATATAAAGTACGCTCTGGAATTCACGTGTTGTCGAAATTATGTTTTCTGACAGCCACAGCTGCCTTTATTGTGCAGCGTGATGTATATTTTCTAGAAAATGAGTTTTTTACCTAAAAACTCTAGTAGCAAGTTACTCGTAAGAGATAGTTATAGGAAAACTTATATGAAACCGGTATAGAATTAAATTTAGAACTCTAATTTTTAATAATATACAGGGTGCCCCATTTCAAAAAATGACTTTTGCAACATTGAATATGTGTAAGTTGGTCTTTGAATTTAAAACACTCTGTATGATACAGATAAACTTTAGGTATATAATATGAAGGCTTCATCCTAGAAGTTATAGTACTCTAAATTCCAGCCTTTTATCTTTAAAAACATTTGAAATGTAAAGTCCCACTTATCCAGAACCCGTCTAAAACGCAACTATATATATATATATATATATATATATATATATATATATATATATATATATATATATATATATATATATATATATATATATATATAAACATATGAAAATTGTAACTGACCTTGGATATGGGTTCTAGGGAGCTTAAGTCGCGCCCATTTGAAAAATTCTTTTCAAAATACAAAAGTTGGGATCTCCTCATTAGTGAATACTTTTTAAGAAAATTCACTAATAACAGCTAAATCTTTATTGTTAAGTAAAATGTTTGATGAAATAAATTTTCCGAAAGTTAACATGTTATGAAGGTAATTAAATTTGTTTTCGACAAAGGAATATTATAATCCCACACCATTTCAATAAGCCCACATTTTATACAAATGTTTCGCATTCATGAGAATTTATTATGCATATAAATAAAAATGGTATGTGATACCGCTTTAAATATAAATTACAGGATTATAACGTATTTTCATTCCACAACATGACCATCTAATGAATTCAGGAGCAATGAATTTTAAACAATGCACCACAACTGAATGCAAATGAATCCACATTTTCTAGCAGAACATTTAGATCGATAAATATGTCTGTCGTTCCAACTAAGACGAAAAAACTAAACAGAATCCCGTGTAGTGACTCATGAATATGACAAAGAATGAACATCTGAAGTAGAAGAGGAACACGTACCGATGTGGACTCATCACGTACCCTTTATTTCAATATTCCGCCAGCATCAGTGCCAGGACGCCTACGAGACATAATATGCTTTCAAATAAGACCGATGACAAGACACAAGCGGAGGGTATGTATTAAAACTTTACATGTTTTTCCTGTATAATTTGACAAGGACTAATGTCGGCAGCACGTGAAACATCATATGCTAAACGGAGACTTATGCCAAAAGGCTAAGAAAGGGTTAAAATGTTAGGAACGATAAATAGAGACTTAGCGACGTTTAGCTCTATTAAAGTGATGCTGGCGAATGTTTTCCTTCAGTTGGTTTTACATTCACAACAGCCTTTGTCACCACAATCAGCACGATCAGCACAATCTAAGGTGATGTCGCCATGTCGTCGCAACCACGATTCTCTGGCTCCAGGAGCTGCTGTGTCCATTGCACTGTAAGTTACACATTTCATCAGTTGTGCCAGGCTTTCCAGAAGTTTTTCATTAGTCTACCTTTTTCCTTTTAGTAACTTTTCTTAAAAAATCACTAATGCGGAGATCTATACTTTTGAATTTTGAAAAAGTCTCTTTAACTGAGCGCAAACTAGGACCCATGAAACCCAAATCCGAAGTTAATTTGACACTTTATATATATATATATATATATATATATATATATATATATATATATATATATATATATATATATATATATGGCCCACTGTCTGTGAGTGGTCAGACCATCGTTAACATACGCGGCACTGGTCTGGTGGCCCAAGGTGACACAATCCAGTGCCAAACAAAAACTAGGCAAGATCCAAAGGATGGCTTGCCTAGGCATCACAGGAGCCATGTCTTCAACCCCAACAGCCGCCATGAAGGTATTGCTGGATCTGCGCCCCCCCTCCCCTACACTTAGTTATTATGGGGGATGCCACGCTAGGACTATACAGACTAGCCTGAAATGGTAGATTGAAGATCAACTCAGGCTTCAGGGACCACTGCAAAATTAAGGAGATAGTGAAGGAGCCCATGCTTGAAATGAGGTCAGGCTTCGTGAGCCCGCGATCTGCAGAGAAAACAACTTTAGAGTGGAAATCCCCGACCGACAGGTATGGCTGGAGGAGACGCGGGGCATACCACGGGACGCGCTCGTCTGGTTCACGGACGGGTCCTGCGGAAAGCGTAGGACGGGGGCAAGTGTTTATTCGAAAGGACCGAGGGTAAGTCATAATATTTCCCTAGGAGCCCATGCAAAGGTCTTTCAGGCTGAAATGGCGTACATATAATATCCTGCACTGTGTGCGGGAGAACAAGAGGAAGGGCTACAACAACAAGAGGAGGTGCTACAACAACAAGCGGATCCTCATAGCCACGGACAGCCACGCAGCCCTTAAGCTCTAAGTAGCCCAAGGGTACATTCCTGGCTGGTGAGTGAGGGCGGGTCAATAAGTCCGTGACTTTTTGAATTTCACGCCTCTCCACAGGAAGGGCAAAAATGCTTCTGCCAGCAAGCATCTGTCAGTTGACTCCTGTCAAATATTTGAAAAAGCTGCGTCATTTAGTTTTTGTTAGATAGCCATTAAAAGCAGACAACCTCTTCAGTTATAACACAAGTGGAACAAAATTAGTTTCATGGGCTCATTAAACATTATTTTTGCGGAAAAAAACCATCACTCAAACCAAGGCTAAGCTTGATAAATACTATGGAGACTCTGCACCATCAATTTCCATGGTAAAAAAAGTGGTTTACTGAATTTTCTTGCGGTCGTACAAGCACAAATGACGCCTAACGTCCTGGGCGCCCAGTTGAGGTGGCTACACCCGAAACAATTGAAGAAATTCACGATATGGTGTTGGCCGATCGGATATTTAAAGTGCGGGAGATTGTGGAAGCCATATCACATGTCTCAGTGGTTTCGATTTTGCATGATCACTTGGGAATGAGAAAGTTATCCGCAAGATGTGTGCCGCGTTTGCTCACAGTCGACCGCAAACGCAATCGTGTGACAACTTCGAAGGAATGTTTGGCGTTGTTCAACCGCTATACGGAAGAGGTTTTGCACCATTTCGTAACCGTGGACGAAACATGGATTCACCACAACACGCCAGAGACCAAGCAGCAGTCAAAACAGTGGGTTTCTCCGTGCGAATCGGCGCCGAAGAAGGCCAAGGTGGGTTTGTCAGCCAATAAAGTCATGGAGACCGTTTCTTGGGCTGCACGCGATATAATCCACATTGATTACCTTCAAAAGGGAAGAACAATCAATGTCGAATATTATACCAACTTATTGGACCGATTCAATGAGGATTTGAAGAAAAAACGACCGCATTTGTCCAAGAAAAAAGTTCTTTTCCACCAAGACAATGCAAGGGTGTATGTAGTCTCCATGGCGAAAGTGCATAAATTGGGCGACGAATTGCTCCTTCATCCGCCCTATTCTCCGGATTTAGCCTCGAGTGACTCTTTTCTGTTTCCAAACTTAAAGAAATGGCTCGGCGGAAAGAGATTTGACTCCAATGATGAATTCATCTCACAAACAAATACCTTTTTTGAGGAGCTCGATAAATCTTATTTTTTGGAAGAGATAAAAAATTGTAGAAACGTTGGACGAAGTGGGAGACAATGTGTGTTTTGTTCAATAACCCACGGACTTTGTAACGATTACGTTTCGTTATTGCTTTAATTATGGTTTCGAAATTATTTTTCATGAAAAGTTGCTAAATCTTCAGGTACCGTTGAAATTTATTATATGTTTGCCATGAAAAACTACCTCGCATTATTACTGAACAAATATTTTCGGGAAGGAAATAAACATTGAAAATGTACGTTAGGAATGTTCGAGAACAAAACATTGTTTATCATGGATTTTTCGTAATCGGTGATGTCACCCAACGACGGTTTGGAAGCGTTGCAGAATTCATAATTTCTTGCTCTTGAAATTCTTGCTATTTATCTGATTGTTATTTGTGTGCAATTAATGTTTATCTGAGATTTACCAACCATTTTTATTTCATTTTGTTTGCTATTCCACATTTAATTTATATGAATAAATTTATATATTTTGTTATATTAAAATATCTGTTTAATTGAAGAGAAATTCCTCCCTAGTATCTACTTTCCTTTGACGTCGGCGCAAACAATTATTTCTTACCAACTATTATCTAGATATCCAAATTTCTATGTAACCTGGCACTAGTCTGGAGAGCCCGCAGATATAGGACTCTGGGCAGTACGAAGCAAACAAAGGAAGAGAACGTGAGTATCAAACTATATCCAGATCTGCTAACCTCCTAAAAAGTGCTGCTAATCAGAATAAATTTGATAATCTGATAGATAGCTACTTTAGGGTAGGGTGTTATAGGCAATTGTGACCTCACCATAGAGCAGATCTATATTCACCTGAGGTCAATCACAATATACCACGGTTCTAGTTTCTAAGTTTTTCTTTGAAGGAGGTAATAACCTATCGACCTGCCCTGTATACAAACAAATGTACACGAGACACAAAATACGAATAAGTCTAAAATGTTAAACTAACGGGTAAAAGAAAACAGGGCATTCAATGAGGCATAAAATAGTCAAGGGAAGTTATTACTTATCACTTAACATGTAAAATTATCTGTTTATTATGGATAAAATACCAATAGTTAAAAGAGAGTAAATATTTCCGAAGTAATAAGTAAAATCAAAATACCTTGAAATATATGCTTCATATTCTATGATGCCCAAAATCCAGGGAAAACAGCTAAATAGATCCACAGCTAGGTCAAGAATAGGATAATTTCACATTGTAGACACCTATTAAGGTGTGATACCCCAGCTAAGCAAAGGCCCGACGGATAGGTTGCCAATCCGTCATTCGGGCGTGACCTAAATATTCTAAGTTAAATATCCTCGGGCGTCATCTTTATTTCCTATTAAATAGGACAGGGTCAGATTCCCGTGAGGACTTCTGCTAAGGCCCTCGTAGAGCACCACAATGTTACTGTTTCATAACAGCCTTGTCCTAGGGTAGCTCGAGTGGAGAAAAAAAATATAGCCAGGGGTCGAAAGTTATTATATCCCGTAGATTTCTCGGGAGTTAAGTAAGCTTTAATTACTTACGCCCGAATAATGGCTGTTTTCCTAGCTTACAAAGTTGGAAGCCGACATATTATGAACAGGTAAATCTCAACTACAATATACCTCAGCTAGTTACAATCCGTCACAGGATTCTAGCTTAAACACACCTACACTAGTGCAAATATCTACAGGCAGTGCAGTGAAAGGCAACTAATTTCATAAAAGCTTCTAATAATATTTAAAATATCTACAAACGAAAGTGACAATAATAAAAATCCATAAATTATGAAAATTAAAAATTCGCTACAGTTCATGCGATTAAAGAGAAAACATATATCAGGTCAGATAGCGTTATCTCTGATAAGACATTCTTTGATACTGTAAACGCTACAAATATGTTAATATTTAAAAATACAATGATATTCGACTAGAATAATATTTGTGCTATTTATAACAAATAAAGCGTGATATTAGCATTAGCACAGCAATCAACAAGGCATATTAAAGCAACGGAAAGCGGAAAGCGACATACACATGCATCAAACGGAAAATGGCCCCGCCATAAATTCCGCCTCAGTCGGAGGTTCTATTTTCCCCTGGGCTTTATTTCCGCAATTCCCTTTCAGTCCTACTCTGCTATGTGGGTAAGCAAACAGTTCCCACTCTTATATGACTCTAACCTGCTAACTAACAAAACCAGGTAACTTGTCCCCTATTTCTGTCGAATACCCTGTACAACTAACAGTGCCATCCAGTGGTTACCTACCATTCGAAGCAGCTCCCTGTTTATCACAAGGACGTACGTCCCTCGGAACAAGCGTGGTCGACCCAGTACAGCACAGGATGCCGGACACACAAAATACTACCCCTTTAATCAGCACTGCCCGTGCTCCCGTTTCCCTTATATGGGTAAGAACCGTGACCAGCTTGTCACTTATCTAGGCTGGACACTCTAGCTAATCAACCACCTTGTCTAGCGAGCACATACCATTCAGAATAGCTCCATGCGTATCTCAAGGACGTACGTCCCTCGAGACAAAAGTGGTCCACCCTATATAGCACGCTATAATTCGCTAAACACCCTAGTTCCACTATAATACGGTATAATCATTTACCTGATTTCGACTTCCCAAATGGGTAAACAAGCGAACAGTTTCGTTACTATTACATACAGTACACCATGTATACACTTTAACACCTAACACGCTGTTAATATTACACATAGAACGTCATTAATAAAATATCCAATTATCTATTCCAGTTTGCAATTATACTTCCCCAAATTTGCGAAGCATAACTAACCTTGCAAACCACGATAGTAGAACACAGCCGTTATAGGCTCTCGTTCTTTACTATGCAACAAATAACACGCTGCTTTTCACTACTACGTAGCACAGCGAATGAAACTTCCCAGTTAATAAACCTAACTGATGCTCACACGATACTTGAAATTAACGTACAACCACCAGAACCTCTTGTCTCGGCCGCGTGCTGAAGATATCTCCCGGACAGCGTTCTATCTCTGGGTCGTCTATTTGCCATGCGCTCCGCGACGAACCAAAGATGAATCTCATTGCGCGTGACAGACCGGCGCTATGCGTTTCATCATACACAATCCACGTTCTACTTGTGACGACTTTTCATACTTTGAAGTGTTTCTAAAATAAGTCGGATTTATTACCTAGCAAATATTCATTATTTAAACCGCCTAAATGAATTATTCGCTATAATAATAAATTCGAACTTTATTACAAAGGTAAAAATACAAATCTAAACTCATTACGTCAAAACATTATATTGAAATTTATAAAAATAAGTGTCACAAGGTTAAAATAATTCTACTGACTAAGTATACAGTGACCAAAATAAATAACAAGCTAAAAGTAGGATACTTGTAGGTAACATTAATAGACAAATGAACTAAAGTGTGGGTTGTACATTACAAAAATTTAACAAGGACACAAAAATAATCATTAGTAAGAACAAAACCACGACATAAATGTCAGGACAAGGTGTATTGAACTCAAAGTGACAACAATTTAAATAAGAACTATAAAATTTGCCTCTAAAGCAATAACAGGACATGTATCTTAAATATTTCAGAAAAACGTATAGTAAGACAAGTGTTAGACCGTATAAATAGTTTTATTTTGTTGAATTTAAGTAGTACATTGTAATTAAGGTTAGTTATTAATAAAATGTAATTAATAATAAACAGATTTGTCAAACTCTAAGATATGAGAGAATTAAAGATCAAATGACACAAAAGCATTTAAAATGATTACATCATCTTCATAATGGATAAGAAAACACAAATATCCAAAATTTAAAACTTACCGCAATAAAGTCAATTTCAAACCAAATTCATAATAATCTAAATTATATTTCCCAGGAAGTAACATCCATTTAAACTATATTTGCAAACTAGCAATGTCATTGGCTAAACTGATGGTATTTTTTTTTAAAAACAAGTAAACAACACTTTACGGAAGAAAGTACATTGTAAACAAACAATTTGATTGGTTGAGAATCCAAAAGTCGGGCCTCGGAACGTGCGTTACGGCAGTGAATTTTCATAAAAATGTTTTTAATAGCAAATAGGTCACTCTAATGCAAGCAGGCATCAATCTGGTTACCGGTATAACTTATATAGTGGAAACAATGTACCATATTTTATCAAAATTACTTATTATTTGAAAATGTGCAAAAATTTTCCGAAAATTAACTTAAAATTTTGCTTTCCTAGCCAATAAACCTTAGGTTAATAGCGGGGTGTAAAGTTAGTTCGCCTCCCCGTGGTGCACCCTGGATAGCGTCTACTATTAGACGTGAACTAAATGAACTAACCAAACCGTAACCTTCCTAGTCATGTCTTAGGAGGGCCGGGAATGCTTGCCTTAATTGGCCGGCATTGCGAAAAGAGTCCTCTATAAAAAACCCACATCGCAAGGTCGTTGGCGGGTTGGTGCCGAGGCGATGATGCTTCTGGCCGATATGGCCGAGCATTGGCAGGATGGTAATTCTGTCGCTAACGTTAACCCTCCCCAGGGAAACCGGGCGACCTCCCTGTGTAAATGCCTATTCATGGGATGCGGGGCTCTTCCATGGAGGTCTATTTTCCCTTGCTGCTCGTGGGACCAAACATGGACACGACTTACACAGACCCAATAGAGGAGGTGGCAGGATTCAACCTTCCACTGGAACCTCCAGAGGGAAAAAACAGGGGAAAGGAAAGTCCACCCCTAGGACGACTACCAAAGGTAGACCCTCCTATAGGAAGCTTGGTTATCGAGCTCCTAAAAAGGAGGAGGAACCTGCACCATAATTCCCTTTTCCTTTAAGCTCCTTAAACTACTCCTTTTTCCTCCATACATTCCTATATTCCTACCCCCATGCCCACCAACTTAAGGTGCATTCAAGCTAATCTGCATCATGCTAAGGCTGCGACATACCTCCTTAGCATGAAATTAAAGGAAGAGCAAATAGATATTGCTCTTCTCCAAGAGCCCTGGACCGCTAATTCGGAACGAACAAAAGGGCTGGGTAACACTTCTGGTAAGATAGTAGAGGTGGGCTCTGGTACTAACCCCAGAGCCTGTATCTGGATCAGAAACAACTTGCAGTATTTTACACTTTCAGAGTACTGCACCAAGGACATGGCATCCATCCATCTCGTGATCACATCCGGGGGGACCAGGCTGGAAGTAGTGGCCTGTTCGGCCTATTTCCCTGGAGACAGAGATGCAGAACAACCACCTCCAGCAGAGGTGCGGAAATTGATCGCCTACTGCAAGAGGAACAATTATCACCTCGTAATGGGGTGTGATGCGAACTCCCATCACTTGGCTTGGGGGAGCACGGACACTAACAGACGAGGTGAATCATTATTTGAATACATTTTAGGGGAGGAGCTGGTTGTCAACAACATAGGCTCGGAACCCACCTTTCTTACAGCTAACCGGAGAGAGGTTTTAGATCTTACGATCAGCTCAAGGCTTTTGAGCTCAAAAATCCTCAAATGGAGGGTGTCGTCTGAACCCTCATGTTCAGACCATGCCCATATCCTATTTGAAATTGAAACAGGCCCTAGACCTGTGTTGGAGTATCGGGACCCGAGGAGGACGGATTGGGAGGGATACAAACAGTCCCTCGCCGGCAGACTTGGGTCCGCAATCCCCACAGTGAGGGATCGTGATGAGATCGAGATTACGGCCGAACAGGTTAGGGAAGCTGTGGTCTCTGCCTATCACGAAAACTGTCCACTGAGGTCAAAGAGAGACAGTCGGGGGTCTACTTGGTGGAATAATAACCTCGATAAACTACGAAGAGAAGTTAGACGTCTCTTCAATCGTGCTAAGATTACAGGCAACTGGGAGCAATATAAAACTGCTCTAACACATTATAATAAAGAGATCAGGAACGCTAAGAGGGAGTCCTGGAGGAGGTTCTGCGGGGACATTAATAATTTGCCCAGCAGCGCCAGAATCCACAGGATTCTCTCACGCGACCGTGTACAGGAACTGGGATCGATAAAACGACCAGATGGTTCCTTTACTGAATCTCGGAAAGAAACGTTAGAGCTCTTAGCACACACACACACTTCCCAGATTGTCTGATCCTGAGCAACGGTGAGGTCCTACCAGCTGAGGGACGATCTAAACGCCCCCAAAGGGAGGACTGGCTAGTTGCTCGGAGAATAGTTACAGCCTCGGCAGTGGAGTGTGCTGTGAATCATTTCCAGCCATTCAAGTCGCCAGGGGAGGATGGGGTGGTACCGGTCCTACTACAAAAGGGACTGGAGATTCTCCTACCCTTCCTTATGAGGCTGTTCAGAGCCAGTCTGGCCTGGAACTATATTCCTTCCAGCTGGACGGTGGTTAGGGGGGTGTACATTCCCAAATTGGGACGTAATGACCTCCTACCTACTTCACTGAGACCTCTCAGTCTTACATCATACTCCTGAAGGGATTGGAAAAAATACTGGACGGACACATTGGGGGGAACATCTTACCCAAGAACCCCCTAAATACCCACCAGTATGCCTATCAAACTGGCAAATCAACTGAGTTAGCGCTCAATAACCTCGTCGAGAAGATCACACACTCTCTGAAAAATGGAGAGGTTGCGGTGGCGGCATTTCTCGACATAGAAGGAGCATTTAATAATGCATTACCGATCTCCCTCTACGAGGCCACTATCGCTAGGGGGGTGGAACCTACCATCTGTGGCTGGATCGGAAACATGCTGCACAATCGGACCATTATTACCTCATTACGGGGAGAGGTGGTCAGAGTTAGGGCTGCGAGAGGGTGTCCTCAGGGGGGCGTTCTATCCCCCCTGTTGTGGTCCCTCTTTGCGGACGACCTGCTGGCTATCCTCGGACTCTGGGAGGTTGAGGTCCAGGCGTATGCGGATGATCTTGTCATAATGGTTAGAGGCAAATCTGAGGAGGAACTGTCTAGTACTCTTCAAGAAGCACTAAATGTAGTCAATGATTGGTGCCGTAGGGAACAGATGTCTGTGAACCCTCGCAAAACGATCATTGTCCCGTTCACCAGAAGAAGAAGGTTGGACAAATTAAAACCACCTAATCTTATGGGGGAAAACATTCCATTTTCGGACCAAGCAAAATATCTGGGAGTTATCCTAGATAAGAAGCTCAACTGGGACAGACAGTTAGAAAATGTTATCCGCAGGGCTAAGATGTCCCTGTGGACCTGCCGGAGAATCTGTGGGAACAACTGGGGAACAAACCCCAAACAGATGTACTGGCTCTATGTAGTGGTTATCACACCTATGATAACATATGGAGCCATAGTTTGGTGGCCTAAGGTACTTCGTGGTACCGCGAGGGCCAAACTGGCTCATCTACAGAGACAAGCATGTCTGATGATAACGGGAGCGATAAGCACCACACCATCAGTCGCTCTGGAGGTCCTCCTCAATATTCCCCCACTTCACATATGGCTGGAGAGGGTGGCGAGGTGGACAACGTACAGACTAATACAAACGGCAGATAACATGCCGAGGGAAGTCAGTCTGAGGGGGTCCGGACTCCTTGATGACAGTGATTGTCACAGGATTCTGGGAATGGTCTCGGACTTGATGCCTACAAAAATCAGCAGAGATCTGTCTTTCAAGACCGTCCTCCCGGAAAGGGAGGACTGGGACCGGAACCAATCGACCCTGTTGAGAGCGGACCTCTGCTGGTACTCTGACGGCTCCAAAACCAATATGGGAGTAGGAGCCGGCGCATATGGGGGCAGCATCGATGCTAGACTATCAGCTAGCCTCGGCAAGTACGCAACCATACACCAGGCAGAAGTTTATGCCATCGAGATGTGTGCAAGGGAAAGCTTAAAAGACCTATGCACAAACAAATCGATAAAGATATTTGCAGATAGCCAAGCTGCAATAAAGGCTCTTGGTTCCTACCGGTGCAATTCAAAGACGGTATGGAGTTGCAAATCTGCCCTTAACGAATTGGGCAGCTGTAATGAGGTGTCGCTGGTCTGGATACCGGGTCACTCGGACCATGATGGCAACGTTGCGGCAGACGCGCTTGCCAGGAGTGGTGCCCAGTGTGACTTTGTCGGACCAGAACCGGTGCTGGGAATAACATCTTGCACAGCAAAACGCACCTTAAAGACCTGGACAGATAGAAGGACAATTCAATATTGGCAAAATCTTCCAGGATTAGCTCACTCTAAGGCCTTCATTAATGGCCTGTCTGAGTCAAGGGCTAAGAAACTTCTAGAGTTGAACAGACAACAACTGAGTACTCTAGTCGGCCTGTATACAGGACACTGTCGCTTGCGGCATCACATGCACCGTATTGGGATCGGTCAGGAGACCGAGTGCCGGCTGTGTATGGAGAATGACGAAACAGCAGAGCACGTGCTGTGTTCCTGTCCGGCAGCGGATAGGACTAGACACCTGCTCTTTGGCAAGGTAAAGCTTGCTCCAGAGGATCTGGATCAACTTTCGCCCGCAAAGGTTATCGACCTCTGTAGGAGGCTGGATTTGTTGGGCGAAATATAGACATTAGGCGTGAGCCACAATAGACCTTATGGTCGCGGTGGAGGGACCGATATGGACCACTCACAAACTAACCTAACCTAACCCTAACCTAGGTTAATAGCAAATTTAATTATTGAAATTTGAAGAATTTAATGTAAAATTGCTATCATATTTCGATAAAAAATCCAAAAATGTAATAATATAAGGTTGTTCGAAAAAAACAATTAACAATTGTAGGATCACCAACGACTTATGGATCATCTTGTGATTGTCAAAATATGTTTATAAGATGCAGCTTAAGTATCTTGTATTATTACAATTATATTAAGCTTTACCATAAAAATGCGTCCCGCGTATATATGTAAACAGATAAAAACTGAAAGTAAACCGGATATGGATTCTAAGGGGCCTAGTTTGCCATCATTTGGAGAAATCTTTTTAAAATTCAAAAGTCGCGCTCTCTTCATTAACGAATTTTTTCTGCGAAAATTAGCTAAAAATTATAGACCGTTAAACCATAAACTTAACTAAACCTACAGCCAAAGCATCAACTTAACTAAACCTTCAGCCAAAGCATCATAAAAAGGGTCTATTTGGAATGAATTTTATGTAAATATTTTAGTAAAATGGAGGAAAATGACCTATGAAGATGAAATTTAAGGGTTTGCAGAACACTATTCTTGTGACACTTTCTTAACATAATCCGTATTTGTTTCAGGTTCTTTGCCTAAATATTGCGAACTTTGACGTTTCAGATCGCGACTTTGACGTTTTGAGGAGAACTCGATTTTTTTTTCCTTAACTGCCCATATTTTTTTCTTTAAACTTACAGACCTAACTTTTCGTACGTTGTTCACTCTTCATAATACAAATACGCGTACCAAATTTGGTTGCCCTTACTTTTATATTTCCGAAGATACATTTTTTTTCCAAAAGAAAACACAAAACTTTGCGGGACAACCTATGCTGATTTTCCTAGCTAACTTGTCCAAGCAATTTGCCCAAGGAAGGTACTCACCAAATTTAATCAAAACCTGCCCATTATTTTTTAGTTAACGGTATAATACATATATACATATATATATATATATATATATATATATATATATATATATATATATATATATATATATATATATATATATATATATATACATATATATATATATATATATATATATATATATATATATATATATATATATATATATATATATATATATATATATATTCACACCATCAATACAGAAAAAAATGTGTAGAACACGTCAACATTTAAAAAACATACACACACGAATTACAATCCAAAAAATTATACAATCACTATATCAATTACAAACAGCTAATTAGCGCTCATGTGAAGAAATTCAAAATTTTTTTAAAGAAAATTCACTAAAACCAGGAAGATTCGCAAAAACAAATTGTTTGTTCTTTTTGTTTTAAGAACTTCTTCTTGTTCCAACACCCAGAGCAACAGTATGAATGTCATATTAAAAATATCATAAAAGTTATAAAAGCACCTTAAATAACCTAAAAAGCAATAACTGTGATTACTAAACAGTAATTCATCATGGTAAATATGTTTATAGGCAGCGAGTAAATAGTAAACTATGAAATAAGTAAATACAGTGATAAGTGACGGTAACGCGAACTTCGAAACAGTGTTTGATTACAATTTTTAGGTCTTATGGAACAAAATTGGCTTGCAACAACAAACAGATCAGAGACTTCAGAAATTCAGCCAGAAATTCTGTCAGAAATAATATATTATAGCAGGTTAAGAGGCAAATTAAATTACAACTCATAATCAAGATGGATGCAAATAGATGGTGCAATATCCGGGTATCTCAAAACTAATATTCATCCATTTTTGTATAACAATATATATATATATATATATATATATATATATATATATATATATATATATATATATATATATATATATATATATAGATAGATAGATATAAGCCCATTGCTGTTCTTAGTGTTTTCGCTAAGGTATTAGAAAAACTTGTATTTAGGAGAATAGTTGCCTTTTATACGTCTAATGTCAGCAAATTGGAGAGCAGTAAGTGGGTAACAGGAGTGTTCCACGATCTGAATCGTGCCTTTGATACCATTAGTCACGATTTTCTGTTAACGAAACTTGAAGCAATGAAGGTGTGTGATGTCAAATTTTGGAATGGTGTAGGTCCTACCTTTCCCGCAGACCCATGAGGGTGAAGATCGGTTAGATTTTGTCATATGAATACCCTCTCGAGCGTGGAGTTTCACAGGGATCAGTCCTGGGTCTGTAAATGTTTCTGACGTACGTTTATGACTTTCCGTCCCATATAACCTACTGCAAGTGTCAATGTACGCCAACATTGCATTGGTGGTCTCGGAAAATTCCCCTGGTAGGCTTTTTGAGGCGACTAATAAAATTGTTACGGGCTTTAGAGAGTGTTGTCATGAAGATCTCCTTTTGATTAACATGAACAAAACGATTCTTGTCGACTTTGCTAGAAGGAGGGTTTTTCGGATGGTTTTGTTATTTCAATGGACGCCATGAGTCTTTGCTTTTCTCAGTATGTGACTTACTTTGGCTCTGTTATACAGAGTAACCTTTAATGGAACCTTCAGGTAGACTCGGTTTGTGGTAGGTTCAATCCATTTTTTTGTGCATTGGGGAGATTAAAGGATGTGTTGGACCAGCATGTGTGGATGTCTGTGTACTATGCACTTATTTATACAGCACTCTCTACTAACACTTTTGCTTGGAATGTGCTACTGAAATTGAGCGGCTATTTGTGGCACACTCGAGAATCGGCAAACTTGTGTTTAGTATTCAGCTGAAAGGTAGATGTCGGTCTTACTTTCGACAACACACCATCGTTACTGTATCTTGTGTCTACATCTACAAGGATATTATGTTTGTGATACTATATCCTCACTGTTTTAAATTTAATACCGACATATCTGCTTATGATACGAGAAATACGTTCACCATTGACATTAGCAGCCACTACACAGCTGGCTATGAGCGGTCACCTTACTTACACTTAAATTATTTGAGACATATGGCGTTCTAAGAGACATTTTTTCATTTTTTGTTAAGAAAAATTGAGCGTTAAGCTCTGACGAACGAACTCATCCAAGCCATTAACAATATAAGGGTAATATCCAAATTTGATCAAAATCACTGAAATATTTTTTTAGATATCGGGTTTGATATATATATATATATATATATATATATATATATATATATATATATATATATATATATATATTTATATTTATATATATATATATATATATATATATATATATATATATATATATATATATATATAAATATATATAGTATTAATTTTTTGTGACGGTAATAGTGTTATTTATCAAAAAATTGTGGGAAAGCCGTCAGTTATAGGATAAAACTCTTTATTATAGGCCGAGCTTTTGGAAAAATTTATTCCTTTCTCAAGGATATAACATGAGTTCTACTAAACTAATTATGTAAGTGAAGTCGACTTCACTCAAATTCATAAAAAGGTTTTCTTTTCATGTTTGTTATTACATAATTAGTTTAGTAGAACTCATGTTCCTTGAGAAAGGAATAAATTTTTCCGAAAGCTCGGCTTATAATAAAGAGTTTTATTCTATAACTGACGGCTCTCCCACAATTTTTTGATAAATAAATAAATAAATAAATAAATAAATATATATATATATATATATATATATATATATATATATATATATATATATATATATATATATATATATATATATATATATATATATATATATATATATGTATATGTATATATAAATATATGTATAAATTTTTAACTGACCATGGAAATTGGTTCCGGGGCCCTAATTTGCGCTTATTTGAAGAAAATTTCTGAAAGTCTCACCATCAATACCTCTCTATTAGTGAATTTTCTTAATAAAAAATCACTAAAAATGGTAACTACTTTATTCTAAAACAATGGGTACATTTATATGTCAAATCAATGTTGTTCTTTAAAATTATGACAAAACAGTTTTGTATTCGTTGACGTACGGCCTCTCAAATAGGCGTTAAAAGAAAGCTGAAGCGATCTGGTGATTTAGGGATTTTCTATGTATACTTTATTTAAAGGTCAATTATCAGTTGAGCTTGTTACAGTAATAATTCATCTCATTGCGCTTCATACCCACAGGTTTTTGAGTGGGTCACATACAATAGCTGTAGGCCAGGATATTCGTTGCATTTTGAAACAAATAATAGGTACTCGATTGAAAACCAAAATTAAGAAATAAAAAGTCTGGACGCAGCAAATACGTTATGGCAGTGAATTTTTATAAAAATGCTTTGAATATCAAAAATGCCCTTTTAATGCAAACAGTCATCAATTTGGTTACCGGTGAACCTATATAGTAGAAACAATGTGCCATATTTTATCAAAATAACTTATTGTTTGAAAATGTACAACAATTTTCCGACAATAAACTTTAAACGTTGGTTTCGTAGCCAACAAACCTTAGGTTAATAGCAAAGTGAGTTATTGAAATTTGAAGCATTTAATGAAAATTTGCTACCAAAACGCACTTACTGCGTCTTGATTTTTTTTCTTACAAACATATTTCGATAAAAATACAATAAAATAAGGCTGTTCAAAAAAATTGTAGGGATCACCAGCCGGTGATTGTCAAAATAATTTTATAAGATGCAGCTCAAGTTACCCTATAATTAACTTATACAATTTTTTCTGGTGTCTTGTATAATAATAATTATATTGAGCTTTACCGTAGAAACGCGTCACCCTGTATATATGAATGGTAAGCAGATCAAAACTGAACGTAAACCTGGATATGGATTCCAGGGGGCCTAGTTTGCGCTGATTTGAAGAAATCTTTTTAAAATTCTAAAGTCGCGGTCTCCTCGTTGACGATTTTTTTTTACGAAAATTAGCTAAAAATTATGAACCGTTAAACCATAAACTTAACTAAAACTACCACCAAAGCATCAGAGAGAAAATAACTAACCTACTGCATATCAGCCCTTTTTGTAAGATTTAGATCATTTATATGTGTTGATAAAACATAACAAACACTGTTTAATCCACCCACTAACATTAATAAAGGAATAATTTGCACTTGTATATAAAAATTTCCCAAATAACACAAACAATTTGCCAACAGAAACAGATAAACCTATAAACAATCTCATACCATACGATAAATGTCAGTTACAGCGTCTAACAGATCTCATATAAGCCAGGTTTGCCATTGTCAATGAAACGCGATGATATCAAAAATAAATATTTCATATTTGAATAGCTCAATTTTCTGGAAACCTAAAAAGCTGAATTTTTGCACATAGTTAGGTTTTCCCAAAGCAATATGTACACCAAATTTCATGGAAATATCTTTGTAATTTTCGGAGAAAAAATTATTTTTAGAAAGAAAATTCAGAATTTTGTCGAAAAATCTTGTCCGATTTTCCTGGCTAACGAACTCGTCCAAGCTATTTATAAAAGAAAGACACCTACCCAGTTTCATCGAAATCGGTTAATTATTTTTTGAGTTACCGGTTGAATACATACATATATATATATATATATATATATATATATATATATATATATATATATATATATATATATATATATATATATATATATATATATATATATATATATATATATATATATATACATATAAAAATCGAAACTGACCTCGGATATGGGTTCTAGGGGCCCAAATTGGCGCTCATTTGAAAAAAAATTTGCAAAGTCTCACCATCAATACCTCTCTATTTGTGGATTTTTTAAAATAAAAATTCACTAATAATATAGATGATGAATGATTGTTAATGTTTGAACATAGACTGTAGTTTTCATGAACTAATTCATAAAAGAAATAAGCATATTTATGTTTTTTGTAGTTTCAATCTCGAGATTTTTCAGCTTTTATAAAGCACACCGTATATGGTATTGATTTTAAGCTTGCTCGACTTGGCACACGGAAATGGTATTGTCACATGGCCCAATAAAATATCTATTTATCCACCTATCTACCTAATCTCTGTTCCTAATTGTAATTATTGCATAGCACGTATCATTGATAAAATATTTTAACCCTATTTAATAGAACAAAGAAACCACAATGGACAACCTTACAATGCCATCCTGAGAGATAATGAATACGTAATTCAGTTAGGCATGCAGATCCCCATTACCTTTTGTTAGTTTTTGCCATGAAATATTGAACAAGCTACCAAACTTACAACAAGAAATTGCAACTGATCATTTCGATTCACATAATAATTCAGTTGTTCAATATTTACTCAAGCCCAACGGGGATGACTGGTATTTGACCGTATGTCGTCAACGTCAGAATGTCAACATAAAGCCCGTACATCCATCATTCATGTAACGACGACTACCGTTCGACCTAATCATCCTTTAATGTATCAGTGAACATCACGGAATGGAAATTGGATTGTAGTTAAATTTTACGTTTAGTACGAGAACGACAACCGGCTTGTATTATGTCTGAATATGTTGTAGTTTCTGTTTGATATTCCATCAGATAGCCTAATCCACGGTATAATGACCGGGATTCCTGTTTCCAAATCGCTGTTGATTTGATGGTTTACTGAACACGAATTGAAGACAAATAAATTGTTTGATTATTTCGCTCGCCGGATTTAGATGTATTGTCGATATCCTACTCGGTAATTCCGTGCTCAAGATAATGCAATTTAACGAGAGCATTTGATGTTTACGATAGATAAACTCTCTTTATATGGAAGCAATAAACATGCATAAAAAGAGAAATGGTCAAATATTGTTGTAACATGAACCAATGGTTTTTTAACAGACGATAAACTCGTACGGAAAATTTTGTGTAGGTTTATTATACTAAATGCAAAATTGATGTAAAACGTACGACGGCGTCCTGGGGTCACGTTAAAAAAATATTTTCCTATAATTCTGAGATAAAAAAGTCAGAATTCTGAGATAAAAAGTCAGAATTCTGAGATAAAAACTCTGAATTCTGACATAAAAAATCGGAATTCTGACTTTTTTAACTCAGAATTCTGAGATAAAAAGTCAGAATTATTCGAGAGCTTTATACGACAGCGTCCACTTGCAAAACGTTTACCTATTGACTATTGATATCTAATTAGGCGGGTAGCTCTGCCTGTGCCGGTTTTACAGTTAGTTGATGGTTTACAAACTAAAGGGAAAGAAAATTAGTTCATTGACTATTGTTCTCGTTGCGTTAATAGACTAATGCATAATGTATAGGTGCATATATTATGATTTTACTAATTATGTACGTAAATAAGTCGTCGTATTAATATACAAACATATTATTGCTTTAATCGGCATTATACCATGGAAACTTTAGCTGAATTAAAGTGAAGTCAGCCTTATAAGTTTATAAATAAATATGTTTGTGTTTTTGTATCTTTAACGTGGGTCTATTTCCGCGACTATGGCCAATCACCGACACCAGGGAGCAGTTTCACCTCGCTATCCTGGAAATTTTGCCGAACACTGCCGTTCCGCAAGGATAGTAGGAATATTTAACGTGCCCAACATCGCGTCGCAGGGGGGACCGACGGCTTTACGCCCCCTCCGAAGGGCGGAACGTGCAGATATTCAACTTTCTCAAATATAATGCCACAACTTCGGTTGATGTTAATGTTACAGTATACTAAAAAAGTGAAACGAGAACCCTGGGATAGAACCAAGTACCCTACGGTTCAGGGGCACGCGTTCTTACTACTGAACTACCGAGGCCCTTATTAGTAAATAACCATGAGATGAACGTAAGTTTGTTGTTGTGTGATGATTTGTTTTTGTTGCTCGATAACCATCATCATCATCACAATCGAAATGCGATACCATCTGTCGCAATCGTGACTCTCCCTCTGTAACTGCCCATTTTAATTCAGTGTAGCTTCCACTTTCAATCAATATTGTACCATGTTTCCAGAAGCTTTACTTTTGATCTACCTCTTCCGTTTTGTCTAAGTATATATCTTTCAAATAAAACTATCAGAAATATGTTTTAAAATATGACCTATATATTATGCCTTCTCCTATCAATTTCTTTCAGCAAGAATTACTATTCTGTCACCTCTTCTAGCACACTTTTTTATTCGTGTTTTTATCAGTGTACCTTATTGTCTTTGTCATTTTGCTCAATGTCCATGGTTGAAAAGCTTCTATTTCCTTAGTGTCCTGCTTAGTCAACGTCCACCGCGTCATTATAACACTCCATACTTATGACTTGATAAACCTCCCCCTTCAGAACCAAATTAAACTCAATTTTTGATAAGAATAAGAAGTATATTTTGAGAAAAAACCATAACCTTAACTCTGCGTTAGGGGTAACATTGTTTAAAAATAAATATCAAGATTCACCCAACATTTTTCCATAGATTTATAATAAATTTATATATATATATATATATATATATATATATATATATATATATATATATATATATATATATATATATATATATATATATATATATATATATATATATATATATATATGGTACATTCTTGAAATGACTTTCTTTCTTGTGTTTTAAATTGTACAATTTTAATAATAAAAATAATACTCTAGCTACTGCCAGTCTATCCCCAACTTTTGTCAAATAAATTCCGACCAAATCTGACTCCCTACAAATGCAGGTGCTGCAATGTCAATCATAACACAAAGAAAAAATAACTTTATTTATATTCCTTAGAAATTGTTATAGTGTGTATTTTTTAGAGGTAACAATAAAATATGTAACATAGACTATTTAATTGTAAAAAAAATTGTGTCAACCAATTGAATTATTCACCCAGAAAATAATGTAAAAAATATTTTAGAAAGTCACGTTATTTGTTATTGCTGAATTAATTGCCTTCTTATTATTTCTATTATTAAAATTAGACAATTTAAAACACAAGAAAGAGAAAGTTATTTCAAGAATGCACATTACATATATATATATATATATATATATATATATATATATATATATATATATATATATATATACTATAAAACTATGAACAATTGTTGGGTGAATCTTGATATTGATTTTTGAACAATGTTACGTCTAACGCAGGCTTAATCATATAAATTTTCTCAAAATATACTTCTCATTTCTATCAAAAATTGAGTTCAATTTGGAGCTAAAGGTAGAGGTTTATCAAGTCATGCGTATGGAGTATTATAATTGCTTAGTTAACATCCACCCTATCATTATAATACTCCATACGCATGACTTGATAAACCACGTACGTTTGTTGATGTTTGATGATTTGTTTTTGTTGCTCGATAAATATATTTTCTCGAAATAGCTTACATAATCACAAGAAAATTTTGTTCAAAGTTTTTTTGGCTAGCTCTTAGGGTAAAGGATATATAGAGGAATTACACACTATTGGGACACCCTATATATATATATATATATATATATATATATATATATATATATATATATATATATATATATATATATATATATATATATATATAGGACATATTTTAAAACATCTTCCTGGTAGTTTTATTTGAAATATACATACCTAGACAAAAAGGAAGAGGTAGATCAAAAGTAAAACGTCTGGATATACGGTACAATACTGATTGAAGGTGGGCAGTTACAGACGGAGATTCTCAATTGCGACAGATGGTATCGCATTTCGATTATGATGGTGATGATGTTTATCGAGCAACAAAAACAAATCATCACACAACAACAAACTTACGTTCATCTCATGGTTATTTATTTATAAGAGCCTCGGTAGTTCAGGGGTAAGAACGTGTGCCCCTGAACCGAAAGGTTACTGGGTTAGATCGCAGGGTTCTTCTTTCACTTTTTTCAGTACACACTGTAACATTAACATCAACCCAGGTTGTGGCATTGTATTTGATCAAGTTGACACTCTGCACGTTCCGCCCTTCGGAGGGGGCGTAAAGCCGTCGGTCCCGTGTCCATGTGATGTTAAGCACGTTAAATATTCCTACTAACCTTGCAGAACGGCTGGGTTGGCAAAATTTCCAGGATAGCGAGGTGAAACTGCTCCCTGGTGTCGGTGATTGGCCATAGTTGCGGAAATAGACCGACGTTACAGATAAAATAACACAAACATATTTATTTATATGCTTCTAAGGCTGATTTGACTTTAATTCAGCTAGAGTTTCCGTGGTATAATGTCGATTAAAACAATAATATACTTGAATATTTTTTTTTTTTTTTAATTTAATATTATTGGCTGCGGCATCTCAGGCCATTAGCATATTTTTTCCATCATTCTATATTTTTTTAAAATTTTCCAGACAGAGTCAAATTGGCTCGCCCGGGAATCGAACCCGGGACCTCTCGCTTAGCAGGCTGGCACCTATACACCTGCGCCACGAGGGCGTCTACTTGAATATTTATATGACGACTTATTTACGTACAAAATTAGTAAAATCATAATATATGCACCTATGCACTATGCATTAGTCTATTAGCGCAACGACAATAATAGTCAATGAACCAATTTTGTTTCCTTTTAATTTTTAACACCATCAACTAACTATAAAACCGGCACAGGCAGAGCTACTTACTTAATTACACATCAATAGTCAATAGGTAAACGTTTTGCAAGTGGCACCAACTGGATGCTGTCGTATAGCTCTCGAATAATTCCGACTTTTTATCTCAGAATTCTGAGTTAAAAAGTCAGAATTCCGACTTTTTATCTCAGAATTCTGACTTTTTTATCTCAGAATTCTGACTTTTTATATCAGAATTCTGACTTTTTTATCTCGGAATTCTGACTTTTTTATCTCAGAATTCTGACTTTTTATCTCAGAATTCTGACTTTTTATCACAGAATTCTGACTTTTTATCTCAGAATTCTGACTTTTTTATCTCAGAATTATAGGAAAATAATTTTTTAACGTGACCCTAGGACGCCGTCGTAAAAACGCCAACTCTTATACGAAATAATTTTGTTTAACCTTCGTTTGCATGACAGGGTACCTGGATACCCATTCTGTTTTAAAGTGATGTTTTTATTTGTTAATGTTGATATTTATGCCTAGGGTGTTGTGACATCTTAGAATTCATTATAAAAAACCATTTTCTGCCAATGTAGTATTTTTTATAACTTTTGAAAATTAGATAATGGACATTGAAATTTTTTATACTTATTCCCCACATCAGGGGTACCCCGGTACCTACTAAAATAAAAAAATATTTTTTTGCAAATCTTTAACTTTGGGGCACAGTAATAAAAAAATTAACACTCTTTATTTGAAAAAGTATATTAATTTTATAATATTTTTTATTACAATATTTCTTTTACAGTTTGCAATTGTAACACTTATTTATTTCCTCACAATGTTCGTCGCATATTGGGCGGTTACAAACGTCACACGATTTTCTGGTTTCTCTGTCTTTTTGTAGCAGCTCGTCACATAAGATTTACCTGTTACTTAAAGGCGTCCGGTTTTATCTCTGGGATGATTCTTTTATACAACCGGCGGTGGCAGTTGGTATGCTAATAATTAAAAAACAAGCTGTTCGAGGCGGGTGTCCGTGGTGTCCCTTGGCAACTTCTATGTTCATATTTACAAAATAGACAGCAACAGGTTTCCATAGTAGACTCGGAAGGGAGGGAGTTAACTTCTGACTGGGAATTAGTTATTAGGGGGGTACCTCAGGGTTCAGTTTTGGGTCCGCTTCTGTTTCTTGTTTATGTTAACAACCTGCCGGCCGAGATTGATGATGAGGTTGTGTCCTTCGCGGATGATACTTCGGTAATTGTATCTTCGCCGAATGTCGAAGACCTGAAAGTAAAAACTGCGATTTCATTAAAAGCTTTGTAAATTTGGTTTTTAAACAACTCACTTACCTTAAATCTAGATAAGACTAATATAATTACATTTCGAACCTCTTACGAAAGTGATGGGTCACATATTATCAGCTGTAAACCAGGCTCATTAATAAAATGTAACGAAACAGTAAAATTTTTGGGCCTATTGTTGGACTCCAGACTCACCTGGGTGTCGCAAGTAAATTCGTTAGCACCTAGATTGAGCACACTATGCTACCAATTAAAAGTATTAAGAAATAATGTTTCAATTGAAACCTGCATAGGGGTATATCATGCATATATACATTCCATAATCAAATATGGTATAATTTTCTGGGGAAACTCTACTGACGCAATTAGAATATTTAGGCTGCAAAAAAAATGTATAAGGGCTATTTTTGGTCTTCGACAGACGGAGAGTTGCAAGCCGTATTTTATAAAATATAGAATGTTAACACTTATAAGTGTTTATATTTTAGAATGTGTATTGTTTTTAAGAAACAACTATTCAATGTTTTCGTGCAGAGAACACACTCATGCTTGCAACACCAGAAGAGATACGGTTTTGTTGGAAGATCAAACAAGGTTAACAGTGTTGCAAAAAAATGTAACATCATCTATAATAAGGATATATAATCATCCTCCAAAGAATCTTAGAGACTGTGATGTACCTGTTTTAAAGATAAAATTTAAACAGTTTTTGGAATCGCAGTCTTTCTATACTCTGTCTGATTTTTTTGATTGTTCCATGTTTATAGAATAAGTGAAACTTATTTGCTGCTTTAATTTGTGTTTCCGTTGGCACTATTGATTTCATCCATATATGTATGTATATTTGTAAAATATTTTAAACTGTGAAATTTCAAATTTTGGGATACTTAAGAAAGAGTGTGCCAGAAATTTGGCTGATTTTATGTTTTATATTGTGACGTATTCATTGCCATTGTTGGATGTTCTGAATAAAGAGTGTTATTATTATTATTATTATTATTATTATTATTATTATTATTATTATTATTATTATTATTATTATTATTATTATTATTATTATTATTATTATTATTATTATTATTATTATTATTATTATTATTATTATTATTATTATTATTATTATTATTATTATTATTATTATTATTATTATTATTATTATTATTATTATTATTATTATTATTATTATTATTATTATTATTATTAATGGACCTCCTAACATGCACTCAATTCCCGATTTGGAACTAAAATGTTGTAACACCTTTGGTGATTTGGCTCTCAATTCTATGCTCAATCTAGATAATTGTTTTCCAAGTTCTTAAAGACATTTTCGACGATAATTTTTTTCTTCTGAAGAGGGTTATTTTCACTGTAAATAATATATGCTGCTAATCCTGCTATATCAAGCATGTTATAAAACATTGCAGGAGGCCAACGGTTAGTTCGACGTATGACAGAGTAGAGCGACTCCGTCTTATCCATATTATCAATATCACCTTTCCCTGAATTGTAATAATGGATTATTTCAGGTTTTTTCTTTGGACCAGATACATTTTCACAGTCGTGCATTGTGGATAAGAGTATTACAGCTTTTCCCTGTTTTGGTACGTATGTGTGATATTATCCTCAGAAAATCCAAACGTGGAAGAATATTCTTCCCTACTTTTATTTGGCAACATCTCTGGCGGTAAATAAGGTTTATTTTTTTTTAGCATACCCACAACAGAAAGTTTCCATGACATTAGAAACCGAGCTAAGGGAAGTGTGGTGAAAAAATTATCTATCACAACATTTCTCCCACTATTTTTATAATGAATGCATAAATCTTTTACCATACGCTCACCTTGATTTTGTTCACGAGCTTGCGATGATTTCCCTGTATAAATTTGCCCCACAAGAGGGTAAGAATTAGCTGCATCGCACACCCACCAAATTTTTATACCATATCTGGCAGGTTTGGCTGGCATATACTGCGTGAACCTGGTCCTGCCTCTAAACGGAAATAGTTGTTCGTCTACCGTTAGGCATTCAGACGGTGTATAATTCAATTTCAAATTTTGCATCAATAGAAGCCAAAGTTCTGACATGGCAGCTGCTTTATCCGTTTTCCATCTATCGGTTCTGGTATTCATATTGTCAAAAGGTACAAATCTTTGGATGAAATAAAATCTGTTGACTGACATTGTCGCACAGTACAATGGGTATGCATCACTTTTCCACAAGTCTCTCAGATTTTCTTTCTTAGAGTGTCGCACTCCAGCAGTAATCAGTATCCCAAGATAACCATCAAATTCTTCTTGTGTGAGAGGTTTACAAATTTTTGGTGGTTTGTTGGAATGCTGTTTATTCCACTCCGCGTGGATGGTTGTGGCTTTGCGGTTTGTTTCTCGAATTATAATGTTGCACATTTCTGGAGTAAAAATGCGTGCGAAAGTTTCCCGATCTGAGAGGGAATTTGTTGTCTGCAAAAGTCCAGATTTTTTTCGCAAAATATTTTGTGACAGCGTTTGACGAGCAGGCATTGGGGGACTGAATTGTCAGAGAGTTCCGTTTTTAGAACGCAAAACTAGGTCATCACAATTATCAACCTCAACCTCTAGCTGCTCATCTTCAGAATTGTCTTCCTTGGCAATTTCAATTTTATTCTCAGTGTCAAGCAAAACATCTTCAATGTCTGATTCTTCTGCTTGGTTATTTGTTGATGACAACACAGGCGATAAATATTCGTCTTCTGATTCGGGGTCTTCAATTTGTTCATTGTCGTTATCACTCTCTGAATCAGATTACATAGCATTTAATTCCTGAAGATAACTTACTTGCTGTTCATAACTCATTCTGTAAATAATCAGGTACATAGGAAAAATGTCAAAAATTACAACAAAAATGTAGTTTATTATCATATATCACTTTTATCATCTACGTATTGAATTCAGAACTGGAAAGTTCCCTAAATTTTTCTGCTATTCTAAAAATTCACTAATCACAGTACAATTTCCAATCGAAAATAATGTTGTTTAGTCAGTGGTAGACAACATACTAAATAAATGCTCTAGCATCCACACAAATATCGGATCACGAAAACAATTCTCCGAAATGCAAAATCCGTTGTTGTCAACAAAACACTGAGCGGAAGTATACAAGCCGAAACGGCTCATAAAACTTTTCTTGGAACACCAGATGTGACTTTATAACTATAACTATTTATAATAATTACGAAACTAATGATTTCTAGAATGGTAGGACAATAATTATTGCAGGTACCTGAGTACCGTTGTCGTGTATTATGCGTTAAAATTTGATTCGTGAAGGCGACGGTTAAAAGTTCCTCGTATCGGTCTGGCAGACCGAATGGTATGAACATTGTGAGAAGTTTCGTTTCTTAATAGCGAGAATCACATAACCCAATTATAATACGTCTTAAAAGATTTAATAATACATAAGTCACATAGAAAAAGGCAAAGTGAAACCTTGATTAGTTAATTTCATTTAAAAAAATCACTAAGAAGGAGATCTCGAGTTTTGAATTTTGAAAAAAATGTCTTCAAATGAGCGTAGCTTTGGTGAGTAACTTTCTTTTGGATAAGTTCGTTAGCTAGGAAAATCGGACCAGTTTATCAGGGAAAATTTTACGTTTTCTTTTCGAAAAATTCATATCTTCGGAAATGACAAAGATATGGTAACCGAATTTGGTAAGCAGGTTCAAATTGTAAAAACCAAACTAAACACAAAAATTTAGATCCCCAAGTTAAAAGAGAGAAAGTTATAGGCGATTAATGGAGCGAAATTTCAGTTCCATTAAAAATTAGAGAAGACGCAATACCCAAGTTGTATGTGTTAAACAAAATCTACTAAACATTACAGACAAATTAATTTTTTCTTGGCGCAAAAATGTCAGGAAGTACAAGAAAAATTATTTTGAAAATTTTATGATTTTTCTCCAGTAAATATCAAACTGGAGATTTGAAACGTGAAAATTAGTATATCTAATGCGGATGATGAATTGTTCTTTTGTTTGTGGATCATCAGATTCTAAAACAACTCAGGCAGAGTAGTACGTTAATACTCAATTTATACCGCTGCACATGTAAGTGAGCGTTGATATCTCCCGGATTGAGATGTTGGCATACAAAATGACAAATATATATATATATATATATATATATATATATATATATATATATATATATATAATATAAAAAACAAGCATATACAGGCTGTTTCAAAAAACATGCACCATTGCTCGTGGGGCAATTTCTTACTAAAAAATAAGAAAAAAAGTTCCTGTGCACATGGGCCCGGAAACGCATAGTTTCCAATATACAGGGAGTTGAATTTTAATTTTTTTTTAAATTTTTTATAAATAATTTCAAAACCACAGGATTGATTTTAATGAAACTTGGAACTTGAAAGTGTATTATGAAAGTGCATATTTTCAAGTGAAAATCTGCTTACAACTGCGTCAGTAGCGTGCGTACGGGGTAACTGTAAAAATTTATTTGGGGAAAAATATGTGCGCCACTGTCTTTTTCCAATTTTGATACATCAGTTATGAAGCTTATTACATAAGCCACAAAAGCTGCCTCTTCGTATTTTTTCGTTCAGGGTATCCCCTAGGAGATATGATTAATTTTATAAAAAAGGGGCAAAATACCGATTCGTTGGAGTAATGAAAACAGTAATCGTAAAGTGCCATGAAACTATAATTTTTGACAGTTCTCTAAATTCTACAATTTTGAAGTGCTTTGTAGGCGTCAAAAGAGTTTTCGTGCTATTCTTTAAATTTTGATACGGTGCAGTATTTTCGTTTTTAGTTATTTGTTGATAACTTCTACCTAGAGACTTTTAACCAAGGGTAATGTTTTGTCAGTGGTTCTTAAACAAACTTAGGCACGACCAACATTTTTCTAAACGTGTACTATTTACTGATGAGGCGTCATTTACGCGAAAAGGTATCGTAAATTTTCACAATTTACATACATGGGCCGATGAAAACCCACACTCTCTAAGAGTTGCAAATTCGCAGTATGAATTTTCCATCAATATTTGGGCTGCTATTATTGAAAATCACATAATTGGTCCTGTTGTTCTACCGAATCGTCTTGACCATGAATCATATTTAAACTTTTTACAAAATGATTTGCCGTTGTTACTACCGCTTTTTATGAGAAATGGTACAATGTGGTTCCAGCATGATGGTGCGCCCGCACATTTTGCAACAGTTGTAAGAACATATTTAGCCAACACATACGGTCACCGATGGATTGGTCGTGGAGGTCCGGTGTCATGGCCACCTCGATCTCCGGACCTGAATCCTCTCGATTTTTATTTGTGGGGTCATTTAAAAGAAATAGTGTATAAAACACCAGTAAATACACGAGAAGAATTGTTGGGAAGAATAGAATATGCATTTGACAGCATTAGAGAAGATCAAAATATTTGCAGAAGAGTAAGAAGATCTTTGCGCAGAAGGTTAAATAATTGTAACGACGCTAATGGTGGTCACTTTCAACATTTTCTTTAGCTTTGTTATTAAAGTCAATTGAGTAATATACAAAAAACAAGAGTTTGGAAAAATCATGGTGTCTTTACGATTACTTTTTTCATTTTTTATTTTTATTTTTTATTTATCATTTTTTATCAATGTTTGTAATATTCATTTCAATGTTTATCACCAATAAGTTTTACGTAGGTTAGTTATTTGCACGTTTATTGCTGTAATGTTTACTGTATGTTTTGTTTTTCATATTCTTATGGTTGCAGTAAACATATCTTATTATTATTATTATTATTATTACGCCGACTAATCGGTATTTTGCCCCTTTTTATAAAATTAATCATATCTCCTAGGGGATACCCTGAACGAAAAAATACCAAGAGGCAGCTTTTGTGGCTTATGTAATAAGCTTCATAACTGATGTATCAAAATTGGAAAAAGACAGTGGCGCCCATATTTTTTCCCCAAATGAATTTTTACAGTTACCCCGTACGCACGCCACTGACGCAGTTGTAAGCAGATTTTCACTTTAAAATATGCACTTTCATAAGTTCCAAGTTTCATTAAAATCAATTCAGTGGTTTTGAAATTATTTATAAAAAATTAAAAAAATTAATTAAAATTCAAATCCGTGTATATTGGAAACTATGCGTTTCCGAGCCTATGTGCACAGGAACTTTTTTTCTTATTTTTTAGTAAGGAATTGCCCCACGAGCGATGGTGCATGTTTTTTGAAACAGCCTGTATACATACACACAGGCATATATAAAGTAAAACATTTTAAACATTATATTACATGTTGCAAAATGATGAGTTAAAATATATGATATTACCCTTTTATCACTACTTATATATTATTTGCCTAAGGATAGCAACGGGGACACTCTTCACGTCATAGGGTCTATTATGACGACTTAAAGACACCACACACAGACCGCGGGAAACATGGGTATTAACACATGGAAAGACAGTAGGATTTTTCTTAATCTACTTACTCTACCTACTACTATTGATGAATGGTAAATACTGCATGTGTGTGTTTTGTTTCTTTAACGTCGGCCTATTTCCGCGACTATGGCCAATCACCGACGCCAGGGAGCAGTTTCACCTCACTATCCTGAAAATTTTGCCGGACCCTTGCCTTTCTGTAAAGCGGGTAGGGATATTTAACGTTTCCAACATCGCATGGACACGGGACCGACGGCTTCACGCCACATCCGAAGGGCGGAACGTGCAGACATTCAACTTGCTCAAATACAATGCCAGAACCTCGGTTGATCTTGATGTTACAGTTTGTACTGAAAAACTGAAAGCAGTACGCTGGGATCGAACCCAGTACCCTTCGGTTCAGAGGCACACGTTCTTACCACTGAACCACCGAGGTTCTGTAAATACTGCATAAATTGTATATTAGGATGTTCTAGGTTTATGCTATTCTTCTCATAATTTGTTAAAATAGTTGCAAAAATGCCTCTAAAATAGACCTTTCATATTACAAATCAATAACTGAAGACCATTATGGGTTATCTACCTTTTATTACACTTTTCTTGCCGTGCCTACGGTAGTCGAGGGGTTAGATAGCTGGCTCATAAGCGAAGGGACGTGGATTCAAATCTCACTGTTGACTGAATTTCACTTTCAACTTTTTAGTGAATTTTCATCAAGAAAATTCACTAATAGAGACTAATATATAATATATATATATATATATATATATATATATATATATATATATATATATATATATATATATATATATATATATATATATATATATATATATATATATATATATATATATATATATATATATATATATATATATATATATATATATATATATATATATATATATATGTATATGTATCCAACGCACAACTCAAAAAATACTTCACTGATTTGGACCAATTTTGCGAATTACCCCTATTTTGTTACTGGCTTGGATGAGTTCGTTCATACTATCTTAACGGACAATTTTTCTTAACAAAAAATTTAAAAATATTTTTCAAAAACGCAATATCTCTCGAATTGTTTATTAAAACAAAAATTGTGATTGAAACAAAAATTTACAACTTAAGAGAAAATAGGCAGACGTGGTTATATACCAATTTTCAAATCTTTTAATCATAGAAAAATAAAGTTATACGAAATTAAAATGAAAATAATCATCGACATAACTTCAGATTCTGTAATACAATATCTACGATGTTGGACAAAGACAGATGACGTTACCTGCAGCGCTATGCTATTTAAATAAATGGTAGATACAAATATAAGCAATGAAAGTTACGTCATCGTCATTGCAAGATGTCAGAGCGTATAATATTGTGGAATGTACGACAGGGGCGCCATCTCGGTGCGGAACCAGGTAGTATGTCATCACTACTGCCCTAGTTAACACAAAATGTTGGAGACAAGCTTGACAACAATTATTTCTATTCTTCGTGGCTTGCGCTTGTTATTTAGTCGGTTTACAACTGACTTTTAACTAACTTAACATATTTAAAATATTGATATAAACATTGAGTATTGAAAATAAATATTGGACGATGGTTATAAATGAAAATTGTCAGTTAATAACATTTAACTAACCTAACATATTTAAAATACCGATATTAAGCATTGTACATAAATATTGGACGATGGTTACAAATGAAAATTGTGAGTTAATGACTTAAAACAACACAATTTCGCGTAAAATAGAAAATCATTATATCAGTAAATCATATTCTCAGAGCAGTGTTAACACTCTGTTAACAGCCACGAAAAGAGGACCCCATAGATATTATTAATATTATTGTATAACCAGGGGAAATAACTAATCCATTATGTAGTAACAGTAACAGTATCAGCATTTTTATAGTTTGTCTCCTTGCGGAAGACAATATATGTTAGGTTCGTTAGGTCAAATTTAGTACCACTGGCGTCAATGTTCTTTACAAGTATCAAAACCTGCTTACAAAATGAGAAGGGTAGTGATAGATAAGCTACTAGATCCATCATTTTTATTATCGATGATTTCACAGGTTGGTTGGTCAATATTTTTTTTTAATAAATAGCACTTTAAAGCGTATTTCTGTATTTCTCATATTGTATGTCTCAAACAGGTACAGTCTCTCGCTTATAATTAGAAATACCTAGTTTGTTACCCGTCCAAGCCTATCGAGGTTAATTTATAAACTGCATGCTTGCGTTCGACCGGATTTCCGTGCAGTCTTGGACAAAAGCTAGGTTCATACACTCGCGAATTGCGAAATCGCCGCGAAACGTATTCCTATTGGTTTATTTAAAATAATATCGTAAAACTGTTGTTTTTTTATTAGATTTTATAAATGTATTTTGCCAATTTTTATGTGAAATCACTATTTGGTTTAATTCCTACCAGCAGATTACCCGGCGTTGCCTGGGTATTATTTATTTCAATTTTATATTAGGCCAGAAAAACCTTATTAAGTAAAGATTGGCACATGTGATGAGCACAGTTAAGTACACTTGGAGAACCCAAATCACCACAACAGGTATTTAATAAGATTGGTTATGGTGATTTCGGTTCTCCGAGTATAATTGAAAGCCTAATTGAAAACTAGCCTAACTGAAATATTTTTGCCCAGTTTCACTAAGCTCGATTAAATATTTAACGGCCGGTTAGTTAATCAGAGCTTCAGACGACCAATCACAGCTTCAAAATATTTGGTTGTCATGGCAACAACCCGAATTCTAGTCTGCGATTGGTCGTCTTAATCCTTCATTAACTAACCGGCCGTTAAATATTTAATCAAGCTTTGTGAAACTGGGCATTTGTGGCATTTTAGAATTTGCATTTTAAAATTTTAAGTCTTCAGGTTGAAAAATAAGAAAGATACAGATGTGTAAATTTGACAATGTTTTTTAAGAAATTTTTGAAGAAAGTCAAATATTTCGAAAATGGTTGAGAAAAATGACATAACATATCATGGTAAAACCTACCATGACATTTGACGTGCAATCTAGATCCGTAATAAAAAGCGCCATCTTCCATTTGAAATAAGAAAGTTGACGTCTACTTCTGGTATAACCGGAAGTCCCATACTAACGTCACATATTTTCGGGGAACTGAATTTGTGAGCAGAATTCAATTGTGAGCCGTACCCCAGAAACGGATAATGGAAGGTCTGCGTGAGACACCCTGTATAACTGCTGCAGTTTCGCTGAAGTGCTCAGCTTTGTCAGAATTCATTCTATATTTGACAAAGCTGAGCACTTCAGCGAAACTGCAGCAGTTATACATATTCATTCTGTAAAATGGTGTAAATCAATTTGTTCGTTTATCTCAGTTTTTGTATAGACTGAATAACTTAAGGTAAAATCCCACCTAATCGACCCTGTAAACGTTTAGTACAGGCAATAGATAATTTGTTTCTGCATTAAACTACAGGAGTAATTTTATTTTGATAGATAGGTTCTGAATGACGTACTGAATGTAAAAACACAAAATCCCTACAAATTAGGAGGGCGGAAGTGCCGCCATTTTGAGGTAAACCATTTCGGCCTATATCTCCACAACCGTGCACTTTAAGTCAAAAATGGTAATAAGCTTTATTGTAGATAATTGCATTCCTCATTTTTTTTGTAGAATATATTTTTTTGTATCACTCACCGTTTACAACTTATAGGACTATTAGCATTTATTTATTGACTTTTTTACCTATATCCTTGTTAATTATTGTTTCAAAAATAAAATGCTTATAACTTAACTTTTTAATCGACAAATTTTCTAGAACTTTTACTTAAAATTTTTTTTTTCTCAAATTAATATTATTGAATTTTGTTTAAAAAAAAATTTCACTGACACCCCGACTTTTGAATTTTGAAATTTTTTTTTCAAATGTGCGTTAACTATGCCCCCAAGAACACATATCCGGGGTCAGTTTCAATTTTTATATGTTATATATATATATATATATATATATATATATATATATATATATATATATATATATATATATATCACAACGATAACTCAAAAAATAATGGGCCGATTGTGATTAAATTTGGTGAATACCTTCCTTTTGCAAGTGGCTTGGTAAGTTCGTTAGCTAGGAAAATCTGCCCAGGTTTTCCCGGAAAATTTTGTGTTTTCTTTAAAAAAAATCATATCTCTGGAAATAACAAAGTAAGGGCAACCACATTTGGTACGCCGGTTGTCACAATAGGTAAATTACCTACCAAAATTTAGTTTTGTAGGTTAAAATATAAAAAAGTTATAGGCATTTAAAAAAAAATTGGGGTTTTCCCCAAAACGTCAGTCGCGATTTAAAACGTCAAAATTGGCAATGTTTACGCAAAGAACCTGAAACTAATATAAGATATGGAAAGAACATGTCTCAAGACCAACGTTTTACAAAGCCTGAAGTGTTAGCTTGAACCGTCATTGTCCTTCATTTTACTAAAATATTTCCAGAAAAAATTCTCGATTGAAAAGTGCAACATTTAACGCGTTATAACTTTGAAAATATTGATTTGAGAAAAAAAACTTTTTTGTAAAAGTTGTATTAAATTTGTCGATTGAAAAGTTAAGTTATAAGCATTTTATTTCTTAAACAATTATTAACCAATATATAGGTAAAAAAGTCAATAAATGAATGCAAATAGTCGTATAAGTTGTAAACGGTGAGTGATACAAGAAAATTATTTCACGAAAAAGATGGGAAATGCAATTATCTACAATAATGGTCATTACCATTTTTGGCCCAAATTGCACGGTTACAGAGATATAGGCCGAAACGGTTTTTCTCAAAATCGCGGCGCTTCCGCCCTCCTAATTTGTAAGGATTTTGTGTTTTTACATTTAGTACGTCATTCTGAACCTATCTATCAAAAAAAAAACTCCTGTAGTTTAGTGCATTATGGTCAAGAGTAACGGGCTCCTTTATTGCCTGTACTAGTTAACATATGTCGAATATTTCACAAGCTATTCTGTCAGAAAGATTTAATCAAAACTCTGGGCGCAGTAAGTACGTTATGGAAGTGAATTTTCATAAAAATGTTTTTAATTACAAATATATCGCTCTAATGCGAGCAGGCAACAATTTAATTACCGGTATAACCTATATAGTAGGAACAGTGTACCACATTTTATCAAATAATAATTATTTGAAAATGTAGAAAAATTTTCCGAAAATAAACTTTAAATTTTTCTGAGAAAACTGGTCTCCTAGCTAATGAACCTTAGGTTAATAGCAAATTGAGTTATTGAAATTTGAAACATTTAATGAAAATTTGCAGCCAAAACGCCCTTGCTGCGTTCATACAAAAATTTCCCAAAAATAAAGAGTTATATGTTGGTTTCCTAACCAACAAAACTTACGTTAATAGGAAATTGAGTTATTGAAATTTGGAGGATTTAATAAAAATTTGCTACCAAAACGCACTTACTGCGTCCAGATTTTTCTTTTCACAACCCGTATTTGTTTCACGTTCTTTGCCTAAACATTGCCAATTTTGACATTTTAAATTGCGAACTTGACGTTTTAAATTGCAAGTTTGACGTATTAAGGATAACTCCAAAATTTGTTGCTTTAGCTGCCCGTAACTTTTTTGT
Source organism: Tillus elongatus (assembly GCA_964006375.1). Taxonomy (NCBI): domain Eukaryota; kingdom Metazoa; phylum Arthropoda; class Insecta; order Coleoptera; family Cleridae; genus Tillus; species Tillus elongatus. Next base: position 33,354,930 of record OZ023262.1, on the reverse strand, counting down.
CCTTAAACTTAGAGATCTGAATTTTGGTACATTATTCACTCTTTACAATATTAATACGCCTACCAAATTTAGTTGACCTCACTCTGTTATTTCCGGAAATCTGAATTTTTTTAGAAAGAAAACACAAAATTATTCAGGAAAACCTGGTCCGATGTTCCTGGCTAACGAACCTGTCCAAGCCACTTTCAAAAGGAAGGTACTCACAAAATTTGATCAAGATCGGTCTATTATTTTTTAAGTTATCGGTACAATATCTATATATATCTCTATATATATATATATATATATATATATATATATATATATATATATATATATATATATATATATATATATATATATATATATATATATATATAACACGGATATCCCCATTAGTAAATTTTTCAAGAAAATTAACTAAAAAAGAAAATTTGATTCACCAACGACTTATGGGCCAGCCTGTAATTGTAGAAATATTTTTAAGATGTAGCTCAAGACACACTATAATTAATGTATACAATTCTTGTTTGTATAATGACGGATATATTGAGCTTTAAAGATTTTTTACGAAAATTCGACAAAAAGGTTATACCATTAACCTATAAACTCTATAGCCAACACTACTGCCAAGGCATCAGAGAAAGGGTCTATTTGAAATGAATTTTCTGGGAATATTTTGGTAAAATGAAGGACAATGATGATTGAAACTAAGACTTCAGGCTTTGTAAAACATTATTCGTGAGACATTTTCCTTCCATAACTCATATTAGTTTTAGGTTCACTGCCTAAATATTACCATTTTTGACGTTTAAAATCGCGACTTTTGACGTCTTGAGGAAAACCCAAATTTATATTTCTTTAAATGCCTGTAACTTTTTTGTTCTTTAACCTACAGAGCTAAGTTTTGGTGGGTGACTTACCTATAATGATGTTAACCGGTGTATGAAATTGGTTGCCCTTACTTTGCTAAATCCAGAGATATAATTTTTTTTCGATTTTTTTCGAAAGAAAACACAAAATTTTCCAGTAAAACCTCGGCATATTTTCCTGTCTAACGAACTTATTCAAGCCATTTGCGAAAGGAAGGTACTCACCAAGTTTTGTCAAAATTGGTCCATTATTTTTTTAGTTATAGGTGTGACACATAAATATATATATATATATATATATATATATATATATATATATATATATATATATATATATATATATATATATATATATAAACATATAAAGGCTGAAACCGACCTCGGATTTGGCTTCCAGGGGTCCTAAATATAGCTAATTTGCAAAAATTTTTCCAAAATTCAAAACTCGGGATCTCCCCATTAGTGAATTGTTTTTAAGAAAATTCACTAAAAAAGCAGAACTGCAGGTGTATGCAGGTAATTTAATTTTAATTTAACCATCCCCTTCTTGAAAATGATCACTTGCGTGCGGCTTTGCAAGTTAGATTACCTACTTACATCATTATCAACATGAAATCGTCCCCTGGTGAAAGGGACGGGCATGGTCGGAATAAGAAAATTCAACAAAGTAGATGAATGTTGGGGCGGAATGTGAAATTTTAATTCATGGAAAAGTAAGCAGCGCGTTGTAATTAAAGCTTCCCTGAGAGGAACGTCGGACGTAAACTTGAATAAACATTGAGTGGTGCACAGCTAGAATAAAAGCGGCGCTCTACGCTGAGAGGACATATGTAAACGAAGACTATATACACTCGTTTCGGATAAGTTAATTTTATCTGAAACAATGTAATTACTCGGCATGGTTCGTTCTAGATAAGAGTCTTATCAACGCCCGGAGCACGCACTTTAACGTAATAAACGTAATTTACAAACGAACGCTGCCAGACATCTAAACGACACGCCACAGCCAAGGAAGTCTTCTCCGTTAACTAACGACCTCTGGATACGACACTGAATAATTCCATGTCCAACTACAAAAGAATAAGTACTGCTTATTATTGCTGCTTCTCACTAGATGTCATCTAGACGTAATGTCCTATTAGGAGAACAGCGACAAGCTGTTTAAGAGATGCGAATTAAAAAGTCTGAGAGGAAAACCTGGCTGAGTGCACTATGCAGCCGGCATTGTTGTGTTTGCTTTAAGTTAGTTTTCTGAGGAAGATTAAATTGCTGTCTTTTATTCGAGATACGCTCTATTGTTATCTTTAGTAACTCGCTGAATAACAATATCAACTAGCAAATTCCACGACTTGATTTTGATGTAACGTACAGGTTTTCCGGCTCCACAAATGCTTGTTAGTGAACTTTCGTAGAAAAACTTTCTTGAAATGAGCGCGAACTAGGCCCCTTAGAACACTTATCCTAGGTAGGTTCAGTTTTAAGTGTTATATATATATATATATATATATATATATATATATATATATATATATACATATACATATATATATATATATATATATATATATATATATATATATATATATATATATATATATATATATATATATATATATATATATATATACATACAGACTTGGAGACCACTTCACTGGCTTCACTGTTGGTTTTCTTTTTTGAAGGTGAAGGACGTAGCCAGCGCGTAAGCTAACTGGAGCAAGTGACCCTTACGAATTCTGTATGTGCTAGGATGTTCTTCAACGTTTCTGTGACTATAGTTTCGCTGCTTGACAGCATTCTCAGACAGATCAAAATTGAATTAGTACGAAATCATGACAACTACAAATAAATATCTGTTGCTATGTTATGATATGATGTTTTGATCAAAAAATTTATTAAAATGAAAATAAAATGAAACACAGATGACAGATAAAGCTTTCAAAATGTCTATGTGATGTATGTCAATATTTAACATAAAAATAGAACTAGCCTATAATAACTATGATAACAGTTATAACAATAAAATAACTAAACAATAACAGTATAAAAGCAGTCTATGCAACGAAAATATCGACATACATCAACTCATTATCTTATTACAACTTTTTTTGAAAGAATAGTTAAATTTATTTTCTTTGACTTATTTAATTGGAAAGAAGAATATCCAAGAAAGGGGAATTCATTAAATCAGTTTGTTCGTTTAAAACAAGGTAGTCATTGTCGTGTGTGTGATTTTTGACTTCTAAAGCTTCAAAAAGGTCTAGTTTACGTGTGTCATTATAAAAATGTTGTGGTTGTATGCGGCTATGTACTGTAGGTCTATGTTCGGTATCAATAATATGTTTTGCAAATGTAGATTTGTCAGCGTGGTTATTTCTAAATGCAGAAATATGTTCTTTCTATCGGGTGTTAAAATTTCTAGAAGTTTGACCTATGTAGATTGCGTTACCATGTATACAAGCTAATTTATAAACTCTAGCTTTTGTCAGGAAACAAGTTTTTTTTCGCGTTAAATAACAAATCACGCGTCGTGTTGTAAGATTTAAAAGCTACCTTTGTATTTGTACAGGTATTTAAAATTTTTGAAATAGTTTCTGAAATGGTTCCAAAATAAGTTATCGAAACGTATCTGTTGTCTTCTTTGTCTCTAATATTTGGATAAATTAAATTAATCGCTAATTTCTATTCTTTTCTATCTATCATTTTATCTATTATTTTAACAGAGTAGCCATTATTAAATGCTGTTTTGCTTAATTATTTAAATTTCTTTTTCAAAATTGTTTTGTGACATAGGTATTAAAAATGCACGATGTATCATAGAATGGTAGGCTGACAGCTTTTGTGAAAAAGGGTGACATGAATCGTATGGTATGGTTGTGTCAGTGTAAGTTGGTTTCCTATATATTGAAAAGTCAAATGAATTATTTTCTAACTTTCTAATTGTTAAGTCTAAAAAATTTATACAATTGTTAACTTCTTCTTCTAAAGTAAACTTAATATTGGTGTGAAAGTTATTAATAAAATTCAAAAATTAATTTAATTCTGTATGACTACCTTGAAAACATGCTAAAATATCATCTACGTATCTGTACCAAAAGACAATATAATGCGAAAGTTCTGATGTTAAATTTTTTTTTCTAAGTTTTCCATAAATATGTTGGCTAATAAAGGTGACAACGGACTACCCATAGGTAGACCTTCATTTTGCATATAAGTAGTCTCCAAGTCTGTATGTAGTAAGTTTCACCAAGTAAGGGCAACAACAATCAATGAATATATATATATATATATATATATATATATATATATATATATATATATATATATATATATATATATATATATATAGTATTAAGTTTTCGTGACGGTAGTAGTGTTATTTTCTTAAAAAATTGTGGGAAAGCCGTCAGTTGCAAAATAAAACTCTTTATTAAAAGCCGAGCTTTCGGAAAAGTTTATTCCATTCTCAAGGATCTAACGTGAGTTTTACTATCACTAATTATGAAAATACAAACATGAAAAAAACCGTTTTTTAAAATTTGACTGAAGTCGGAAAGTGCCAAAGATAGCATTGAGAAAAGATGGTTTTCTATTTCTCTAGAAACATCCATTCCAAAAAATACATTTCTTGAAATAGTTGATTTTATTTTTAACTCAAGTTATTTTGTTTTTGAAAACACATATTATAAGCAAATTTTTGGAACTCCAATGGGTGCTTGTATCTCTCCAATTATTGCACAATATGTTATAGATGATTTACTTGAAACATGTATACCAAAATTAAATTTCAATATTCCTTTTTTAAAAAAATATGTTGACGACATTATTTGTAGTATTCCTCTAAATTCATCAAGACACATTTTACATGTTTTTATTTCTTACAACCAATTTATTAAATTTACATTAGAAGAAGAAACAGATAACAGTGTACCATTCCTAGATACAAAATTAATCAGAACAAACGATAACAACATAATTTTAGATTGGTATATAAAGCCAACTAGTTCTCAAAGGTATATTAATTTTCATTCAGATCATTTATTTAAAACTAAAATTAACATTTTATTAGGTTTAAAAAATAGAATATTAAAGATATGCCATCCTTCTTTCCATGAAAAAAAAAATTTAAGAAAACTTTATAATATTTTTGTTAACAACTCTTATCCTCCCAAACTACTTAATAGACTCTTATACAATTGTTCAAACAATCACCATTACAATACAAGACACTCTCTACAAACAGTATCAAATTTATCTGACAGATATAACACCCTCATAATTTCGAGTTCGGAAGCATCTAACTTTTTTTACATATCAATCCCATACATTAAGAGTATTTCGAATAAGTTAAAGTTTATATTTAAAGATGAAACCAACTTTAAAATAACGTTTCGATATTCAAAAACAATTAATAACATTTTCAGTAAACTCAAAAGAAAGGATGAAATTTCCAAAGTGTCTGGAGTGGTATATTGTATTCCATGTAATAATTGTAGTTTAAGATACATTGGCCAAACAAGCAGAGTCCTTAAAGATAGGATAACACAGCACAAAAGTGATATACGTTTACAAAAAAGAACTTGCGCTTTGTCTGAACATAATCTCGACACTGGCCACAATATAAATTTTAGTGATGTTTCTATTTTACACTGTGAAACCTTAAGTAATAAAAGAATGTGTTTAGAAGAATTTGAAATTACTTTTAACGACAATTTAATAAACTTAAAGAAAGATAATAAAAAAAAAAAGGTCAGTTTGGCACTTTCCGACTTCAGTCAAATTTTAAAAAACGGTTTTTTTCATGTTTGTATTTTCATAATTAGTGATAGTAAAACTCACGTTAGATCCTTGAGAATGGAATAAACTTTTCCGAAAGCTCGGCTTTTAATTTGCAACTGACGGCTTTCCCACAATTTTTTAAGAATATATATATATATATATATATATATATATATATATATATATATATATATATATATATGTTTCACGATAGCCGTGCATTAGAAGTTTATGAAGTTCCCTGATATCTAAATTTTGAAATTTTGGCAGCGGTCACAATTCGTAATTGTCTTTTATTCTACAAAATTTTCAAGGTCACATCACTTCCGGTTAGACCGCAAGTAGTCATCAATTTTGCTAATTTAAATAGAATGCCCTATTTGTTATTGCATATTCGAATACTCCATATTATTTTGTGAAGATTTATATTCGGCTTATTCAAATTTAAATGCTACGATCAGTATAAATGTTCTATTGACCACCATCTTGGTCAAGGCACTGCAAAATTCTACGGTTTATCTCATCCGTGGTAGCTCTTTTGATTTCATTTGGATCCAAATCACTAAAAGCTCTAATTACACGATTTAAAATATCCTCTCTACTTTGCACTGGTGTGTCATACATTTGACTTTTTATACGCTCCCAGAGATAAAAATCAGCAGGCGTTAAATCAGGAGAGAGGGGAGGCTATCTCAAAGGACCGTTGGGCCCAATCCATCTGTCTTCAAATAATTGCGTTAAGTGCCAGTAAACCTCACCAGTGGAGTGGGCAGGCGCGCCGTCTAGCTGATACCAGCAGCTTTGCCTTATATCTAGTGGTAGCCTTGCCAGAAAATTGCGGACAGATCCCCTTAATAGTTCCAAATACTTTCCACCGTTTAAATTTTCTTCGTAAATTTCATAAGAGACCTTATTTTACATAATAATGGAAAGCACATTAAAAGTCAAATTTGTTTGAAAACGTCCTTTTCAAAATATATTACGGTTTTCACTTGCCTAAAAATGACTATTTCTCCTATTCACAATTCCTTTCCTTCTCAATTCGTTGGTCCAGATAATTTTAGAGTGAAAGTTTTCATCTTGTTGAATATTCAGAAACATGTGTTCGCAGAATTCCACTCTTTTTAAATGGTCACCAGGTCGAAGTCCTTTTAGTACTATTTCTGAATATGGGTGCATTCTATGAGATTTCAATATTCTTTGCACAGATGAACTTGATATTCACAAAGCTCGAGTAACTGCAAGAATAGAGCTACGCGGGTAAACTGGAAAATAAGCCAAAACGTTTATCTCATTATCTTCATTTTCAGTTACTGGCTTTGGATCATGTAGTGTTGTTTTGACACTTCCAGTCAATTTAAATCGTTCCTCTATCCTTGCGAATTTTCCACTAGTCATTGCCGATAGAGTCGGATACCTCTCATTAAACATCCTGCATGTTATGCTTACAAGCCGATTGCATTCCCCATGAATATAAAATAAATTAAAAATATCCATATTAGAGTACTCTTCACTATTCTGCATTTTTATTGGCTTATTATTTATATAACGTGAGTAATACAAACACACTCAGATTAACTTTGAAATATAAATGACGCTTTAGAATTCACGTGTTGTCAAAATTATATTTTCTGACAGCCGCAGCTGCCTTTATTGTGCAGCGTAATGTATATTCTCTAGAAACGGAGTTACCTAAAAACTCTAGTAGCAAGTTACTGGTAAGAGATAGGTATAGGAAAACTTATATGAAACCGGTATAGAATTAAATTTAGAACTCTAATTTTTAATAATATACAGGGTGCCCCATTTGAAAAAAATGACTTTTGCAACATTGAATATGTGTAATTTGGTCTTTAAACTTAAAACACTCTGTATGATACAGGTAAACTGTAGATAGATAATATGAAGGCTTCATCCTAGATGTTATAGTACTCCAAATTCCAGCCTTTTATCTTTAAAAACATGTGAAATAAAAAATGTTATAAATAAGGATAGAAGTTCCGCAAAACGTAAAAAAATCACAATATCTTTGGAACAGTTGAAGATAGGGATAGGAAAGTCTAATATAAATATTAACAAAATAATATGGAGAATTAGAATATGCAATGAAAAACAGGACATTCTATTTAAATTAGCAAAGTTGATGACTATTCCGGTCTAACGGGAAGTGATGTGACCTTGAAAATACTTTAGAATAAATACAATTATGAATTGTGACCGCTGCAAAAATTTTAAAATTTATGATATCAGGGAACTTCATAAACTTCTAATGCACGGCCTGTATATATATATATATATATATATATATATATATATATATATATATATATATATATATATATATATATACAGGGTTTTTTACGATAGCCGTGCATTAGAAGTTTATGAAGTTCTCTGATATCATAAATTTTAAAATTTTGGCAGCGGTCACAAAAAAAGCCTGAAAATTATTTACAGGGTTGTATGTCGACCGCCAGACAGCGTACATGTGAAACACCGAAACTCCCTTTATAAGTTTACTTCCTCACCCCAATTACCTAAATGAAAAACCGTTAATTAATGAGTGGAAATTCAGAATCTATTTCGATATTGTGGATTTTTAAACAAAAGTTTTTGTAGCGAATTTTTCTGACGTTTCCACGGTTATTCGACTAATTAAAGACAATGATGCTTCACTTAAGAAAAACTAAGTGGATTTTTACTCTTTCTACAGATAAACAGATAAAAATAATTTAGATTTTTTTGAGACAAGGAAAAAAAATGTTTAGAAATTTACCATGAAAGATTTTGAAAAAAATACTCATTTAAAGAGAGTGCCTGTTAATAGCATCTCGACGACTGAAGTTCAGACGGCGGTAGCCTCTACTCGTCAGATATTAGTTAAATGTATACATAAGGACGAGCAGCAGTTTCAATATTTGTAAATAATAAAATGCTAGTTAAATTTTAGGTTTTAGTGAATTTTTTTGAAAAAAATTACTAATGAGGAGGTCTCAACTTTTTAAAAAATGTTTTCAAATGCGCGCGAACTAGGCCTCCCAGAACCTACCCAGGGTCAGTTTTAATTTTTATATGTTTATATATATATATATATATATATATATATATATATATATATATATATATATATATATATATATATATATATATATATATATATATATATATATATATATATTTGTGTGTGTGTGTATCACACCGATAACTTAAAAAATAATGAGCCGATTTTGATAAAATTTGGCAAATACCTTCCTTTTGTAAGTGGCTTGGATAAGTTCGTTACTCATAAAAATCTGGGCAGGTTTTCCCAGAAAATTTTGTATTTACTTTTGACAAAAAATATATATCTCCGGAAATAACATAGTAAGGCCAACCAAATTTGGGACGCTGGTTTCTGTCATAAAGGGTATGCTACGTATCAAAATTCAGATTTCTATGTTAAAAGAAAAAAAAACAGGTAGAGGTAAATTAATTTTAAATCAAATAATTTTGATTCAAGAAAGGTAAAACGTCAAATCTGATAATTATGGTAGAGGCATGAATCTGAGTAAAAAATACGACAATAAATGACTAACAAGCTCCTAGATATGTGTCGAAGTCGTTATTTTCTTGATTTCGTTAAAATATGAGCAACAAATCTATTGTAAATCAGAATTGTTTTGTGTAAATATTAAAGACGTGTACTACGGAATATACCTGCTAGTACATACATGTCGAGCGTAGCTAAGCTCTGTACGGATAAAGAACTCCTACATGACGAGTTCTAATCCTAATTAGTGCCTTTTTTATAATTTTTTTTAGTCTCATTTCACTACGGTAAAGCTCAGTATAATTCTTATTATACAAGATACAAATTTCAATAACTCAATTTACCTATTGACCTAAGGTTTGTTGGCTAGGAAACCAGTTTTCTCGGAAACATTTTAAGTTTATTTCCGGGAAATCTTTGCACATTTTCAAACAATAAGTTATTTTTCATTTTTAAAAAAGCCAACTTGCAACTAACATTTGGGATAATAATCACCACGTTAATGAGGAGAATCTAAAATTAATAAAAAATGTTAGAAAACCCGGACCGCTAAACACCTTCGGAAGCATATATTGCTAGATACAGCAATAATAAAGAACGTATGAACTTCGCTCCGCCTCGTATGAGCAGTCATCTGATAGATTCGTTTATAAAATAGATACCATCAGAAGCACTTCCGAGAGATAGGACAATAATACAGATATTTCCGCCAAACGAAATATGCTAATTTAGGTGTCATTGAACCTCCCCTAATCGATTATGACCGACCATCTGCAGAATTGCAGAAGAATATAAATAGAGTTGCGGATATAAGATATTTAGAATTACTCACTCTCTGATGACGCTAACTTGGTTAATGCAAGGATCGTCAGGTTTCTTAAATATATTGTGGTGATTTGGGTTCTCCAAGTGTACTTTACTTACTTTCAGGTCTAAACACTCCTTTATTTTAGACGTATGTCCACGACAGTAGTCTGTACATACCCTCCAGCTTTCCCTGTCACCATGTTTAGGTATATTAGGGATAAGAGTGGGAGACAGGAGCGGAACAGCTGGGGAGAGTCCGCTCTTCCCTTTCCCCACTAGACTGGACATTGAATTACACAAATCCCTAAGCTCCCAGCTCTGCCTGCTATAATTACATTTTCAGCTTTGTTTTTACTGAAAATTCGTGGCAGCCGGTGTAAATTAATGGATTTATATGGCCAGAGCTCTACAAAATTTACTGAAATTCTTTTGTTTCCTCTAAAATACATTATTGAATAATATAAGCAGAGACATGGTGTCATTGTCAAACTTGGCTTTGCCGTAGATGGCCATGGGAGATTATGTCATATTTTAATCAAATTACGTCCCTTTGTCTACTTAAATAATTTAATATTGTTTAATGTAACGCGCATGGCATGCGGAAAGAAAACAATGAGATACAATTTAATGGCATCCCTTCACAGTTTATACACCGGAACAATGAGTGCTCTCAATTTGGATATTATATATTATTTTACATGGTGCTGGAGGGCACTCAACTGTAATGTTTTAAGGTAAATGGTCAGACATATAAATTCTTCATTCTATGTTTAATATTATGTTCGTTCTGTTGCTTATTTTGATAGATAACTAGAAATGTAATAAGTATGTTGTCTCTTAAGTAAGGGTGTATAGCGGACTGATAGTTACAGTCAAGTGGCACCTGGCAAGAAATACTAAACAGTGTGATCCATATAAAATTTTACCCCAACTAGCTCTGTTTTTTTGAGTTAAAAAAAATTAATAGAAAAGTTGTAGGGAATTTATGTTTGAGTTCAAACCATATTGTAAAACATAGGTTTTCAAATTCTTTTTGCTCACCGCCGACATTGAGAATAATCTTTCTTCTAGAGCCCCCAATTGTTTAGTTAATTTTCTTCAAAAGAATCACTGCCGAGGAGATCCCAACTTTTAAATTTTGAAAGAAGTACTTCACAAGAGCGCGAACTTGGCCCACATCCTGTGTCAGTTACAATTTTTATATGTTTATATATATATATATATATATATATATATATATATATATATATATATATATATATATATATATATATATATATATATATATATATATATATATATATCACACCGATAACTCAAAAAATAAAGGGCCATTAAATGTGTAACTAAATTTTTTCAAATTGAACAACTCTCACTATACCTACAGACGCTAGTTTTGGAAACACTTTTTTGCATTTGCCTATTTTTTGTGAACTTTTATTTTAAAAAAATCACTAATAGGGAGCTATCGATGGTGAGAAAATTTTTTCAAATGAGCGCGAACTAGGACCCTTAGAACTTATATCCGGGGTCATTTTCAATTTTTATATGTATAAATAAATAAATATATATATATATATATATATATATATATATATATATATATATATATATATATATATATATATAGTGTGTCCACGGATTGAGTATGGGTAAGGTATAAGTGACAAAAAATTATTATTATGATATTCTGAGAATCGCTCCTGCTTTGTCTTAAACTGAGATTTCCGAAATTATCATTAAGAAGAAGGGCACTAGAAATTGACAATATTAGCAAATCCCATTTGAAACAAATTTATCGTACCAACAAGGTGAAACCTTTCAAATTAAAACTTATACACACTTTGGAAGAAAATGACTAGTCAAAACGATTAGATTTTTGTTTATGGTACGGCGAGCAATATCTACAAAATCACAATTTTGCAGAAGTATTATTTTTTTTCGGACGAATCCACTTTCATCACAAACGTGGTGGTAAATTCCCAAAATGTACGGCATTGGTATATGGAGAATCCAAATTATAGAGTTAATTGCAGAAGACAATGCCATGAAAAAGTGAATGTGTGGTGTGCTGTTTCTTACACTGGGATAATTGGGCCATATTTTTTTGAGCAGAATATGAACCAGTACAGTTATTTGGAAATTCTGGAAAATATTCTTCAAGACCATTTGCATAACATGTCACTAGAAGCTAGACAAACAGCATACTTTCAGCATGACGGCCACCCAGCACATGCAACAGGAATCGTTCGAGAATTTAGATCGCGAATTTCCTGGGCGGTGTATTGGTCGATATGGGCCAATACCTTGGCCTCCCAGAAGTCCCGATCTTACCTTAATGGAACTTCATTTATGGGGCTATCTCAAACAAAAAATCTACGCGGCTCCATTAAACAACGATCTTGATTTGTTGAAACTGAGGTTGAGAGAGGCAATTGACGGTATTCCAATTCAACATATTCAAGTCGCCTACAACGGATTTACTAAACGGGCTGAGTTATGTGTATTGGTTGGTGGCAGCGCATTTTAATAATTTCTTTATTTTTCGTTGTTCGTTTTGATTTTTGTTAGCAATAAGCGTGTTGTATTTTACTAATAAATTATTATTTAACATTGTATGGTTACTTACTTAGCGCACCTGCTTTCAGAAAACCACAGGTAAAAATCCCCATGTTGATAGGGAAAAAATTTTAATAACTTACTTGAAAATTCAAAGTAGGCTGATCTGGCTAAAAATTGAGAGCCTAAAATAAATTTTAATTCTAAACAAGTTTTGTTAATAACTTTTTGCGGTATATTTATGAACGAAGGTAGTTTACTCTTAACAGATTTAATTAAATCAATTCTAAACCACCCTGTATATTAATTGATTTTGTTCATTTCCTCAACATCTTAGTTTAAGACAAAGCAGGAGCGATTCCCAGAATATCATAATCTAATTCAAAACTTTTTTGGCACTTATACCTTACCCACACTCAATCCGTGGACAAACTGTATATATATATATATATATATATATATATATATATATATATATATATATATATATATATATATATATATATATATATATATATATATATATATATATATATATATATAGATATTTTATTATTATTATTATTATATTATTACGATATGATTATATTATACTATATGTTTAAACTGTAATAATATTTTATTTTTAGATATATATTTTTTATTATATTATAAGCAAAACTATGAGTTCTTAATGCTTAGGGGTGCTTCAAGGTATTTACTTTTTGTGGTTAATTTATTTTGTGGTTTTATTCTTGAAAGGAACGGGTTGTCTTACTTTAGAAATTTATCAAAATGAAATTAAAACAAAAGAATATTGAAAATCAACTATAATTACTTATAACAATTAAACATTTTTTTATATACATAGAACTTTAATTTACTCAATAATATTTACATATCCACCCTACAAAGTGCACTTTTTTTAAATCGATATAAACTTAAGTAATTAAATACTACTTACTTAATGAGGGCTACCCTTATTTTATTCCAAATTATTTCTCTTGTCAATCTGCCTTTAACACAGACCTTTTTAATTATTTTCCTCTTTTAAGTCGCCCTAATCTATGTGAATATAAACCTGTTGTTATAACTTAAAACTATGCAAAACTTTTATAGAGCTTTCGTTTCACTATTCACTGTTTGTGGCAATACCGTATACTAACGACTTTATAATGTTCCTATTAAATTCTCACTGCTTGTCCAAAAAAACTGTTTCAAATAAAGTCTTTTACTTCTCCATAGTTCTCATAAACCTTTCCAAATTATTTGCGTTTTACTTGATACTTCTCCAATATACTGTTCATATACCTGTCATTACGGTTTTCCTTTAAAACGTGTTACTTTCAGCGAATTTTCTTTAAAAAAATCACTAATGAGGAGATCCCGACCTTTGAGTTTAAAAAAAAATTCAATTGAGCGCGAACTAGGCCGCCTAGAACCCATATCCAGGATCTGATTTAATTTATTTATATATATATATATATATATATATATATATATATATATATATATATATATATAGTTTATAGTTTATAGTTTATTGTTACATAAATAGTACAAAGCATCTTACAAATAAGTCTAAACTTGTGGTTGCCAATGATGCAATTTTGACTAAATTTTAATCTAAATGTCAATTGTTCTAAAGGTCTGTCATCTGATTTCTAATCTTCAAAATTACCTCACCTCATTATGTACCATTACAATTTCCAGAAACATGGATGGTATTTCAAATCAATTTCTTCATTTTAATCAAAAACTTCTATATTTTAAAACTTGCCTTAAATTAAATTATACATCTTTTGCAACAGAAACATTATTTTGACGTAACAGTGACAGCAATATATAGGTATCATACTAATAACTCAAAAAATAATGGGCCGATTTTAATAAAAATTTGGTAAATACCTTCCTTATGCAAATGGCTTGGACAAGTTCGTTGGCCAGGAAAATCGGCCTAAGTTTTCCCGGAAAATTTCGTGTTTTCTTTATAAAAAAATTCATATCTCATAAAATAATGAAGTAGGGGCAACCAAATTTGGCACGCTCATTTCCGTATGAAGGGCATACTGTGCACCAAAACTTAGATCTCTATGTGAAATACAAAAAAGAGGTAAATTAATTTTTAGTTAATGAAATCTGATGAGACCAAGGTAAAACGTCCAAATTGATAATTCTGGCAGCTGCAGGTACAAAGTGAGTGAAAAATAAGACACGCAATGACTAAGAAGCTCCTATATCTGTGTCTAAGTCGTTATTTTTCTTTACTTCGTTCAAATATGAGCACAAAATCCATTGTAAATAAAAATTGTTTGGTAAAAATAGAAAAGACCTTAATACAATTAATGTACTACTGGATATACCTGCCAGTTTTCCATATCTAGCGTGGCCGAGTCGCTTAAGTTCTGTACATCTCCGATAGTCGAGTCCTGCATGACGAGTTCTAATCCTAGTTAGTGACTTTTTGTAATTTTTTTAACCTCCATTCACTTTACCGTTATCTGATCAGATTCCGCAAAATTGTTTAGCGGGTTTTTGCAAAACAATTTAATAAAGAAGAGATGAAAACTTTTAAAACTTAATTCAATTTGAATAACATATCTGGTTGTTTGTTCTTGCCTTAAGTTACTGAAACCGTTTCACATTTAATACAGTCTCAAACTTTCCCGTGGATTCACAAGTGCTTGTTTTAGTGAATTTTCCTTAAAAAAATCAATTTCAATTTATGATATATATATATATATATATATATATATATATATATATATATATATATAAAAAAAAAAACTCATTTCAAATAGACCCTTCGTCTGATGCTTTGGCAGTAGTTTTAGTGAAGTTTGTGGTTTAACGGTCTATAATTTTTAGCTAATTTTCGTAGAAAAAATTCGTTAATGAGGAGACCGAGATTTTTGAATTCTAAAAAGTTTTCTTCAAATGTGTGTAAACTAGGCCCCCTAGAATCCATATCCGGGATTACTTTCTGCGTAAATATATACAGGGTGACGAATTTTTACCGTAAAGCTCAATATAATTGTTATTATGCAAGATACGGGAAAAAATTGTATACCGTACCTATAGGGCGTCTTGAGCTGGATCCTATAAAATTATTTTAACAATCACAGGGTGGCCGATAAGTCGTTGGTGTTACGTAAACTTTTTTGAACCTTCCTTATTCCATTTTTGCATTTTTCATCGAAATATGATGCATGTTTTGGTAGCGAATTTTTATTAAATGCTTCAAAATTCAATAACTCAATTTGCTATTAACCCAAGGTTCGTCGGCTAGGAAACGAGTTTTCTCGGAAATATTTTAAGTTTATATTCGAAAAATGTTTGTACATCCCCAAACAATAAGTTATTTGGATAAAATAAGGTACATTTTTTTCTACTATATAGGTTATCCCGGTGACGAAATTGATGCCTGCTTACATTAATGGGACATATTTGGTATTAAAAACATTTTGATGAAAATTCACTTCCAGAACGCACTTGCTGCGTCCAGACTTTTTTTAATTGTATCTTGTTTCACACCAAAAACATATCTTTTCTCTCTGCCACTTTTCAAAAATTCATTTTTTCGGTGACTTTTGACCTTGACAACCTGGTGCCTCGATTATCTCGCAAAAAAAAACTACTTTTTCTATTACATTCTCTATTTTTTGGCACAGTACATAAATACTGACTGTTTTAAAGCATCAATTGTTTAAACTTTACTTTGTCAATTTACATGTGAATGGTAAATTATAAAACATCATAAACCTGCTTTATATTTTTTATTGAATGATATTCTTAACAGATATTTGTGTTTTATTAACTGAATATACTTTTCTGTTCTTTATTGTTAATTTGTCTCGTACATTTACTACAAATTAGTATTAAAAATGGTATAAATACACTTTACATTTACTCGTGTAGCATTCAACCATTCGATTATATATATTTTTTATATTTCAACAAGACACCACGAGGGCTTACAGCCTAAATACTATCGTACCGTGGGTGTAACCAAGAGGAAAGAGGCAACCTGTTAATTCTGGACTTGAAGGTTTGGAGATTCGGACGAGAAGGAAAAACATGTGCCGGCAAGGAATTCCACAACTTGGAAGTCCTCGGGACAAAAGAGCGGGAATAACAAGATGTTCTGTCTGGTGACCTGGACAGTAAAATGGTGCATTTGCACTGTTCACCTGGTAGATCTGTTGGTGCCAGCAGGTGGAGGAACTGTGGAAGAAAGCTCCTCAGAGCAGTGCCCGTGCAGATATCTATAAAAGAGAGAGAAGGCACCAACGGCACGTCGGTGGGCAAGAGATGGCAGCCTTTGGGTAAGTGTAGGGTCACCGATGAGACGTGAGGCTCGCTTCTGAATGGAGTCCAGGATAGCCAGTGTAGAAGCGGAAGCGGCACTCCAGATGAGCAAGCAGTGTTAAATAACTTTGTTGTTCATTGTGGTGGGTTAAGGGCTGATGTATCTCTTATGAGATTGAAAGCAAGACATTATTCTGCAGAATACCCCAAAAATAAAAATCCATGGGTGTTAATCAGGACTTCGAGCACACCAATGAACCGGCCCATTGTTACAAATGACACAAATATTAAAATTTTTGTACAAAAATTCTTTGACGATTGTGAGCTGGACAACCGTCTTGTACCAAATCTCGTCTAAATTATCATGCATTCTTCTAATTGTTGGTAAGATATCGTTTCTCAATAGATTAAGATACCTTTCCCCAGTTAAATTATTTTCAAAAAAGAACGGACCAACAATAAAGTCACCTGAATTTTTTTTAAGTTAACTGTCTAATCTACAAATAAAATAACAGTTTTTTTACCTAATAATCCTCACCAAACATTAATACCAAATCTGTCTTGCAATCGTCTTTCTTCCTTTAGATAAGGATTTTAATATGCCCATTTAAGCCTTGTACGATTGTAGGTTTGTATTAATCGTAATGGCTTTGTTTTAATACACGGTGGAGCGTGCTTTTTCGAACGTCGATTTGTTCACTATAAAACCGAACAGATTGCGGAGGGTTTTCGTTTGAAACCTGTAAGTGGGCATTATTTCTTTCTTCATTTCTAGGCATTGGTAGTTTCTTTGCGTGGAAGCTACCGTCGTTCAATAGATTGGTCACTATCCTGCGAAATATTTGGTTGTTTGGTTGTCGTCTTTCTGGGTAGTTGTTTTGATATGAATTTGCAGCTGCCTCAATATTTCGGTTAAAACGAATATAACGTTCCAACATGTCAAAATGTTCTTCATTACTGAACATATTGTTCATCAATAAACAGGAAACAAACTATTTAGTACAAAATTTTAAGCAACGTGTTAAATACACTTTAAATTATTCAGATAATTAAGAATGACAGTATTCTTAATTGTCGCGATAATGTTATATCCATAGCAACCTTTCTTCTGTTGTTTTTCAGTTGACTTACGTTTAAAAATCAAACAGTTTTCAAAGGCGTCTTCGTAAATCATTAATCTGCTTTTTATTGAGTTCTGTTAGTAAATTTAGTTATTTACTAGATTTACCTATTTAATTAAATTATAAATTTTTTTAGGATAATGTTGTAATGTAAAATATCTTTTGTAATGAAGGGCAGATTCATTTGTGTGCTCAAATTTTCTATTTTTTTTAATCGTGAATCGTTACGAAAAATTATGTTTAAAGTAGAAGTCTATTGTTATACTCTATGGCCTACTGCTTTTTTAACACTTTTTTTTGTCACGTGTTTTCTGGCATTTGATTTCATAGCCTACTATCCTCAAAACGGGTTTTCTCAAAATTGTCAGGTGCAATTACAAGATTTCTCAAGCATGTTGTACATCATTGGGAAGCTCTTTTCACAGACTATCACATGAGCAAAAATCCCATATGGCTGCCATAATAAAAACAAACGTTGATACCTGTAGCTCAAAACAAATTACAATCCAAAGTTGAGCATAGCACAAAATGACTACTCTGTAAAAAGTGTCCTGATAGTGTGCAAGTCTTAGACATGTCAGATCAACGCCTACTTAAATATTAAAGAAGAAACAAATAGAATTTTTTTTTTTTCAAAATAAGTTTAAAAGGAAACGAGGCAGGGCAAAATACAAGTAATATTTAGAACGAGCATGAGGTTCTGCAAAACATTGCTAACTTAACTGTCTCCCTATCTCTAATAATAACGGAGATAGCAATACATTCCCATCCAGTTTGGGACACATTGTATAGGTTATACTAGTAACCAAATTTGATACCTTTTAGTATAAAAAACACATTTTCGTCATTAAAAACATTTTTATAAAAATTCGCTACCACAACGCACTTGCTGTGTCCACACCCTTTTTAAACAGCTTAGTGACACAATGAGACGTAATGACTAAGTTATACAAACACTAAGTGAGTGGTGGACGTGCCGCCACCTAGTTGCGGAACCAAGTAGAATGTTGTCACGCCAGCTCCAAATAACACAAAGTGTTAAAAAAAATTGAGACTGTAGACAACTAACAATTTAGAAAATTGTCAGCCCTGGTCCATTTCTACCCCAATATAGGGACAAAGTATGTAAGACTAGATGTATTCTCGCAACAATTAGAACCGTAGACCGGTTTCGCTCTCATTAGAGCTCTTCAGTACGGCATACTAATTGTAGCAAAAATGCACCAAATATAATACGGGATGGGAATGTATTGCTATCTCCGTTATTATTAGAGATAGGGAGACAGTTAAGTTAGCAATGTTTTGCAGAATTTTATGCTCGTTCTAAATATTACTTGTATTTTGCCCTGCCTCTTTTCCTTTTCGACTTATTTTGGAAGAAAACAAAAAATTTCTATTTGTTTCTTCTTTAATATTTAAGTAGGCGTTGATCTGACATGCCTAAGACTTGCACACTATCAGGACAATTTTTACAGAGTAATCATTTTGTGCTATGCTCAACTTTGGATTGTCATTTGTTTTTGAGCTACAGGTATCAACGTTTGTTTTTATTATGGCAGCCATATGGGATTTTTGCTCATGTGATAGCCTGTGAAAATAGCTCCCCAATGATGTACAATATGCTTGAGAAATCTTGTAATTGCACCTGACAATTTTGAGAAAACCCGTTTTGAGGATAGTAGGCTATGAAATCAAATGCCAGAAAACACATGACAAAAAAAGTGTTAAAAAAGCAGTAGGCCATGGAGTCTAACAATAGACTTCTACTTTGAACATAAT
The DNA here is from genome assembly GCA_964006375.1 of Tillus elongatus. Lineage (NCBI taxonomy): Eukaryota > Metazoa > Arthropoda > Insecta > Coleoptera > Cleridae > Tillus > Tillus elongatus. The sequence continues at coordinate 33,335,218 of OZ023262.1, read as the reverse complement.
TTTTCGTAACGATTCACGATTTAAAAAAAAATAGAAAATTTGAGCACACCAATGAATCTGCCCTTCATTACAAATGATATTTTACATTACAACATTATCCTAAAAAATTGTTATAATTTAATTAAATAGGTAAACCTAGTAAATAACTAAATTTACTAACAGAACTCAGTAAAAACGCATTTGAAAATTGTTTGATTTTTAAACGTAAGTCAACTGAAAAACAACAGAATAAGGTTGCAATGGATATAACACTATCGCGACAATTAAGAATACTGTCAATCTTAATTATCTGAACAATTTGAGGTGTATTTAACACTTTGCTTAAAATTTTGTATTAAATAGTTTGTTTCCTGTTTATTTTAAATATTATTGAACAATATGTTCAGTAATGAAGAACATTTTGACATGTTGGAATGTTATATTCGTTTTAACCGAAATACTGAGGCAGCTGCAAATTCATATCAAAACAACTACCCAGAAAGACGACAACCAAACAACCAAATATTTCGCAGGATAGTGACCAATCTATTGAACGACGGTAGCTTCCACGCAAAGAAACTACCAATGCCTAGAAATGAAGAAAGAAATAATGCCCACCTACAGGTTTCAAACGAAAACCCGCCGCAATCTGTTCGGTTTTATAGCGAACAAATCGACGTTCGAAAAAGCTCCACAACAAAGTCATTACGATCCATACAAACCTACAATCGTACAAGGCTTAAATGGACAAGTTAAAATCCCTATTTAAAGGAAGAAAGACGTCTTATATACAAACACTGTTCTATCATGCAAACTTAGCTTTAATATTTTTTTGGATCTGGACGTTGAACAAATTTCATATATTATCACATCTACAGGGGATTCACCAATGTGAACATATTATATACCACCACGTTATTCCTGTGTCTGGCTCTTGATATATTCAAACTCTTGATGCACCTAATTTGCATGAGTATCAGCGTTGATGAAAACCACTTATACATAATTGTGCTGTGCTGACTAGCTTTAATATAGTTGCAAATTAAACATTTGAAACTTAGGATATATGTTGTCTTGGGAGAATACTAATAAGGTCTGAAATGAAAGAATTCCTAAATAGTGCAAAATAAACTACGGTACTGTTGTGATGAAGTTCTGAAATAACAGCAAAATTATGTAACAGGATATTCTAGTATACCAATTAGAATTCAAATGGATGATGTGTGTGTGTGTTTTGTTTCTTAAACGTCAGTCTATTTCCGCGACTATGGCCAATCAACCGACGCCAGGGAGTAGTTTCACCTCACTATCCTGGAAATTTTGCCGAACCCCTGCCTTTCTGTAAGGAGAGTAGGGATTTTTAACGTGCCCAACATCGCATGGACACGAGACCGACGGCTTTACGGTCCCTCCGAAGGGGGGAACGTGCAGACATTCATCTTGCTCAAATACAATGCCACAACCTCGGTTGATGTTAATTTTACAGTTTGTACTGAAAAAGTGAAAGGAGTACCCTGGGTTCGAACCCAGTACCCTTCGGTTCACAGGCACACGTTCTTACCCCTGAACCATCGAGGTTCTTCAAATGGATGATAACATATACGATGTGGTGTCTAAATGTTTTGGATGTTAGTCTGACTAATAATAAAATGATAGGGACGCAGCAAGTGCATTATAGTAGTGAATTTTCATAAGAATTGTACAATATTAGTAAGATATATTATTAAAACTAATTCTTTAAATTTAAGTGTGTCTGGGGGACCAATTTTAGGGGTCTCGGTTAGGGATTATTTGAATAAGTTTCAATTTTATATGGAGCCAGAAAATTATAGTTTGGGCGAGGTATATGTAAGTACTGCAAGTATCTTTAAAAAAAATTTCTTAGAAATTTTATTAAAGTCACAAAAATTTTCTAGAAAAAAGTTAATTATTTACGAAGAGAATGTACTTGCTAAATCATACATATGGCAGGTACTTTTCTTTTAATTGCTTGGATGGTTTTGTTTTAGTCAACCCAATTCAATTAGTTTTTGCAAACAAAACAACAGAAAATGTTTTTTCAAACCAAATTGTAGTTATCCGCGAAGCTCATTATGTTATTTTATTTAATTCAGTACCCACGGCTCGTTTACATAGGTGTTACTATGGTTCAAGATTGAAGATTCTAGCTTAATAGGAAATTGAGTTATCGGATTTCAAATATTTTTACAAAAATTCTCTACCATAATGTATTTTCTGCACATAGACCTTTTTCAGCACTTATTTGCTGTTGCTGTATCCACACTTTATGAAAATGGTGAAATATTGTAGCTCTCTATGTAAGACTGACAAACAAAGCAACCAAAATTTCATTTTTGGAAAAATATTTTAAACAAATGAAATAGGGTAACAATTTAAACATAAATTGAAAATCTTGGTTCGCTGTTTTGTCGCAGAGGGTTCCCTTCCCATTCTGCATGCATACAACCACCCTCAGTGCATAAACAAGAACAATGTAAACAAGAACACTTTATTGGGAAAAACCCGCAAGAAAGTTACGGGACCTGCGGTAAATATAGGGGTTCTGAACGGGATAAATAGAATTTTAAGGAGTTATAGCTGCAAAATGGGATAAAGGCAGCTTAAAGAGGTCCAACTCAGCTGTTTTTTTCGCACTTTCCGTTCACATTTCCTTTTCTATCTTCTTCCCCGCCCAACACCACTATTCTCTCCTGGTCCCGTAATTTTCTTGGGGGCTGTTCGCAAGAAATATTTCTTGTGATTTGTGCATCCAGAAGAAGATCTAAGTATGTTTCTGATATTTTTTTCGAAAAACCCCCTGTGTGCTAATCCGCAAATTTACCGAAAGTTTAATTTTTATTTACAAAACGAATGTACCTGCCAAATTATAAGCGTTTTAGTCCACTCAATCGAAACAGTTTCTGCAAACAAAATAACAAAAATGGTTTTTTAAAACAAATTTATCGTTGCCTGTGAAGCTTATTGTGTTATTCTTTAAGTCTAGTACCCACGCTGCTTTTATATATGTTTTAGTATGTATTAAAACTGAAGAACCTAGTTTAATGGGAAATTGAATTATCATCTTTTGGAATATTTTTACGAAAATTCGCTATAACGCACTTGCTGCACCTAAACTCTTTTCGACATTTATTTACTATTGTCGTATCTATACTTTTTCAAAATGAAATAAAGAAATATAAACACTACAAAATTTTTAAATTAAACTTAATCATTTACACTGAAAATATGTTTATGGGTATATATCAAACTACTGCATGATATTATGTAGTTTCATTTACCTAAAATTTTTCATATACGACATGAAGAGTAAACAATAATGAAAATTCACTTAAAAATTTTAGGGTATTAGCTGAGTCGATTTCAAAGTTATCTTCTTAATTGTTGATGACGTCTGTAAACAAAGAAGAAGAAGATAACCTTGAATTCGACTCTCCTCTGCAGGCAGCTTGCAAAATAACAATTGGCAATGACAAATAGCTAACTGGCGTTGTCAGATTTAACTACTAGGGGATGATGGGTTGAGGAATGGGAAGCTTAATATTTGTACATAATAAAACGTAGTTTTAGGTTACCTTTAAACAAACTGACTCACTTTCATTAAAAATTCATTTATTACTATATATTTTTCTGAGATCTCCAAATTCAGATGAGAGTTTTGGCAAATGGCAACCCCGCTGATTGTTTATTGTGACTTGTGTAGTCTGTTTCTCTGAAGTTTAAGTTGGAGCATTTGTTTGCAATAGCAGGGTAAGCCTGATTTATCTGTCTGAAATTTTCTAACATTATATGCACCCATTCCGAGGTAATTTCAGGTTATATCGTAATTTATTTATTTAAACTTGTGGTGAATATTAACATAATTTTATACATATTTGCATCCAAAACTGCTTGACAACACTCCAAATTCAACAAACTTAAAATTTTGACATTCCAAAAAATTTCTTTTCTTTTCCATTTCGTTCTTCTAATGTTTCACATGATACCTCCATTTACAATTAATACTAATCACTCCATAATACTTTTCCAACTGCAAACCTTTCTCAACTACCCATATTTTTGTCGAAATTTTAAATTTTGTACGAGACCAAAAATGACATTTTAATTTGACATATTTCAAATTAAATATAAATATATATATATATATATATATATATATATATATATATATATATATATATATATATATATATATATATATATTTCTTAATAAAAATTCACTAAAATTTCTGGACGCGGCAAGTGCATTTTCATAAGAATTTTACAATATTAATACGGCATGTTACTAAAAGTAATACTTTTAATTTAAACATACGGCGAAGATGGGATGTAGAGGTCCTAATACAAGCTCATTTGAAGAATTTCTCTCTTTCTTTTATCATAAAAAATATCAAAATCTTGTATTCTAGCTCCTTTGAAGAAAACCTAATTCATACCCAAGAAGCCAATTCATTATTCAAATAACTTACCTACTTGAACAATTAATCAACGAATATTAACGTTAATATTCTTATCCTTTGATTTCTCATTTTAGAAACGAAAGAACCTCGGTGGTTCAGGTGTAAGAACGTGTGTCTCAACCGAAGGGTACTGGGTTCGGTCCCAGGGTACTCCTTTCACTTTTTCAGTACAAACTGTAACATTAACATGAACCGAGATTCTGGCATTGTGTTTGAGCAAGTTGAATGTGTGCACGTTCCGCCCTTCGGAGGGGGCGTAAAGCCGTCGGTCCCGTGTCCATGCGATGTTGGGCACGTTAAAGATCCCAACCCTCCTTACAGAAAGGCAGGGGTTGCGCAAAATTTCCGGGATAGTGAGGTGAAACTGCTCCATGGCGTCGGTGATTCGCCGGAGTCTCAGAAATAGGCCGACGTTAAAGAAACAAAACACACACACACACACACATTTTAGAAACATATTATTACGAAATCATTCATTATTTAACCTCAAAACAGAACTGTTAAAGCATGACAAATAAACAAAACACGTTGTTATTCTTTACTTCCCAATTTTAAAAGCTAATATAGGTACAAGTTGTTATATCTGTTTCAATGGCAATCATTTACCACTTAACCTCAAAACAGAACTGTCCAAAAATAAATAAACAAAACACACTACTTTATCTGGTTTTTACTTCAAGTAGCTGATATAAAATTTCCTTATTTTCTCGTCTCACTTTCAGACTGGATATTTTTGAGCATTTTACAAATCCGCGCGTCCGAATATAACCGAAGGCGGTCATTAGGCTGGGATCGCTACAGTTGGGATGTGAACGTTATCGTTGTATTATGATGTATGCCTGTCGTACAAGAATCAACCTAAGCCTGGCAGGTAACTACTCTATTTTTGTCTGGCATTACGCTTTAAACACTTGTTTCAATTCTCTCTTTCAAATTTTAATTTTAACTTGGAATAAACTTGAAATTTTGTAAAGCAAATTGCTTGAAATTCACGATAGAGGTTTATTCGTTTCCTTCCTAGCTACGTATAGAGTATTGTTCCAGTTACGTTAATATTTTCAAACATATGGGTTATTCACAAATATTTTTGTATATTATTTGGGGGAAAATATGTCGGTTATAGCTGATTGTACCGAAATGAATGCATGTGCCAAGTTTCATTCAAATCAGTTGAGTATGTTTGACTTGTCAGCTGTATATATATATATATATATATATATATATATATATATATATATATATATATATATATATATATATATATACAGGGGGGCGCATTGAAAATTGAAGAGACCGATTTGCGTCCAGAGAAATTTTTTTTTTAAGAAACGTTGAAACAGGTCAATTTTCACATTAAGGGGGACATGTTTTGACATAAAACTCAACTTTGTCACATCAACCCCTTAAGGGTGGTGATAACAACCCTTATATGTTAAATAAGGAACATGGGTCTAGTATTACATCATTTGAAATCTCTTTCTTTTCTGAATTCACCACACTAATTTTTTAAGAAGTTATATCAACTAGTTGAAAAATTATTGACAGTTGGAGTTACAAGAACGTATTTCATTCATTGTGATAAGAAATGCATTAAGTAGTCAATTTTTTGTTAAAAAAACTAAAAAACAAAACCAAACGTTCAAAAATGTTTATTCAGTTAAGTAAGTGTTCAAATTGTTGACCACCGGCTTCCATAAAAAAGTAGAAATTTTGTTCAAAACGAGCTCTGACATTCTGGAGCATTTGTGGAGTTATTAGACGGCATTCTTTAACAATGCGTCGTCATAATTCTTCTAGAGACTCCGGTTCTATTGAGAAAATTCTACTCTTTAAATGCCCTATAGAAAGTAGTCTAAAGAAGTTAAATCCGGTGATCTCGGGGACCAGTCAATAGCACCTCTACGCCCAATCCATTGTCCTGGAAACTCTCAGTTCAAAAACTCCCTAAGATGTTGTGAAAAATGCGTTGGAGCTCCATTTGGTTGAAACACTAATTGATTTCCTTGATAGCGATCATCAATTTCAACAATGTCAATTAGTAGAGGGTAAACGAGATCTTCTAGTAACTCCAAATAAGTTTCGCCACTCAAATTGCCATCAAGAAAAATTGGTCCGATTAAACGGTCTCCAAAAATGCCAGTCGAGACATTCCATTTCTGTGGAGTATAAGTGTGGACTTCGTAAAAATTTCTTGTATTATTATCTGCCCAATCACGACAATTATGAGGATTGACTGTAGAGTTTAATAAAAACGTACACTCGTCTGAAAAACAGATATTGAACAGAAAGTTGCCGTTATCAGCTATTTGTGTAGTCATAACTTCACAAAACACCAGCCGCCGATCAAAATCATCTTCATTCGGTTGTTGTACAAGATGAATTTTATACGGATGAAATTTATGATGCTTCAATATTCGCTGAATAGTTCTTCTTTTGATGTTTGAAACAGTGGCCAATTTTCTCGTGCTCAATGTTGGGTCTGCAGCAATTTGTCCTAAAACTTCAATCTCAGTAATCTCATTTCTAACCGGAAATTCACGTTTAGGATCCCGTTTTCGTTGACTATTGAACCACTTTGCAAATTTTGCAACTAACTCCAAAATGTATTTTCTGTTAGCATGTCTGTTCGGATGTCGTTCATTAAACAAATTTGCGGTACCGTTGGCACAGTCATCGTTTTTGAAAAAAGGAGTAATTATTTCAACCTTTTTCTTCTACAGAATACACCATTGTGAAATTAATTTTCGGTAGTACTATCAAGTATCAAACCGACCGATAAACTGAAATAATAAAACGCATTTCTCTCATTCCGATAAGAAATGTTCTGATAGTCAAGTTTTTGTTTGCAAACCAACAAGACATTGACTATCAGCACATTTCGTATCGGAATGAGTGAAATGCGTTTTTGCATTTTCAACTGTGAATAATTTTTAAACGAGTTGATAAAACTTCCAAAAAATTAGTGTGCTGAATTCAGAAAAGAAAGAGCTTTCACATGATGTAACACTCGACCCATGTCCTTATTGAAAATATAAGGGTTGTTATCATCACCCTTAGGGGGTTGATGTGACAAAGTTGAGTTTTATGTGAAAACATGTCCCCCTAAATATTAAAATGAACGTGTTTCAGCGTTTCTTAAAAAGAATCCTCTGGACGCAAATCGGTCTGTTTCGTTTTCGATGCGCCAGCTTATATATATATATATATATATATATATATATATATATATATATATATACTTTATTTGTTTGCTGTACTTTTTGTGATTTTTTTATTTGGTTACGTGGACTGCAGTTTCGAACCGTCCAGGTTCATTATCAGCATGCTACTCAGACGGTTCTAAACTGCAGTCCATGTAACCAAATAAAAAATCACAAAAAGTACAGCAAACAAATAAAGTGTATATTCAGAAGTGATTACAGTGTAGTGCAACATTCCAATATATATATATATATATATATATATATATATATATATATATATATATATATATATATATATATATATATATATATATATATATATATATATATATATATATAGATATATATATATATATATATATATATATATATATATATATATATATATATATAATGTTCCTTTTATACTTGCAGACCTCAATGATTCATTGGACAAATGCGAAGACACTGCTCCGGGACCACATGGAGTTTCATACCAAAGCAAAAATTCCAGCGCAACTTACACTGGGGAATTTTTATAAAAGGTGTTTTAATAGCAAATCTGTTTTCTTTAAAAAAAAAACAGGCATCAAATTTGGTTACCAGTATAGTAAAAACAATGTAAGATATTTCATAAAATAATTTTATTGTTTGAAAAAGTACAAAAATGTTCTGAAAATAAACTTAAAATGTTCCCGAAAAGACTGATGCCATTTTCCTGGCCAAAGGAACGCTTCAAGATATTTACCCACCTGCCAAGATATAATTATTCACAAAAAAATGTCTATTTTTTTTTAAGAAAACGTAATTCTTATTTGGTGACCAGTATAATAGAAATAATGGAACATATTTCATCAAATAATTTTATTGTTTGAAAAAGTACACAGGTATTCCAAAAATAAACTTAAAATATTCACGAAAAAACTGATGCAATTTTCCTGACAACGAAACGCTTCAACATACTTACCCACCTCCCAAGATATAATTATTCACAAAAAATATATCTTTTTTAAGAGAACATGCATCGAATTTGGTTACCAGTATAGTAGAAACAATGTACAGCAGAACATAAAATTGGTACTAATATATAAACATTTTAAAAAGTCTGGACGCAGCAAGTGCGTTATGGAAGTGAGTTTTCATAATGTTTTAATAGCAAATGCGAGCAGGCATCAATCTGATTACCGGTATGGCCTATGTAGTAGAAACAATGTAATACTATATTTTATTAAAATTACTCATTGTTTGAAAATATACAAAAATTTTCTGAAAATAAAGTTAAATGTTGGTTTCTTAACCAACAAAACCTACGTTAATAGCAAATTGAGTTATTGAAATTTGAAGGATTTAATGAAAATTCGCTACCAAAACGCACTTACTGCGTCCAGATTTTTTTTCTTACAAACATGCATTTCGATAAAAAAATGCAAAAATGCATTAACGAATTTGTTCCACGAAAATTAGCTAAAAATTATAAACCATAAACTTCACTAAACCTACACCGAAAGTATCAACTTAACTAAACCGACAGCCAAAACATCAGAGAAAGCGTCTATTTGAAATGAATTTTTTTGTAAACATTTTAGTAAAATGAAAGGCAATGACGGTTGAATCTGAAACTTAAGGGTTCGCAGAACACTCTTCTTGCAAGATTTTCTTTTCACAATCGGTATTTGTTTCACGTTGTTTGGCTAAACATTGCCAATTTTGACGTTTCAAATAGCGAGTTTGACGTTTTGAGGAAAACTCCAAAATGTGTTTCTTTAGCTGCCCGCAACTTTTTAGTGAATTTTTATTTTAAAAAATTCACTAATAGAGAGGTATCGATGGTGAGACTTTGCAAAATTTTTTTCAAATGAGCTCGAACTAGGAACCCTAGAACCCATATCCGGGGTCAGTTTAAATTTTTATATGTTTATATATATATATATATATATATATATATATATATATATATATATATATATATATATATATATATATATATATATATATATATATATATATATATATATATATATATATATATATATATATATATATATGTGTGTGTGTGTCCGTCTGATAACTCAAGAAATAATTAACCGATTTCAATGAAACTTGGCAAGTGCCTTTCTTTTATTAATGGCTTGGATAAGTTCGTTATCCAGGAAAATCGGACGAGGTTCTCCGGGAAAATTTTGAGTTTACTTTCGAAAAAAAAATTTTTCTACGAAATACCAAAGCTGCTTGAATTAAATTTACTGTATATGTTACATTGGGAGAGACCTTACCACGAATTAAAATTAAACTTTCTTCCTCCGAAAATTAGAAAGTTATTTTAATGAAATTTGGTGGATATTTTTCTCTAGGAAGGACCTTACTACATACCAAAATTAAACTTTCTAAATTTATAGAAAATTAAGTTATTCAAATTTGAAGCATTAAAAAAAAGTCACTACCATAACGCACTTGCTGCATCCCGAGATTTTTTGTCTTTAAAGTTAGATAGCTAAATTTAAGTACATGGTTTACACTTTATAATGTAAATACGCATTCCAAATTTGGTTGCCCTTACTTTGTTATTTCAGGAGATATGAATTTTTTTAGAAAGAAAACACAAAATTTTTCCGGACAACCTGGGCTGATTTTCCTGGCTGACGAACTTATCCAAGCCACTTGCAAATGGAAGGCACTCACCAAATTTGATGAAGATCGGCCGATTATTTTTTGAGTTATCAGTGTGACATATATATATATATATATATATATATATATATATATATATATATATATATATATATATATATATATATATATATATATATATATATATAAACATATACAAATTTAAACTGACCCCGGATATGTGTTCTAGGGGGCATAATTAGCGCTCATTTGAAGAAATCTTTTTTAAATTCAAAAGTCGGGATCTCCTCATTAGTGATTTTTTAAATAAAATTCACTAAAACTCAAATTCACCCCGGATATTGGGCCTAGTTCGCGCTCATGTGTAGAAATTTGTTCAAAATTCAAGTCGTAATCTCCCCAAAAGCGAATTCTTCTTACAAAAATTTGCTAAAAGCAGATTCTTTGTTTACAAGTGCTTTTTGGGGAAATACAGGACTTCACACAATCACACCATAACAGGCGTCATAAACGGAACAACTATAGATGGAACTAGCTATTTCAATCTTCCCATTTTGCCCCTGCTATTTGAAACCAGTCCAACTCACATAAAAGTCAAATTCTATCCCGGGTTATCTTAGATCCTAACAAAAACTAGTAAATTTAGTACCAAATATAACCCCCATGAAACAATATATACCGTGCCGTTACCGCACACGGAATAACATCTCATTTATTATAAATTCCTCTATGTTATGGTAAGGGTTGAGCTCTAAATATGCCCGACAGATACATGTGCAACACTATCGCGTAATAAACGTCTAACATAAACACTTTCTGAATAATTGAGCAAATGCACTGAATAATAACAACCTGAATAGAGGCGAAAACTTCTGTGTTCGTAAAACCACGGGATAAATTGTGCAAATTTTCTTATGGTGCTGCATAAAGTTGAGTCAATTAAATAAAATCTATTTTTGGTATTACATATTTCTATGGATTTTATGACTTTAAATAGCGTCAAGTGGCAATTATCATTGTCGTTAACATCACAGTGCGACGGAGATCTTGTTTTTAGTGAATTTTCTTAGGAAAAATTTCTTCACTAAACCCATTTTTTTTTGTTCCCTCAGGGCTCGTCCGCGGCCTCGCCGCCCCGATAGCACCCCAACCTTTGGTTGATTGTGCATACCCTTAGTCTTACTCCACCCATTCCAAAATCACTGTGCCTTGAACTAGTCTGCACAGCGATTGGTAGGGTGAAGTTTTATATTGCTCTGTCTCCGGTCTAGAGTGACCGTAGATCAGTTGTCTTTTCCGGTCCAGAGCTATACACTCACACAAGATGTGCTGGGCTGATTCCTCCCCCTCGCCGCAGAGTCTGCATGCGAGGTCCCCTTCGAACCGCCCCATTTTATGCAGGTGTTTCTTGACGGCCATGTGTCCCGTCAAGAGACCTGTTGTGTTTCTGAGCTGTCCTCTGCTAAGGTTTAGCAGCTCCACAGCTCTCTTTGAACTGGGTCCGTCAATTATTGACTTCCCATGTCTGAGCCCTGGACAGTCCGCCCAGTACACCTTGTGTTGGTTTCTGACCCAGGACTTAATGGCTCCCCTGGCAGTGCTCTTTGACACGCCCAGAGCCGGTTCTGGTCCCAAAAATGGTTCTGCTGACCCTCTCTTCGCGAGACTGTCAGCTTCTTCATTGCCTTTGACCCCCGAGTGACCCGGCACCCAGATGAGGGTCACCTCATTCTGCCCAGCCAGGTCGCTCGTCTCGTCTTGGCACTCACTCACCAGCCAGGAATTTACCCGTGGGCTACTTAGTGCCTTAAGGGCTGCCTGGCTGTCTGTGGCTATGAGGATCCGCTTGTTGTTGTAGCCCCTCCTCTTGTTCTCCCGCACACAGTGCAGGATGGCGTACATCTCGGCCTGAAACACCGTTGCATGGGCTCCGAGGGAAATACTATGACTTACCCTCGGTCCTTCCGAGTAAACACCTGCCCCCGTCCCATGCTCCCCGCCAGATCAGTCCGCGAACCAGACGAGCGCGTCCCGTGGTATGCCCGGCGTCTCCTCCCGCCATGCCTCGCGATCAGGGATTTCCACTGTAAAGTTGTTTTCCCTGCACATTCGCGGGCTCGCGAAGTCTGACCTCATTTCAAGCATGGGCTCCTTCACGATCTCCTGAATTTTGCAGTGGCCCCTGAAGCCTGGGTTGATCTTCAGTCTACCATTGTAGGCTAGTCTGTTTAGTCCTAGCCTGGCCTCTCCCATAATAACTAAGTGTAGGGGGGGTAGATCCAGCATCACCTCCATGGCGGCTGTTGGGGTTGAAGACATGGCCCCTGTGATGCCTAGGCAAGCCATCCTTTGGATCTTGCCTAGTTTTTGTTTGGCACTGGATTGTGTCACCTTAGGCCACCAGACCAGTGCCGCATATGTTAACGATGGTCTGACCACCCTTGTGTACAGCCAGTGGGCCATACTAGGTCTTAGTCCCCACGTTTTTCCATATAGCCGCCTAGTGACGGCTAAGGTCATGACTGCCTTACGCAGTATTTTTCCAATGTGACCATTCCAGGTTAGCTTAGAGTCCAATACGACCCCAAGATATTTTACCTCCCTGGCCATTGGAACGCTCCTACCGTATAGAGTGAGAGTTCTGTGGCTTTCACACTTCCTCCCCCTCGTAAACGGCACGACGGTTGCTTTCTCGGGGCTCACCCCGAGCCCTTGATCAACCGTCCACCCTTCCACCACTTTCAGTGCAGTCTGCATACGCTCCCACACTGCCTGTGTGACCTTTCCTCGGACTATGATGACAATGTCGTCCGCATAGCCCTGTACCTCATACCCCCCTCCCGAGAGCCTCCCCAGCAGGCCGTCCACGACTAGACACCAGAGCAAGGGAGACAGAACGCTCCCCTGCGGACACCCCGCCGCGACCCCGCCCACAGAGTCCCTCCCGCGAGTGAGGTGAACACCGCCCTGTCCCTGAGCATGGAACCGATCCACCTGCAGCAGGTCTCCTCTATTCCACGCTCCCGGGCAGCTGCCAGAACCGATCCGAACGAGGTGTTGCTAAAGGCCCCCTCTATGTCTAGGAAGGCCCCCAGCGCCACCTCCTTGTTCTCCAGCGTATTCTCCAGTTTCAGCACCAGTTGGTGCAGTGCTGTTTCTGTTGAGAATCCTGCTCTGTATGCATATTGTCCGCAGTGTAGACGATATGCTTCCAGTACACCGCCCCTAATGGGCCGGTCGAGCAGTTTTTCCACTGTTTTCAGCAAGAAGGACATGAGACTTATTGGCCTCAGGGACTTTGCCTGGTCTGTTGGACGCCCAGGTTTAGGAATAAATACAACCCTGGCCAGTCTCCATGCCCTCGGAATGTACCCCAGAGCCAGGCTGGCCCTCATAATGAGGGTAAGCACCGGCGCCAGTATATCTATCCCCTGTTGGAGCATGATGGGCATTATTCCATCAAATCCCGGCGATTTGTATGGCTTAAAGCTGTTAATGGCCCATCTGATTTTGCTCCAGGTAACCACCTCTTTAGCGACTGTCCAGTCTACTCTAGATGCCCGCCTATAAGGCGCCTCTATTTCTGAGTGTTCCCAGTCCGGAGGTGATTGGTTTATTATGTTACAGCCGGGGAAGTGCGTCTGGAGTAAAATTTCCATAGTTTCCTCCCCAGAGCTTGTAAAGCCTCCCGTGGGTGTTCTAAGTGAGCCTATGTTAGTCTGAGCGCCCTTAGACAGGATCTTGTGTAGTCGAGCACTCTCGGACGTGTTTTCCACTTCTTCGCAGTGCCTCCTCCACGACTCCTTCTTGGCGTCCCTCAGTCTTTTGTTATAGGTCGATAGGGCCTGTCTATATTCATCCCATGCTCCCGACCTTTTGGCCGCGTTAAACAGCTTACGAACCTGCGTCCTCCTTTGCCTGAGGTCCTCGTTCCACCACGGGACGTTCCTGGTGGACACCCTCATTTTCAGGGGGCAGTTGGCGTTATAGGCCGAGGTAATTGCGTCTCGCAATTTGACTGCTGCAATCTCGAGGTCTATTGAATTTTTTATGGCACTCTCAACCCCCCGCAGTTCCACAGCTAGGTCTGCCCTGTAGGCTTCCCAGTCCGCCTTGCGGGGGTCGCGGTACCATACCGTTTCTCTTTCGACTTTGGCGATTTCAAACCGGATGTATCTGTGGTCTGAGCTACTCACTTCCCCAGACACAGCCCAGCTTTTAACAAAGTCACCCAGAAACTGGGTGGAAACTGTTAGATCTAAAACTTCCTCACGCCGTGTTGTGACAAAGGTCGGTTTGTTACCTCTATTCAATATGTCTAAATTAAATTTCATAAATAATTGTAAAAGTGCCTCACCCCTAGAGTTTGTGTCCGAGCTACCCCACAACTCATGGTGCGCATTCGCATCCATGCCGATGATGGTCTGCCATCCACCTGCTCTGATACCCACCATCAGCTGCTCCAATTCGTTGGGTGGAGGAGGGTCCGTGCTGTCCCCTGGCAGATAGGCTGACGCGACAGTAATGTCCCTCAGCCCATCCGCTCCTCCACATCGGATTTTGATCGTTGCCAGGTCCCTGGAACAGAAATTCATTAGAGGGAGAAACTCTATCCCTTCCCTGACAAAAATGCAGGCCCTCGGGTTCTCGCTGGATCTGCTGTAGATGAGCTTTCCAGTAGCTCCGCCGAGTCCCTTGATCTCTCCTTTATAGGAGTACGGTTCCTGGATGAGGGCCACATCCTTGTTCCTCAGAGCCATTAGTAGTCCTGCCGTGGCTGCCCTACTGTGTTGGAGGTTGACCTGAAGGAACCTAAGTCCCATTAACCCTTAGTTGCTTCCCCAGTGGGAGGAAGCTAACCCTTCCCATGCCCCAGAATGCCTTGAAGAAGGTTCCTTCAAGGGTTCTGTAAGATGTCGGGTCGATCGAGAAGGCGAGCGTCTGTCCTTTCTCCTCTGCCTTCCTGCTTAGAACCGACCAGTGTTGCGTCCCCAGTTCAGGGTTCTGGATCTTAAGTCTGCTGATCACCGTCTCCTGCGGGACGGTGTCAGGGATTCGTACGAGGACCTTGCGTCTCTTTGGGAGTTCCTTGGGCTCGACGGCTGTCAAGTCCGCCCCCTCCCAAATCTGACCGAGGCCCCCGATCGTTTTCCGCAGCCAGTCCCGCGACTGCGGGCCGGCACAGGTTGTCCAGAGGATGCCCCCCGTCAGGCGCGTCCGGTGGAACTGAGGCGGGCTCTCCCCTTCCTGAAGAGAGTCCACTGCAGCTACCACCGCAGCCTGGATCAGGTCCGCCTTCCCCTGGTCTAGCGTGACCTCAGGATGGCGTCTGTCAATCACCGCCATCCCGAGGCCCTCCGCAGCCTCCCTGTAAAAGCCAGTCTGCGCCGGTGTTCCGGCCTTGGTTCCTTTGGGAGGTCTGTCTGTAGTAGGCGTGCTAGAGCCAGAGCGCGGCGTCTTCCGACTCGCACTCTCCTCTTGCGCCTTTACAGGCACCCTGGCCCTTTTGGAACGTCTGTCTGTAGTGGGCGTGCTAGAGTTCGAGCGCGTCCTCTTCTGACACGCACTCCCCTCTTGCGCCTTTACAGGTTTCTCGACCGTCCAGGTCCCGGCCGCCATTTTTTGCGCCCTCCGGAGCTTCTTTCTTTGCGCCCCGGAAAGACGCTTGGACTGCCGAGGCAGTCCCTCTACTCTAACAGTAGAGTCCTCACTGGTGGAGGGGCCCCCGGAGTCCGCGGAGCTCGCCGCCCTCCGGTGGGACCCAGCCTCCAGCTTGGGTGTCGGGGACAGGTCTCTGGCCGAAGCTACCCCCTGATCCCCCGTATCTACGCCGGTCGTGGGACCTCCAGAGTCCGCTGCCGCCCCCTGGCTCGTCTCCGTTTCCGGGATAGACTCAAGGCACAAGTCTGTAGCCGGAGACACTCCTCGAGCCTCATTGGTTTTGGTTTTGTATGTGTTTATTATCTTCATGTTGTTCCCACGAGAATGGGGGAAATACTGTCCACACCATCAGAACCCCCTGTGTGGTGCAAGGCGGGTTACTCTGGGGGGTTGCCTGGTACTCCAGAGGTTCCGTTCACGACACCATCGCCCTGGTGCCATCCATCCATAGGCACGGGTCACGTGACACCGTATATTGGGGGAGTTTAGTTCGACCTCCTTGTCTAGATCCGTCATGTTTAGTTATTAGCAGGGTCACCTCGTGCAGGATGCGGATTTTTACCGGGCATGACGGTCTTGGGGAAAGCTTCATCGAGAGTTTATGTTGTTATTTCCACTTCCTCAGCTTGCCCCCTGGAGTCCTTTGGCCCGCGACTCCTTAACCCCTCACTAAACCCATATCTATATATATATATATATATATATATATATATATATATATATATATATATATATATATATATATATATATATACAGGGTGATTCATAAGTGGTGACCAAAAATGAAACCCCATGTTCTTTGAACAATTTTAGGGAGGGTATGTCCTATAAATTTTTTTTCTATAATGCTTCGTTAAAAAGATACAGGGTGTTGAAGTTGAATTTCAAAAAATAAAATTTCCCAATTTTTTAAAAAGTAGCACATATATTTTGCTGAAACTTCGCATGTGTAGGCTGCTATGTAAGGCGCGTATTCTACCATAACAATTGAATTGGATAATCTAGCAGTGGCGCGCCTACCCACATGTCATTGGTTATCCCTCAAGAAAAAAACGGGTAAGCCAATGATATATTTTTTTTTTGAATTTTTTTTTTGAATCTTACTTTCATTTGTGAACATAATGACTCTCTTGATAATTTGCTGTATGACGCTTATTTTACGAGTAAGCAATGAATCAGGTAAGTGTTTTGGAGCACAGTTGATGATTTTTAACCAGTCGTTGTTTGGTAGAAAATCGCAATGATACACTTTTATCAGGCTTATAGTAATTTATTTATTACTAGAAATGTTCAAAAATGCCTCCATTGGCCTGAATACGTGCACAAGTTATTATTTTGAATAGGCGTAAATGGTAAACTTTCTAAAATTGCAAAAGTTTCTACTCTTTTACTTCTTATAATGGAGTACACCTCAGAAGAGTATGCAGATATAATTTTTATCTACGGATATGCTGATGGAAATGCTCTAGCTGCTTGTCGGGAATATCAACGTAGGTTTCCCACTCGCCGTCAACCTACGCCAAGGGTTTTTTCTCGATCGTTTTCAAGACTTCGACAGTGCGGTATTGGACAACGTCCTGACGCTAGAGCTAATGGTAGAAGACAACATCAACTTGAAGACGAAGAGAGAGTGATGGATGCAGTGATGGATCAACCTTCTACAAGTAGTCGGAGGATTGCCACGCAGTTACAATATTCTCAAAGCTTTGTTTGCAGAACTTTACATCGAGAAGCCTTACATCCATATCATCGACAGAATGTTCATTGCCTTCTACCTGGAGATAATGTGCATCGACGAGTCTTTTGTGAATGGATGTTGGAAATGAACAATCAAAATCTCTTATTCCCTAATCTAATCTTCTGGTCTGACGATTCAACATCTACAAGAAATGGTATTTATAATTCTCACAATGAGCATGTCTGGTCATTGGAAAATCCACATGCAACAAGGACTCGCACATTTCAACATATATTTTCCATTAATTTATGGTGTGGTATTTTTAACAGCTCACTGTTCATGGAAGTCCTGCCACAACGTTTAAATGGATCATCGTACTTAGCGCTCCTAGAAAACCGTGTAGAAAACATTCTAGATGAAATTCCACTAGCAACAAGATGTATAATGTGGTACCAGCCTGACGGTGCACCAGTGCATCATAGTCGAAACGTTGTTACATGGCTACATGAACATTATAATGAAAGATGGAATGGCAGAACTGGAACAATACATTGGCCTGCAAGATCACCGGACTTAAACCCACTTGATTTTTATCTTTGGGGTGATTTTAAGCGACTGGTCTACAGTGAACAAATAAATACACCAGAGCAGCTACAACAACTGATAAATACTGCTTTTCGTCATATTCAAGCAACAATGAATCCTCAAGACATTAAATTTTCCATATTAAAAAGATGTCGTGCATGTATATAGGCCAATGGAGGCATTTTTGAACATTTATTGTAATAAATAAATTACTATAAGCCTGATAAAAGTTTCTACCAAACAACGACTGGTTAAAAATCATGACCTGTGCTCTAAAACACTTACCTGATTCATTGCTTATTCGTAAAATAAGCGTCGTACAGAAAATTATCAAGAGAGTCATTTTGTTCACGAATGAAAGTAAGATTCAAAAAATGAAAAATAATAAAAATATATCATTGGCTTACCCGTTTTTTTCTTGAGGGATAACCAATGACATGCGGGTACGCGCGCCACTGCTAGATAAGCCGATTCAATTGTTATGGTAGAATACGCGCCTTACATAGCAGCCTACACATGCGAAGTTTCAGCAAAATATATGTGCTACTTTTTAAAAAATTGGGAAATTTTATTTTTTGAAATTCAACTTCAACACCCTGTATCTTTTTAATGAAGCATTATAGGAAAAATTTTTACAGGACATACCCTCTCTAAAATTGTCCAAAGAACATGGGGTTTCATTTTTGGTCACCACTTATAAATCACCCTGTATATATATATATATATATATATATATATATATATATATATATATATATATATATATATATATATATATATATATATATGTTTGTATCCGGGCGATAAAAAATATTCAACTAATTTTAACGAAACTTGGCACATATCTTCATTGTACGAGTTCGTATATCAGCTATAACGGACATCTTTTCCCCCAAAAAATATACAAACAATATTTTTAAAATTGCTATATTTTTAGAAGTAATTGGAATGAGACTTTACACGTGGCTAGAAATAGTGCCAATAAACCTATATTATGAATTGTAAGTAATTTGATACACAATGTTTATAATTTTTTCAAATTAAAAATGAAATCCCAAAAACATGCATTGAAACGACTTAGTGGTTAAAGTCCAATGACTGGCACATAATGGTTAACTGGCACATGTAGATTGATTCATACAACAGGTATAAACCATACATCAACGGTAACCAAACTAAGTATATACGAGGCATAAAACATACTCCTGAACCATAATAAAAATTTGCCAAGTGATTGCTTTTTAACTGGGGATTAAAATAAATATTAAAATACGCTCTATTTGTATCTTTATGAACGGCCCGAAATACAGTTTCAGCGCAGTATAAATAATATAGTAGAACTGTAAACAAAATCAAGTCAAATCTATAAAAATAATTCTAAAATAGCTTCTTTTATTCTTAAACTAAAAAATGAGACGTCTTATAAGACCAAAACAACCTTGAATGTGCTTCAATGGCAATTCTACTAATTTTGTAATTAACTGTTACGTAAACTTTACATCTACTACCTCAAGCCCGAAGCCTGTGTCAAGTATCATGCAGACAAAACGTTAGTTGACGTATTAGCAGATAGCGCATTGGAAGAGTGCTGGTCTTGTACGTAGAAGGTTGCATGATCAAATCCAGCTCGATGAGTGTGTGTTTTTTTAATCTTTTACTTGACATTTGGAGAAACAATAGTGCACATATTTCATACAAGATATCATTTTTCTTTAAAGCGCCTGAATAAGTTTGTCACCTTTGAGTCTGAAATTATAATTTTGAGCATACATTTTGTTATTGTTCATATTGCAAAATTCGGTTTGATTTGGATGATTAAAACGAAATCATAATGGCGACTAATAAGGAAAAATAACTGCCACGTATGTAATTTGGCAGATACTTTAATATGTGAAACATGAATCGAGTTTCCTTCTGGAAACCTTTTGTGTAACTTTATTGAAATTTGTAATGCAAGTGTATTTTAAAGATACTTACACTATCTACATATATAGCAAAACTTAGTTCTCTAGGTTTATAGAAAATTGAGTTTTGGGCATCTTTATCAAAAGAAGTGAGAACACAAGATTTTTTTGATAATAGAGGGATATCGATGGCAACACTTTCGAAATAATTCTTAAAATGTGCGCCTACTAGGACCTCTAAAATCGATCTTCAAAGTCTGTGTAAGTTTAAAGTATTAACCATACTAATATGCTGTATAATAATAATGCATAATTCTTATGAAAATTCTCTACTATAACGCACTTGCGGCTTCCCAACTTTTTTAAAAATTTACTTCATCTGTTTTTTTTTTGTGATATGGCTCACCTAAGTGAACAAGAACGTATTGAAGTTTTAATGATGATCATTTATGGTGATAGTAAAATGACCTATGATGACGTTTCTTATTCATTAATTAAGTTTAACCCCGACCGCTCACAATTCAACAGGTTTGCGGTAAGCAGACCTAGCCACAAATTTACTGAAAAGGAAAAGTAAAAGTTCGCCCTAAGTCCGGCCCCAATCAGAGAATTGTTTCAAAATGGTTTCCCCAATGTATACATCCAACAAAATGGCGCCCTACCTAATTTAAATCTAGAGGTAATGGAATACCTTATCGCGAAATTTCCTAATCGATGTATACGCAGAGGAGAACCTACTAAGTGGCCAGCTAGGTATCCAGATTTTTCTCTACTCGTTTTTTTTCCCTTTGGTGATTTAGAATCGTTGTTCACAGCGATTGGCCAGATAATTTGTAACAGTTGCCAGACCGAATTGTGCTGGCCTTCCAACAAGTGCCTAACGGTTCACTACCAAACTCTATTGATCAGTTCGACAAGAGGCCTTACTACTGCTAAGAAGTTCAAAGGGCTCAGTTTGAGAATCTTCTTCAATAAGGTAAAATTGTACGTATTTTCCAAATAAATTTAATTGCGAGGTAACTTAAAATAATTAATACCACCGAAAAGTAGGCTGAATACGCTTTACAAAAATGTGTTGTATGACCCATGTTGCTATCTAAGAAATTAAAGCGTTGTCATCCTTTAAAAAGGGGGTGGATCAAGAAAAGTCGATAATGCCACCAAATACCCGCAAATAATATGTTATGCAACCTTACAGATTTTGAGACCAATACCTTTCTCGGTTTAAAAGTTATGGCCTTGTTGTGTTACTTATGCGCAACACCATTATTTAAAAAGTTCACAGAGCCTTGATGGTCCAGTGGTAAGAACGTGTGCCTCTGAACCGAAGGGTTCTGCTTTCAGTTTTTCAGTAGATAATGTACAATTAACATCAACTGTTGTGGAATTGTATCTGAGCAAGTTGAATGTCTGCATGTTTCACCGGAGGGGGCGTAAAGTCGTCTGTCCCGTGTCTATGTGATGTTGGGCACGGTAAAGATCCCTATCTTCTTTACAGAAAGACAGGAATACTCAGTAAGTGGTGGACGTGTCGCCACCTAGTTGCGGAACCAAGTAGTATGCTGTCACGCCAGCTCCAAATAACACAAAGTGTTAAAAAAATAGAGACTGGATACACCTAACTAACAATTTAGAAAATTGTCAGCCCTGGCCCATTTCTACCCCAATATAGGGACAAAGTATGTAAGACTCGATGCATTTTCGCAACAATTAGAACCGTAGACCGGTTTCGCTCTCATTAGAGCTCTGCAGGAGTTCGGCAAAATTTCCAGGATAGAGGGGTGAGACTGCTCCCTGGCGTCGGTGATTGGCCATAGTAGCGGAAATAGACCCACGTTAAAGGAACGGACACACGTTTTCCCATAAACGACAAATTTTGTGTCATTCAATCGTTTAGCTCACTTTTAATTCAACATATTCCCTGGCTTAATAATTAATCTATTTAGATGCAGCTTGGTATTAATGTGTTTGCTTTTAAGACTATACTACGCGCCAAAGGGGTATGGTCATTTTGGAATGATCGCTTTTTTTTAGCGGCCACGGATAAAACTAGCATGCTTTTAGAACATATGTAACAGTGGTAAAAAAATATTTGAAAAGTGCATCGGAGCTAAGATATACAGAATGATTCATTAGGTAAGCGACATTCATATCTCTAGAACCTCAGTGGTTCAGGGGTAAGAACGTGTGCCTCTGAACCGAAGGGTACTGGGTTCGATCCCAGGGTACTCCTTTCACTTTTTTAGTACAAACTGTAACATTAACATCAGCCGAGGTTCTGGCATTGTATTTGAGAAAGTTAAATGTCTGCCCGTTCTGCCCTTCGAAGGGGGCGTAAAGCCGTCGGTCCCGTGTCCATGCGATGTTGGACACGTTAAATATCCCTACCCTCCTTACAGAAAGGCAGGGGTTCGGCAAAATTTCCAGCATAGTGAGGTGAAACTGCTCCCTGGCGTCGATGATTGGCCATTGTCGCTGAAATAGGCCGACCTTAAAGTAACAAAACACACACACACACACAAACATTCATATCTCGATAACTATGGCAACCAGAGCTTCCAAAAAAAAACCATTGAAAAGTAATTTCAAATGCAATTTAGGAAATATTCTTTTATTTTCCTACGCTTGCCACCAGATGTGCTTTTTCGGTTCTAACCCTTTGAATGTCATTATGAAACTATTTTTATTCCAATCTTACCTTCTTGTTCTATGTTTTTGTCTGAGTTTAGACCCTGTTACATTGAGGTTGATAAAAGGCTTGAATTTTATCAAAAGTTGATGCAAATTGGCCCATCATGTGATTCATCAGTGAAATTGTTTCGGGGAGTCTAACATAATGACGTTTAAGTTTAATATGGCTCCCATTTGAAAAATCAAAATTGATGATGATTTTCCAAAAACGAAACGTCGGAACTCGGTTTTGATACCATTTTCAAATACTACTGATAAAAGTGCTTCAACAAAGTAAAGACGGAATTTGCATATTTTCATATATGAAGAGGTTGGTAGGAACATAATAAATTTTAAATGAGTGATTTGTTATGTATATAATATTAAGCTAGAGCTTTTATGAATTACTTAACGTGAGTTTAGTACATACACAAAGATTTAGATAATAAGAAGTTTTTTAAATAAGGTATCGCACACATTTATACAAACAGTAAAAGATTATTCTTGAGATTGTTTATGTGTCAACTGTCACGTGATCAAATGATGGTTTCTGAATGGACAAAGAAAGAGCAAGCGGAGTGGATGGGGTATGCTAAAAAGCGGTGGCGTTGGTTCAAGTGCCACCTTACCTACGTAAACACAGGTAGACTGTGTGGCACCTTTTTGAACTTGCCTCGCCAAAACAAACATGTTTATATAGTAACTTATAGAATGCTGTGTTTAAAATAAGGAAGTGCAGTATGTTTCCTGTTAAACCAGAAGTTCTTTCCCAGTGTAAATGTATTGGGATAGTGTGTATATTTAGTACCCAAAAAGGACGATATCGCCTACTCCTTTATTTATTCTAGGCCTAGATGACACTCCATCATTAGGAACTAACCGAGCAACTATTTTCAGTCGCTAACCGATCCCTAATTAAGTGTTACTATTATTACTAGTTTGTACTTAGTTATATAAGAGCTCTGTCTACTTTTTAGTGAGATTTTGGACTAGGTTGAGTGGAAGACCACAGGGAGGGCCACTTTATGGCAACTTTTATCTGAACTCCGCCCTCTTCGTTTCTGAAAATATGCAAATACGGTCTTCGCTTTCTTAACACACTTTTATCACGTTTCGTTTTATGAGAATCATCCTTAACTTTGATTTTTCAAATGTGAGCCATATTGAATTTAAACATCAATATGTTGGACTTGTTGAAACAATTCCACTGGTGTATCACATAATAGGTTGTAACTTCCCTTAAATATGATTTATGACTCGGTAATAGGCAAGCAGTAATATATGAGGGACCTCAAGTGAACCCAAATCTGGTCAGTAGTGAGGTCACTATTTTCTATAAATCCTACCCTAAAAGGTTTCTATCTATCAGATTTATAACTAGCAAGATTAGAAATACTTTATGAGACTATAAGGTTGGAAGATCTTAATTCTGTTTACTACTTACGCTCTTGTTGTGTTGTTGCACTGCCTGAAGTCTCATATTTATCAGCGCTCCAAACTAGTGCCTGGTTACGATGATTTTTTAAAATTTAAAATCTCTCTTCGATATCTAGGAATGCGATATTAAAAAGTCTTAATTACGTTGTCACCAAAAAGCTAAAAGGGTTTAAAGAGGAATTAATCTTCAATTAAACAGATATATTAATGTAACAAAGTATTGAATTTATTCATGTGAATTGAATTTGGAATAGCGACACAATGAAATAAAATGGCTGGTAAATCCAAAATAATAACACTAATTGCACACAAATAGAAATCAAATAAATAGCAAAAAGTTCAATAACAAGAAATTATTGATTGACATACATATGACAGAGTAATGATATAAATGTGGTTGTATCTTCCTAAGGAAATATTAGCACTTACCTATATATTGAGGTATACTAAAAATCAGATGCTGTGTGTTGCAGCTTAAAAGTAAACAAATTATTATGTAAATTATTGGACGTTTGTCAAATAATTCGGTTAATTTTATATTTAGATCCTGGCCAGTTCTTAGGGTGATACAATATATATATTTATATGTCTACGTGAAAATTCTATATTAATTATTGAAAATAAGTGATGATAAAGATAATGTATGAGTTGAATATTTTTACAGACAAAATTCGCTAATTACAATTTCAAAAACTACATGTTTAAATTTACAAAAACTGAGAAAATTCCAGAGATTAAACAGGAAATTTATAATTATTCCAACAGCACCTCCCTGACATTGTTTGAACTCAAAACTTGACTAAGTGAGTTTGAAAGTTCAGATATCAAATGACTGCATGAAATTTAATTTTGCTGGTTCAGAAAACAATTATATGTGGACTCACCAAGCTGTCCTGCCTTGAATTACCTGTGACTCTATGGGGATGCCCTCCAAGTTGGATCTACTAAGCATGCCTGACACGAGTTTAAGTGACTCCCATATGAGAGAAGAAGCTGGGGAAATTCAGTGACGCTTCCCTTTAGTGGTCACTACAGGTGGATTTATTGTTTCACGTGTACAAGACCATTTGACACCCAGGTCGATATTCTGAATTCGCTTGTTGAAAACTTCGCGAATTGCAATTAAAACGTAAATTTGCCCTGGTGAGATTTACCGCCAACTGACTTATAGTTCGACGATAACCAGGAAATCTTTTTAAAGCAGCAAGGCAACAGGTTGAAACAAAGAACCACAACTTAACTCCCGTTTTTGCTGAATACTATGTTAATTTAAACTCGAAAATTATTAAAACACTCTAAACAGATACGGAATATTGTTACAAGGTAGTATAGGTTACCAAAAGACTATTAAAACCCCATTTAAAAGACAATTCGACAGCCACCTCAAGCAAACGATGTTTACGCCAGGAGCGTTAGCGTAAGACTTTCCCTCGGCGAATGTCTTGAAGCAGCACGCAGCAACCTGAATTCCGACCGTTACAAGCCGTGCGCTAGCTCTTTTTAGCCTTCGTCTTTCGGATGAGATAGCGAGACCTCGCTCGGTGGCTTTGCAGCCGATTCTGTCCCTGCAAGCAACGTTTTGAGACCGTCGCTGGGTTACATCATCGATTACGAAAATTTCCATATATATAATAATTTGTTCTAGAACATTCTAACGTACATTTTGATTGCTTAATTCTTTCCTGGAAATATTTGCTCCGTAAAAAATGCGAGGTAGTTTTCCATGGCAAGCATGCAACGAATATAAGCGTACAATTTGGAACTACAGTAAGGTGTCTAGGGTACCTGAAGATTTAGCGATTTTTCATAAAAAATAAATTTGAACTCAAAACATGAGTTGTTATAAAAATATTGGATTGTTGATTATTAATTAAGTCTTTTACGGGTTTATTTCGAATATATAAAGCAGTAACGAACACAAGCGTTACAGGGTCTAAAGTAAAATATTACCAACTTACATCAACTTTTGATTAAATTAAATCATATTTTCACCTGGTATTAAAATAGCGTCGAAACTTAGACAAAAATATAGAAAAAGACCTGGAATTACAGAAAAAGTTAAAAGAAGATAACATTGTACTAGAAATATTTTGAGCCTCAACTGAAAAAGCGCCACCTGGTGGCAAGTGCAAGAAAATAAAAAACATGTAGTTGGAAAAACCTTTCGAATGTTTTTCTCCAAGCTCCAGTTGCCATAGTTACCGAAATATGAATGTCGCTCACCTAATGAACCATCCTGTATATCTCAGCTCCGATGCGCTTTTGAAACATGTTTTTACTGTAATAACATATGTTGTATGAGGTACTATCAAGGCATGCGAGCTTTATTTGTGGCCGCTAAAAAAAGTGATCCTCCCAAAGCCCAATGTAAAATAACCATACCACTTTCGAAATTTCTCTGCGCAAATGTTTTTTTGACATCAGAATCGAGAGCCTCGTGAAAAGTTAAACAACTTTCCCTATTTGAACCAAATTGTAGCTCCAACAGTAACGGAGATGACTATTGTCAACAATTGCGGTGACCAGGCATATCCAAATCTAGATATCTATGGAACTATGCAGAATCTACTAGAACGTGTTAGCTTAATAAGATGGACAAACGAATTTGCAGTTCAAATAGGCGGGAAAATATCTAGCGTTCAGTAAGAAAATTTAACTCCATATGGCAATATCAGCAATTCGATGCGAAATTGTTTTTTTTTTTTGACATCAGAATCGAGATGATTGTAAAAAGTTGAATAACTTTTATAACATTTCAACCACATTAATAACGTAGATAGCTAATCTAAACGGTTCCCGGGAACACCCTGTATAATAGGGTCGTAACTCAGACAAAATATATGACACAAAATTAGGGGTTTCAGGAAAAGTAAAAAGAAGATAACATTGTAATAGGAATATTTTGAGATAACAGCCTTCGAAAAGTTTCATCCGAAAAAGCGCCTTCTGATGGCAGGAATAAGAAAATAAAAAGATATTACATGAATTGAACTTAAAAAACTCGGGACGCAGCAAGTGCGTTATGGTAGTGAATTTTCATAAAACCATTTTTTAATAGCAATAATGTGTGTTTTTTTAAGAAAGCAGGCATCAAATTTGGTTACCAGTATAACCTATATAGTAAAAACAATGTGCCATGTTTCATCAAAATAACTTTATTGTTTGAAAATGTACAAAAATTTCTGAAAGTAAACTTAAAGTGTTCCCGAAAAAACTCGTTTCTTGGTCAACCTTATAGGTTAATAGCAAATTGAGCTATTCAAATGTTAAGCATTTGATCAAAATTCGCTACCATAACGCACTTACTGCGCCCAGATTTTTTTTTCTTACAAACATGCATTATATTTCGATGGAACATAAGGCGTGTTTGATTAAAAAAAAAGAAAATTTGTATCACCAACGACTTATGGGCCCCCCGTGATTGTAGAAATAATTTTTTAAGATGTAGCTCAAGGCACCCTATAATTAATATATACAATTTTTTTTTCATATCTTGTATAATAAGAGATATATTGAGCTTTATTGATTTTTTTACGAAAATTCTACAAAAATTATGTACCATTAAACGATAAACTCTATAGCTAAGGCTACTGCCAAGCGTCAGAGAAAGGGTCTATTTGAAATGAATTTTCTGGAAACATTTTATTAAAATGAAGGACAATGACGGTTGAAACTAAGACTTCAGAGTTTGTAAAACATTTTTCTTGAGACATTTTATTTCCATAGCCCGTATTAGATTCAAGTTATTTTCCTAAATGTTGCTAATTTTGCCGTTTAAATCGCAACTTTGACGTTTTGTGAAAAACCCCAAATAATTTTTTTTAAATGCCTATAACTTTTTTGTCTTTCGACCTACATAGCTAAATTTTGGTACGTAGCTTACCTATAAGGATGTAAACCGGCGTACCAAATTTGGTTGCCCTTACTTTGTTACTTCCGAAAGAAAACACAAAATTTTCCGGGAAAACCTGGGCAGATTTTCCTGGCTAACGAACTTATCCAAGCCATTTGCAAAAGGAATTTATTCACCAAATTTAATCAAAATCGGCCCATTATTTTTTGAGTTATCGGTGTGGTACATATATATATATATATATATATATATATATATATATATATATATATATATATATATATATATATATATAAATTTAAACTGACCCCGGATATGTGTTCTGGGGGGCCTAATTAGCGCTCATTTGAAGAAATTTTTTCAAAATTCAAAAGTTGGGATCTCCTCATTAGTTAATTTTTTTTAAGAAAATTCACTTAAAAAAAAACGTTGGAATAGTTTTCCCGAAGCTTGAGTTGCCATTGTTACTGAGATATGAATGTCGCACACCTAATGAATCACCCTGTATATCTCGGCGCCGATACACTTTAGAAATCTGTTTTTACCGCTATCACATATGTCGTATGAGGTACTATCAAATTACGCTTGTTTCATTGGTGGCCGCTAAAAAAAGTGGTCAGCCCAAAACCCAATGTAAACTGACCATACCCCTTTGATATCTTTTAGTTAGTGGAGAATTAACTTTCTGGGATTCAAACACTTTTTGCGAAATTTTGCTACCTAATGCACTTTGTACGTCCGATGGTCTTTTTTTGTTTAAAATTAACATAATAAATCATACTTTGTATTTTGTGAACAGTATAATCAACCTCTTTTTAGGAGAAAACAACTAGATTTCAACTTCATCAGAAATGAAAATAAATATCTTGTTGAAAAGAATGTTTAATGAGTTATCTTCGCCACAGCCTGTGAAGTAGTTTTTATTGGTGACAGGGATGCAAAAGCTGAAGCTGCAAAGCTAGTGATAATTACAGAGGATCATCAACAAAGAATGTTTGTAGAAAAACCCTTATCTCACAAACAAACTTTATATTTGCCACAGTGTTCTGAGCACTCGTTAACAAAAACTGCCATCAGTGTTCGGTTGTTAAGCGAAACAGCGAGCCTTGCCGCTGTTGCCTGGCTTTACGCGTTGCTTTTGCTAGTGGTTAGTAAGGACGAATACACCAGCTGATACTTGTGAAACTTTTCTT
Source organism: Tillus elongatus (assembly GCA_964006375.1). NCBI lineage: Eukaryota > Metazoa > Arthropoda > Insecta > Coleoptera > Cleridae > Tillus > Tillus elongatus. The sequence goes on along the minus strand of OZ023262.1, from coordinate 33,305,970 downwards.
TTAATTAGCTCCATCATGCTGAAAATACTCATTGATTTAAATCTAGTTATTTGAGTTTCATATTTTGCTGCGAAACTCCATAAAAAGTATTCAGAATTTAATCAGAATTCAGATGGTTGGTAGAGATTTTTCATAACAAAAGTTTGCTTAAAAAAAGTAAGGAGGTTCTATATATATATATATATATATATATATATATATATATATATATATATATATATATATATATATATATATAGGGTGGCGCAATGAAATCGAAATAGACCGATTTGCGTCCAGAGAAATTTTTTTTTAAGAAACGCTGAAACACGTCAATTTTAATATTGAGGGAGACATGTTTTGACATAAAACTCAGCTTTGTCACATCAACCCCTTAAGGGTGGTGATTACAACCCTTATATTTTAAATAGGGAACATGGGTCGAGCATTACATCATTTGAAAGCTCTTTCTTTTCTGAATTCAGGGCACTATTTTTTTGAAAGTTTTATCAACTCGTTTAAAAATTATTCACAGTTGAAGATGCAAAAACGCATTTCACTTATTCCGATAAGAAATGTGCTGATAGTCAATGTTTTGTTGGTTTGTAAACAAAAAAATTGACTCTCGGAACATTTCTTGTCGGAATGAGAGAAATGCGGTTTATTATTTCAGTTTATCGGTCGGTTTGATACTTGATGGTACTACCGAAAATTAATTTCACAATGGTGTATTCTGTAGAAGAAAGAGTTGAAATAATTACCCTTTTTTTTTTCAAAAACGATGACTGTGCCAACCGTGCCTTAAATTTGTTTAATGAACGACATCCGAACAGACATGTTAACATACATTTTGGAGTAAGTTGAAAAGTTTCGACAAAGTGGTTCAGTTGCCAACAAAAACGGGATCCTGAACGTGAAATTCCGGTTAGAAATGAGACTACTGAGATTGAAGTTTTAGGACAAATTTCAGACCCAACAAGCACGAGAACATTGGCCACTGTTTCAAACATCAAAAGAAGAACTATTCGGCGAATATTAAAGCATCATAAGTTTCACCCGTATAAAATTCATCTTGTACAACAACTGAATGAAGATGATTTTGATCGGCGGCTGGAGTTTTGTGAAGTTATGACTGCACGAATAGCTGACAACGGGAACTTTCTGTTCAATATCTGTTTTTCAGACGAGTGTAACATTTCTGCGAAATGTTTTCAAATTTAGCCACTATATACAGCAGCTTGACGTTTTAGACTAGTAATGCTGACAAAAACTTTCTCTGAACGCGTCATTTCCTGGGCCTCCGCTATCTATTGGTAAAAGTGCCGTATCACCATTTGTAATATGTGCTAAAAACGTGAACAGTTGCCAAACAATTGAAATAACTCAAAAGCGATGAAGATATCATTTTTTTTTACCTCACAAAGATGGATTATAATTCGATGGAAAATACAAAAATTAAATATCGTAAGGGATGTGTTATTAAAAAAACAAAATGTGTATCACCAACGGCTAATGGGCCACCATGTGATTCTCAAAATACATTTATAATATGCAGCTCGAAAAACCCTACAATTAACATATATATATATATATATATATATATATATATATATATATATATATATATATATATATATATATATATATATATATATATCGTACCAATGACCAAAATATAATGGGCCGATTTTGATAAAATTTGGTACGTACCTTTCTTTTGTAAGTGGCTTAGACAAGTTCCTTAACCAGGAAAATCGGAGCAGCTTTTGCGGGAAAAATTTGGGTTCCCTTTCGATTTTTTTTTGTATTTCCGAAAATCAGAGCTAAGATAACCAAATTTGGCAAGTGCGTTTCCACCGTCAAACCTACCCTACGTGGCAAAATTCAGATCTCTATATTAAAAGTAAAAAAAGTTATAGGCATTTAAAAAGGATTGAGTGATTAGAGGAAAACACAAGAACAAAATCTTATGTGTAATCAACAAAACCAATTGAATATTACATACAACGGTTAAGTTTTCTTAACGCAAAGAGGTCAAGAAGTGGAAAAAATATTTTGAACATTTTTAAATTTTGCTTTATATATATATATATATATATATATATATATATATATATATATATATATATATATATATATATATATATATATATATATATATATATATATATATATATATATATATATATATATATATATATATATATATATATATGAGGCATAGTTGGCTCTCTGGTTGAGCCGCGTCCAGAATTTATTAAAACTCGACGTTTGGGCTCCTGTTTTGGAGCCATTTTCAAGAGGTAAAGAAAATATGCAAGGACAGGAACTCTAAGGCCTCAATCTGCTTACTCCTTAGAGCGGTGGACAAAGCTCAGTTAGGTTGTTGTACCTTAATTACGGGGCCTCAATCTGTCTACTTCTCAAATCTCGCCGGAGATCGTCTCTAAGGTCTCAGTGTGTTCAACTCTAGTCCTAAAAGAGATCTGGAAGTTCGTTGCAATTCTTGTATTGTATGTATTGTTTCGTCTACCTGCTTCGTTATCAGTGCAATGAGTCGGGTCACTGTCAATTGAATCGGGGGCTTTCATCACGGTACTTAAAGGATTAAGAGGATTGCCGGTATTTGTTGAATCAGGGCCTTTCGTCACGGTACTTAAAGATTAAGACGATTGAAGGTATTTGTTGAGTTATATAATGGGGCAATACAATTTTCTATTGAATTTATTCTCTTTTTGTGTGTTTGTAATGAAGATATAATAGGATTCCAAGTTTAAACGATCGGGCCGTTTTTCGGTCTCGTTTGCTTCGCGGGTTATTTGGGTTTTGAAGTTGTAAACAGGTGCTATTGTTTTGGCATTGTCGAAGTCTATTTTGTGTCCTGTATGAATACGATGCATAACCAGCGCCGATTAGGGGTCGTATACTCTAACTGCGAGGGCGTGTTCATATATTATATTGTGGATGCGTCTATTTGTTTGTCCTACATAAGTTCGGGACAGTCGGAACAAGGAATTTTGTAAACTGCGTGAGATTCGTTTGGAATCGTATCCTTGGGAGTTTTTATCAGATTTGACAGTTTTTGCTCTGTTGTGAGTATGGCTTTGATATTATGGGTTCTAAAAATTCGGCTTACTTTGTCGGTGACACCTTTAATATATAGTAAGAATGCTGTGTGTTGTTGTGTGGACTCTGTCTGTTCTTGTTGTGGTGTAATGGTTTGTTGTTGTGCGTTTCTAATGTTTCATAGTATGTAATCGTTGTCGTATCCGTTTTCTAACAATGTCTGTCTTAAAAAGTTTAATTCTGTGTGTATTGTTGTTGTCCGTTAATCTGAGGAATCGTGTTACTAGTATTTGAACCGCGGAATTTAGTTGCGATGGGTGATGGTGAGATTGGGCGTTAAGATAACGATTAGTGTGGGTTGGTTTTCGGTACACAGTGTGAGAAAATCCTATGACTGGGTTTTTAGTGATGCGGAGATCTAAGAAAGGCAACAAAAAATGATTTTCTATTTCCATGGTGAACTGGATTTGGGGGTTGACGTTATTTAGGTAAGAAAGGAATTCGTCTAGAGATTCTTTACCGTGTGGCCAGACCGCGACAATGTCGTCAACGTATCTTACCCAGCAGGTTGGTTTAAGTTGGGATGAATTTAGGGCTTGTGTCTCGAAGTTTTCCATGAAAATGTTAGCCAATGCAGGAGAGAGTGGTGAACCCATTGGAGCACCTCGAACTTGTTTGTAAAATTTGTTTGAAAAAGGAAATAAGTGTTAGATATGCGGTGGTCTAGAAGAGTTAAGGTATCATGTGAAATATTGTGTTTATTTTTGAGGATGTCAAAGGTTTCAGGTAGATGCATATTAGTGAATAAAGAAACGATATCAAAGCTAACTAGGATGGCGTTTTGAGAAATGGTGTTGTTTTGGAGAAGGTCAATGAAATGGGTGAAGTTTTGACATAGGATGTAGTGTTTTCTACTACTACTACTACTATGTTCATGTCATCAAACTCCCCTTCAAATTCTGCCCAACTTTGCTAATTTAACCGAAGTTGCAATAACAAAGTTATATATGTATTTCCAGTTCATTTGCCAGTTACGAGCGTGAAGTTTTTTCATGGAAAATTGTAAATTTTCTCGTCAGTTTATTTTTACGAATTTTAACTCACATATTGCCCTCAAACCACATATCCAATGTGCTAAGATTCGGTTTAGTTGAACAACTGTAATCAAAGTTTTTTCGTAATTAAATTCAAAATAATTTGGAAAAGGCTGCCAAATACATTACCTCTTGTTAGAAAACGATATCACTATGCCTATAAAATTAAATAAAATAAACTAAATGGATATATTACATTACATTTATCAGTTTTTAATCAACAAAATAAAAACTCTGGACGAAGCAAGTGCGTTATGGTAGTGAATTTTCATAAAAAGTGTTTAATAGCAAATATGTTTTTTTTAAGAAAGCAGGCATCAAATTTGGTTTCCAGTATAACCTATATAGAAGAAATAATGTGCCATGTTTCATTAAAATAACTTTATTGTTTGAAAATGTACAAAAATTTCCGCAAGTAAACTAAAAGTGTTCCCGAAAAAACTGGTTTCTTGGTCAACCTTATAGGTTAATAGCAAATTGAACCATTCAAATTTGAAACTTTTAATGAAAATTCGCTACCATAACGCACTTTCTGCGTCCCGAATTTCTTTTCTTACAAAGATGTATTATATTTCGATGGAAAATGCAAAAATGCAATAACATAAGGCGTGTTCGATTAAAAAAAATCTTTTTAATAGCCAATATGTTTTTTTTTAAGAAATCAGGCATCAAATTTGGTTACCAGTATAACCTATATAGTAAAAACAATGTGCCATGTTTCATTAAAATAACTTTATTGTTTGAAAATGTACAAAAATTTCCAGAAGTAAACTTAAAGTGTTCGCGAAAAAAACTGGTTTCTTGGTCAACCTTATAGGTTAATAGCAAATTGAGCTATCCAACTTTGAAGCATTTAATGAAAATTCTCTACCATAACGCACTTGCTGCGTCCGGAATTTCTTTTGTTTACAAAGATGTATTATATTTCGATGGAAAATGCAAAAATGCAATAACATAGAGCGTGTTCGATTAAAAAAGAAAAAGAAAATTTGAATCACCAACGACTTATGGGCCACCCGGTAATTGTAAAAATGTTTTTTTAAGATGTAGCTCAAGACACCCTATAATTAATGTATACAATTTTTTTCGTATCTTGCATAATAACGGATATACTGAGCTTGAAAGATTTTTTACGAACATTCGACAAAAATGATATACCATTAACTGATAAACTCTATAGCCAACACTACTGCCAAAGCATCAGAGAAAGGGTCTATTTGAAATGAATTTTTTGGGAACATTTTAGTAAAATGAAGGACAATGACGATTAAAACTAAGACTTCAGGCTTTGTAAAACATTCTTCTTGAGACATTTTCCTTCCATAGCTTATATTAGTTTCAGGTTCATTGCCTTAATATTACCAATTTTGACGTTTTAAATCGCGACTTTGACGTTTTGAGAAAAACCCAAACTTATTTTTCTTTAAATGCCTGTAACTTTTTTCTCCTTTAACCTACAGAGCTAAATTTTGGTATGTAACTCACGGATGATGATATAAACGCGCGTACCAAATTTGGTTGTCCTTACTTTGTTAATTCCGGAGATTTAAATTTCCGCGGATTTTCCTGAATAACGAACTTATCCAAGCCACTTGCGAAAGGAACGTACGCACCAAGTTTTATCAAAATCAGTTCATTCGTTTTTAGTTATAGGTGTGACACATATATATATATATATATATATATATATATATATATATATATATATATATATATATATATATATATATATATATATATATATATATATATATATATTGCTATAGATAGCAAATAATAGAAAAGATTACGAAATTTTAATGGGAAAACGGGAAATTTATACATCCTAGTATATATAAAATAAATGTATACACCCTAATGTAGCAACGAAAGAGTGTAGCATGAGATGGCAACGCCCGACATGAATGTCAGTGACCCATGTAGCAACCCTCGATGTTAAGTTTCATTCGAGTAATAAAAAAAAACTATATTCTAGAAATATCCGTAAAGAAACCAAGAACAATGCTTCAGTTTTTGTAGGGAGAATGAGATTGTAGCTAATAAATGCAATTCTGTTGATTTATTGTGTGTAAAAATAGGTATGACCAAGCTACCTAAAGGCTCGATGTATTAAAAGAGCAGAGGTCATTTGTAAAAACAAAACTTTATGTAGTATTAAGGTATATGTGCGCGCAAGAAAAAAACGTAGAAAGACACTAAAGGTTTGACGGAAAGCTCAAACACAGGTGGTTTGATGAACAATAGCGTTTTTTCACCTGTAAGAAAGTTAATAAAAGCAACAGTCCGGGAGTGTCCGGGGTCTTTTCATCAAGTGAATTCATCGGCATCATTTCACCAGATCATGTGATCATCGCCATCATTATGTAAGTTGACATAAGAGATTCCAGAGTGCATCGAAGGGAGATTATAAAAAACCTCCAGAGTGCTACGAATATGGAATATATCAACATGTTAATAAATTAAATCCATTAATAATCAATAAATGGGCAGTAAAATATGGCATGGACAAATTAGAAAAATAATAATAATTAATAATAGACAGTAATAATGAAAAACCAATATATAATCCAATGGAAAATGTTTCAGTAAGTGTTTTCTTTTCCTAAATTGATCAGTGCGGTTTGAATTTCACCATTTTAACAGCACCAATTAAAGATTGAGTGCCAATAAATTTCAATAAGCAAAAATTTGCTTGAAATGAACAGAAAGAGACTGTGATCTCTGTAGAATTGTCGATGTATATTGCTTATGTTATATCAATGTTTAACCGGTAATTGTGTAATTATTTATAATGTTACCTGAATGTTTTTAAAGGATTTTTCAATTTATGTTTATGTAATGAATGCTTTAAATGTTTCTGTTTGTATTTAATGTGTGTCACCTAGACACCGTAATATTTGTGTAATGAATTAAATGGAATGTATAACAGACTGTAATTAACCAGAAGTATTGTTTTTCGTTAATAATTAATCAGTAAAATTGTTGTATAGCCATCTGTGCAAAGCGAAATTAATTTTTGATCAAGTAAAAAAAAATCAATAAATGAATTTAAATAGCACATATTAATGAATTTTAATTAGTAGAAGCTAGCTGTAATTATAATGAACCCAACCTGATGATTAAGATATATGTTCTCAGCTCTAAAATAAATATTTGCAGGTATACTAAAGTAAATACCATAGCAATATATATATATATATATATATATATATATATATATATATATATATATATATATATATATATATATATATATATATATATATAAACATATCAAGTCTGAAAGCGACCTCAGATTTGGGTTTCAGGGGTCCTAAATAGCGCTCATTTGAAGAAATTGTTTCAAAATTCAAAATTCGGGATCCCCTCGTTAGAGACTTTTTTAAAAGAAAATTCACTAAAAGTTCAGATCCTTTAAGTGAGTTATTTATAAAAAAAACAGGTTTAACATGTGTATATGCGCAATGAAAGGGGTGGCACTTAAAGGTGAACCATCATCCACAGGTTAAATTTAACATGAATGAGTTTAACCGGGCCCAGGTAAATTGCGTCATTAATTAATGCAAAACGTATAAAAATTCGCTACCATAATTTATTGGCTGGGTCCAGCCTTTTTTATTAAAATTACTAAAAGCCATGTTGTCTAATTGTGAATTATTTGTAGCTGTCTGTAAATTGTCATATAGTTGAAACTGATAATTGATTTTGTTTAGCACGTTTGCACGTCGGCACCTCATTTTACTATTTCTAGAAGTTTGTCACAAAATATCCGATATCTACAAGAAAAATACGCCACATTACAGGTAATCACTGGGTTTATGTTTTCCTTTGGAGTCCTTATTTATTGCATATTAGTATTTGCCTTTGATAAATCTATCCAATTATTTTCCTTTTGGAAAACAACGTGCGTCTAGGGTTTTTGAAAATAAAAGCCTGTCATATGTGAGAGCCAACAGTATACAAGTCTACAATGCGTTACCGGGATGAGTACATATTTTTTGTGAAAAATATAGCTCATTATACGGGCCAAAGCTCGCTATACATTGTCAGAATAACATGAATAAAGGCGGGCCTAAGACATATTGCCACTGTCGCAATATACTCGGGTATATTCTTCGGGACTCAACGGAACAATGCAAACACTGGAATACTACATCAGTGAAATTATGAAGCTACTGAAGGTTGACACGAAACAATATTTTCAACTGCAAAGTGAATTATGGATTTAATAAACAAACCATAAATAAAACTCCTCTAATATATTACAACATACTGAACGGGGAACGTTTCCATTCCGATGTCTTATTTGTCATAGGGCTTATAGGGAATGCCGTAGTTATATCAGCTTGATGGTGACATTCATCACTGAAATATTAGCTTTTTTAATAAGAATTAATAGCACGTGCAAGTGGAAATGAATGGTTCTGAAATATATTTGAAGGGGAACATAGCAGGAGTAAATTAATGATGGAACAATGTCAGGAAGACAATGTAAAATTAGAATTCATAATGAACTTATTAATAATGCAGAGCAAATTCAATTGTTGCTCGGTTCATTGCTTGTTCGTCTCCAAACAACAATTTGTTTTCACTTCAGAAGATTTATTATACATCATATGCGTGACAAAGAATTTAAATAATATTAAAAAGGTTTTGATGCAGAAAAAGTGCATCGTTAGTGAATTTAAGTATATGGGATAGAGAATACAGTTGTGTGCGACTTAGATGTACTTCAACATTAAAATTCTACTTTAATAATAGACATAACTTCAATTCTGGTTTTGGCTACATATAAACTTAATATTATAAAAAAAATATACGTGAAACTTCACCGCCTTTGTCCGAAATTTTAGGCAGAATTATATTTTGCTCAAATACATCGAAGATCAATCAAACAACTTGTCGGGCTTTCAAAGGGCGTGCAGTACTGCTTGTGTTTTGACAGATGTACTGGATGACGTACTCAGACATATTAACCCTTATGTGGCTGACGGTGGTACCCGGGTACTTTTAAGGCGTACAAATTGGAATTTTGAATTTTCGAGAAGCCCAATCAAGTCCATCTTCTAGGACATCTTCAACTAGATCATTTTATATACAACTTGTAAATTTTAGACATTAGGAATATACAGAACTCGATTTTTTTGCCTCGAAAAAAAAAATTGCACAGTCCTGGCGGACGGTGTTACCAGGGTACCACTGAGTAATTGATACAAGAAAACAGTAAAAAGGGCTATACTTTCAATATATTTTATTGTATTCATTGCTATATTCACAAACGAATCTCACAAATATCAAATAGGGTTTTATCCTTGCATTCAAGGCAATGCACTGTTTGATCCGTGTGCTGGAGGCATACAGGATTCTTGCAAACAGCGCACATCTTGCGAGTTTTTCTTTTCAGTTTGTCGTCTCCGCGATAGCATATTTTGCATATACCTTTCACCGAAATGCGTCCAGAAGAATCTCGATCGGGCACAGGATTGGAGTTATGTGGCACTTCCAGGGAAACAGCCAGGACGCTTTCAATGGCGTTTTTTGTAAATCGATTTCGCAAACACAAGTCACGCGCTAGGTCTTTCAGGAAATTTCGCCTTTTATTAGTGCTTTGGTAACAGGTGGGATTGTTTTCCGTGTAAATTACATAGGCAGCCAAAGCTGCTACATCCAGTATGTTGAAAAAAAAAGCCAACGGCCACCGACTTGTTCGCCTTTTGCAGGTATAAGTTCCCAACATTTTGTCCATAATGTATACACCTGACTTAGTTTGATTGTAAAAAGAAATAACCTCAGGTTTTTTCTTTAAGGTGTCATCAACTACGTCTGTAGAGTGCATTGTGGATAATAAGATTACGGCTTTGTTCACCTTTGAGACAAACGAACATAACATGGCATCTCTATGAAAAGCAAACATTGTCGAAAAGGCGGGCCGTTCCTTATTAGATAGAAGATCTTTAGGAATATAGGGTGTGTTCTTCCTTAGTGTGCCAACCAGAGTGAGCCCATCTGATTTAAGCATGCGAGCAAGAGGAAGTGATGTAACGAAGTTGTCGGTAGTGATATTACGTCCTGAACCCTTGTAAGCTTGACATAAGCGCATCACAGTTTTTTCACCAATATTCACTTGCCGCTCATTGCCTGCCAACCTTCCTGTGTAAATTGAGCCTTGACATGGATAAAAAGTTATTGCATCGCATACCCAGAACACCTTTATGCCATACTTGGCAGGTTTTGAAGGAATATACTGAGTGAACTTAGTTCTTCCGCGGTAGGGGAAGAGTTGTTCGTCAACAGTTAGATGTTCATTGGCCTTGTAAAGATTCAAGAGATTTTGGTTTAGAAGCAACTAAATATCGCTTATTGCAGCAGCTTTGTCATTTTTAAGTCTAGTTGGTCGTGTTGTGGGGTTATCAAATCTAATAAAGCGAAGAATCTCCTTGAAGCGGTCCCTACCTCATTGCTGCTTTGTACAGTGGTAAGGCGCCTGACTTCCACAATTCATCAATGTGTTCAGTATTAGATTTATAAACACCAGCCATTAGTAAGATCCCAAAGAAAGCATCAAGTTGCTCATAAGTGATAGGTTTCCACTGTTTTGGTGCTGATGGTTAATTCTTATTGAAATCATAATACACTTGATTTGCCTTGCGATTTGACTCCCTTATGATAATCGATTTCATTTCGGGTGTCACCAAAGCATTGAATGTATCGGTACGAGTATACAAAGCTGTTGTACGACTCGGGCCACCTAAAATTTACAAACAGGAAATTAGAATCAAAATTGGGAGAGAACAGAATACTATTACACACCTGACTCTCGAATAATATTATACGATCGGGTTTAGGATGATGGTAATGGTGTCTTATCCCAGATAGTTGAATCCGGACTCCGATATGCGTCAGCTGGTGGTGGAGATGTTGTATGTTCTGCCTCTGGGATTAGCTCCTCCTCTACGTCGCTGTCAACCTCCACTTCTCTTTCGATAGGAATCGTCTCGCCTGCGCGAACGTCTTCAATATCTGATTCTTCATCGTTTGCCGGCGGCACATAATCCTTGTCATCATCATCTTCAAATTGTTCGCTGAATTCCTCATCAGACATCTCACATACCCTGAACATCTGTTATTCTGTATCGAAAACAGATTGGATTATAAGGGAAAACAAGTTTATGAGTATAATTGTGGGCATAATGTGCTGCATGTTAGCTGAGCTGTCACGGGTTATGGCAAGCAAGTGATAAAAACAACCATAATAGTACATCCAAGATATATGAATTTAAGATTGTAACATCTGATTATTCCAGCACCAAATCCTGCGTTCCCAGGAGTTATTTTCTAAACTTGTGCCAGAGGAGGCCTTACAAATAATTACACAATAGCAAGGTTTCTAAATAATATCCACTATAAAGCTAGACTATGAAATTATAACATACAAAGAATAAAACATACTTATCTAGTTGAAGGTGACCTCTGGAATCGTACGGAAGATCATCAACAGTGGACCGACGAGTGTTGTACTTTTTAGAAGCTCCACTGCACTCTCCGCCATCAAATCCACCTCCTGTGTTGGTTTGCAAGCGAGACATTTCCGTATCTTCCACTAAAAGTGCTCTCTAGTAAATCACAACACACACTAAATGCAACATTGTTGTGGTTATTACGGTATGCTTGCGCAGTCGCACACATATACGATACACGACACGCCTCATTTATTTAAATGCACAGTGGCACCCGGGTACCACCTCCCGCCATTTACGTAGCATTATTTGTGCCGCCACATAAGGGTTAATATCAAGGAGGTAGTTGCCATAATTTTATTAGATTAGTCTAAGACTTTTGACACTGTCGATCATGAGCTTATGTGCTCTAAGCTTAGACGGGTTTTCAATATCTTCTATACGTTTGATAAGACCCTACTTGAATGGTAGATGTCAGAGAGCTATTGTTGACAATAATATGTCGTCGCCTCAGCCTGTTCCTTCACTGGTGCCTCAAGGATCAATACTCGGTCCTGTTTTATTTATTATGTATACCTCTGGCCTTTTGCGTGCTCTTCAACAGTGCTCCATTCGATGTTATGCTGATGACACACAGTTATATTTTTACTTCAAGCCCTATCAATACCACATTGTTAAATATGTTATTGGTGCAGATTATAAGCAGATAAGTGTGCCTTCATCTCAGCACAGTCCTAAATTAAAAGCTGGTAAGTCGCTGGTGATTTATTTTCGTAAATCTTTTGTTATTGGACCTAATTGTGATCTTAATTTGATGTTGGATGACGTGACACTACTTGTTGTTGAAACCGCAAAGAGCCTGAGCATATAAATAGACTCTAAATTAAAATCTAGAGATTAACTGAACTCTAATTAAAATGGTAATAGCTTTCTTTGAAGGCACTGTACCCTAATCATCATTTATTAAGCTATTATTTGAAAATTACCTAATTAAATCTCTGGTGTTGGTTTCAATTACTGTGACTTGGTATATGGCAGTTTTTTGAGATGTAGAATCAGTACACTCTGCAAAAGATGCAGAATCTTTGCTGTTGACTTATTTTCAACTTACGTAAATATGATCATAATAGCGTCAAAAGAAAAAAATTGGGATGGCTCGAAATGGTCGATCGTAGACATTGTGCTGCCTTAGCTCCTAGTGTCATGGTTAGTTACACTCCAACTTCACAAGTACTCGCCATATTTGTTTAAGCGGTATCCCACTTACACCGTTGTGAAACTGTACAATTTGTTTGCAACTCGGATCACTTGTTTGTGGGCACATAAAAAAATAATAAAGATAAAACATACATAAACTTAAAAAATTAACCTAATTTAATTAAATGTATAGGATATCCGCTCAGTCAAAACAACAACAGCAAAGCACATGAAAAAAAATAAAAATAAAAATAAAACATACATAAACTCTTAAAATTAACCTCATTCAATTAAATATGTAGGAAGTATCCGCTCAGTCAAAACGACAACAGCAAAGCAAAAACAACTCACACAACACCACACAATATCTTAACAAGCGAGGGCTGACTGAAAAAGGATTCAAAAAGAATCTTCCTGGACTGGTTTAAATCATTCATGAAAAGACATCCGGAAGTAACGATTAAATTAGCGGAGAACACCAAGCGGGTAAGAGATGGAATATGTTATAAAATGACAGAATACTTCCTGAATTTAGAGCAATACATAGCAGATAATCCCCTTTTCAACATTATTAATTACGACGGAACACGAATTTTGAGGATGAGCCAGGATGTGTTAAAGTAGTCACAAAAAGAGTTCTTTGTGGTACTATCATCCATAATACTGTTAGAATTTAAGATATATATATATATATATATATATATATATATATATATATATATATATATATATATATATATATATATATATATATATATATATATATATATTTATATACATAGATATTTTCTTTAATACTTCAACAACACACCACAAGGGCTTACAGCCTAAATACTATCGTAGCGTGGGTGTTGACAAGGAGGAAAGAGGCAACTTGTTAATTCTGGACTTTAAGGTTTGGAGGTTCGGAGGAGAAGGAAAAACATGTGCCGGCAAGGAATTCCACTACTTGGAAGTCCTCGGGACAAAAGAGCAGGCATAACAAGATGTTCTATGTCTGGTGACCTGGACAGTAAAAGGGTGCATTCGCTCTGTTCCCCTTGTAGAACTGTTGGGGGCAGCAGGTCTAGGAACTATGGAGGAAACCTCCTTTGAGCCGTGCCCGTGCAGATATCTATAAAAGAGAGAGAGGTCGCTCACAGCACGTCAGTGAGCAAGGGATGGCAGCTTTTAAGTGAGGGTGGGGTCACCGATGAGACGTATAGTTTTCTTCAGAAAGGAGTCCAGGATATCGAGTGTAGAAGCGGCAGCGGCACCCCAGATGTGAGAGCAGTATTCGAGGGTTGGCCTTATTTGTGAAGTATATAAGTTATAGAGCTGGTGAAAAGTATTTGCGAGCCCGGAAGGGGAAACCTAATCTCCTAGTAGCCGCTTCTGCAATTGATGTGACATGTTGATGCCAATTGAGATTTCGATCCACAGAAATGCCAACACGTAAAAAGGACCCAGTACTTTGAATAACTTGGTTGTTCATTGTGATGGGACTAGGGCTGGTGTACCTCTAATGAGATAGAAAGCAAGACTGAGATTTGGTAGAGTTGAATTGTACAAGATTTATACTTCCCTAGTCTAATATTTTTTGGAGATCCACAGAGACAGAACCCTCCATAAGTCTACGATCCTCATTCAATTCTGCTTAAGAAACAGGCTTAGAATATTGTATATTTGAATGCAGGATGCTGTCGTCCCCGTAACTGTGGACTGGATTGGATGTGCTAGAGACGAGAACATTGATGTGGAGAAGAAACAAAGTAGGGGCTAAAGCTGAAACTTGAGGGACTCCTCCATTAACTGGATACAGTTTATCCTTATTTCCTTTAGATTGCATGGAGTTCTGTGCGCACACGTAGCGATCTGCCCTGCACCAGTCTCTCCAATTTGAAAGCTGGAAGAAAAAACATACTTTGGATGAAACTTTCTTAGGGCTGCAACTAAATTCATCTGTTGCATTTACCGGTCACCTTCTGACAACAACTTTGTTCAGCTCTTTGACCACCTTTCTGAAAAAACTAACCATTTGATTTTTGAATAGCCTTCCTCCAAGGTCACTATTCTTGGTGACTTCGAAGTCACTAATAAGGAATGGCTAGGATCTTCAAACACCGATCCACAAGTGAGAGCAGCGGACGCCTTCGCAGTCAACAATTGTTTAGCCAATATGGTTCAGCAACCTACTTACTTTCCTCGCATCCCAACACACAGCTCGAATCCCTTGGATCTCCTTCTTACTACAAAACCTGAATGCTATAAGGCATCAGTCACCGCCCCCCTTGGTGGCTCAGACCACGGCATGGTCACCGCTTCCTGCGCAATGCAACGTGAGACCACGCAGTCATCACACCCACGTATCTATTGTCACTACAACTCCGCTAACTGGGATAAAATGCAGGATTACTTTTCTTCATTTCTATGGGCGTCTGTCTGCTTTTCTCATCCTGACCCCTCTGATATCTCACAAAACGTCACCGAAATCATCCAAGCTGGCATGGAATTATTTATTCCACGTACACAGAAAACCTCTTCAGCCACTCAAAAGCCCTGGTTCTCTAAATCCTGTGACACGGCCAGACTTGAAAAGGTCAAATCTCGCAAAACACTTTTACACAATCTCAGTCAAGAAAACCGTCAAGCATTTAATGACGCAAGAAACCGCTATGTCCGCATTCTTTCTGAGGTAAAAAACTCTGTTAATAACCACATCAAAAACAAAGTTCTCTCAAGTTCCATCGGCATAAAACCCTTCTGGACTCTTGCTAAATCTATTGGGAATAATTTTTACAAGAGCACGTTTCCACCTCATGTTTCAGGGGATGAAATTGTTTCTATCGCCCTGGACAAGGCTGATCTTTTTGCCTCGTTGTTCGCCGGCAATTTTACTCTCAACCCAGTTCCAAATGTTCAATCACCAACAGTCCCCAATGTCACGCATAAAATGATGGATATCATTTCAAAACCAAAAAGGTACGAAAGATGCACTCTTCTTTTAATACCAGAAAAGCCTCTGGCCTTGACGAGATCCCAGCAAGTGTTCTCAAAAAATGCGCACCAGAACTTGCTCCTGTCCTGACTTGTATGTTTCAGACATCTTACAATAGAGGCATATTACCTAATAATTGGAAAACTGATCGAAAACAACCCGTCCCCGAGAAAGGATCCAAAGCGCTTCCTAGCAACTACATGCCTATTTCTGTCCTCTCAGCCGTATCTAAAGTGATGGTAAAGTATATAAACACTGAATTACGAAAATATCTTGAGAAACACAGTCTAAGACACGAGAGGCAGTATGGATTCCGTCAGCGCAGATCAACTGCCGACCTCTTTTCCTTTGTCACCCATTCTTGGAACAAGTCTATGGAACTACAAGGTGAATCCCAGATTGTCGTTCTAAACATATCCAAAGCATTCGACTAGGCCTGTCACGCAACGCTGCTTAATAAACTTCCGGGCTTTGGTCTACCACCAAAACTTTGTACCTGGACAGCAAATTTCCTCTCCAACAGAAGCATATCTGTTGTTGTGGATGACCATTTCTCTAAACTGTATCCAATTAATGCAGGAGTTCCTCAATATTCAGCTTTAGCCCCTACTTTGTTTCTTCTCCACATCAATGAACTCCTCTCAGGCACATCCAACCCAGTTCACAGTTACGCGGATGACAGCACCACCTCCACTCAAATATACAATATTCTAAGCCTATCTCTTTGGCTCATATAGATGAGAATCGCAGACTCATGGAGGGTTCTGTGATCTCCAAAAAATATTAGACTGAGGAAGTATAAATCTTGTATAATTCAAGTCCACCAAATCTCGGTCTTGCTTTCTATCCCATAAGAGGTACACCAGCCCTAGACCCATCACAATGAACAACCAAGTTATTAAAAGTAATGAGCCCTTTTCACTTGTTGGCATTTCTGTCGATCGAAATCTCAATTGGCACCATGTCACGTCAATTGCAGAAGCGGCTGCTAAGAAATTAGGTTTTCTCTTCTAGGCTCGCAAATAATTTTCACCAGCTAATCTCGATACCTTATTTACTTTACACATAAGGCCAAACCTCGAATACTGCTTCCACATCTGGGGTTCCGCTGCCGCTTCTACACTCGCTACCCTGGACTTCATTCAGAGGAGAGCTATACATCTCATCGGTGACACTACCTTACCCAAAGGCTGCCGTCCCTAGCCCACCGACGTGCCATTGGTGACCTCTTTTTCTTTTATAGATATCTGCACGGGCACTGCTCAGAGGAGCTTTCTTCCATAGGTCCTCCACCTGCTGCCCCCAACAGATCTACCAGGGGAACAGAGCGTATGCAGCCTTTTACAGTCCAGGTCACGAGGCATATAACATCTTGTTATGCCCGCTCTTTTGTCCCGAGGACTTCCAAGTTGTGGAATTCCTTGCCGGCACATGTTTTTCCTTCTCCTCCGAACCTCCAAACCTTCAAGTCCAGAATTAAGAAGTTGTCCTCCTTGTCGACACCGACGGTACGATAGTATTTAGAGTGTGGACCCTCGTGGTGTGTTTGCGGAATTAAAAAAAGACCTAACGGTCGTTTGGATAACGAAGTTAGCGTCATGACAAGGGTTAATAAAGTCTATCATTCATCCCTTGGATGACGCTAACTTTGTTATCGATACAATCGTCAGGTCTGAAAAGTACATTGTAATGAATTGGATCCTCCAAATTATATTTAGCAGTGCTCATCACAGGTTCCAGTGTTTACTCATTATATTATACACACTACACAAGTACTATTTCTTCAGGGGAAAATATTATTTTATCCTGTGTTGCTTTATTATAAAAGTGATATAAGCACTGAATCTACAGCTCTATTAGAGGATCTCATTGCGTGAATGTCCTAAGCTGTGGCTTCCTATGTGCTCTCAAGAGAGAATAAAAATGAAAAATTCGTGTTTTTCAGCAAGAATGTAATATTTTCGTTAAGTTAGAAAACTCCTTATATTAGAGACGAGGCGAAACTAAACCATAAAACTTTAACTGTCACTTTTATGTAGTTTGGATATTGTTAAAGTTCAGAGGTGGGTGAACTTCGGGGGCGAAGAATCCACGTTGAGCTGTGAAGTACGAAGCTATCATATGTCATACCTCGTAAAAAGTAGCGAGCTCTCTACTTCATTCTCTTTTATAGGTTATATAAAGTTTCCGCCTTGTTCTTTCTCACATGATTATCTCACAGAACCGTTGTCGTTTCCTGTAATATTCTCCACTTTTGAGGCGAGTAAGAAATGATTACAGCTATTTGTATACTATGATAATATTTCAACGGGGATTGCATTTTACAAGCTTATCATGACGTAAAGCACCATCTGGGAACTAGGGTAATTATCTAGGATAGAACCTGTGAAAGCGCAAGGTTACAAACATGATTTGTGTACAAGAATGCTACAGAATCATGTGCTAATAAATAGGTAATTGCGGTTGTCCTTGTTCAGTGAAACCCTTCTATAATAATCACACTAAGTGAGGATTCGAACCTGTGATGAGCACTGATAAGTACAGTTGGAGAAACCACCACAATCCATCTTTTTAAAGACTTGACGATATTTAACTAACAAACTTAGCGTCATTAGAGGATGAAAAATGCTAACTACTTACTACTAAAACATAAGCTTCTATACTGAGTCTTAGTTACAAACCGACAAGGAGATTAAATCGCTGGCAAATTTTTTGTGTATTGTATTTAAAATGCCGGACGAGGTTTTTGAACTTCCTTTATCACTTTACCTGACAAGTTTCGGAATGTTTATCTGCTTCAAAGACAGAACGCAAACGCATGACTGCAAACGAGTGGCAGGGCTCGATTTAAGGAACTTTTGTTTTTTATTGCCCTAGAAATATAAATACTTTCATACACATCGAGCTTGGCTGGCTGTCTAATATTTTGGATAAGCTTTAGATTTTCTTTATGAATGTGGTGGTTATTATCCCAGATATGTTGTGCCATGCGGGACTTGTCTACACTACCGTATCACAAATGTGCCAGATATTCACGAAATCTAGTCTCAATGGTTCTCTTAGTCTGCCCCACGTATATTTAAGATTACAATCTTTACAAGCTGTCTCATAGATCCCCAAAATTTCAGTGGATTTATCCTTATTTTTCGTATTACCTAACAAATTTCTTAAATTATTTTTTGTCGAAAAGTTAGCTGCAACTCGGCTTTCTTAAAAAAGTTTTGGAGACCCCTTGTTATACGCAGTTCAAAAGGTATGTTTCCTGAATGTCCTGCATTCCGCTAACATTTTCTTTGCTTTGTGTCTATTAATTAATTTTTTCACTAAGCAATCTGAATATCCGTTATATCTAGCCACGTTTTTGACTATATCTACTTTCACTTAAGGGAAAATTTATTAGCCTATTTACTCCGAAATTTAAACCGGCCGTTTTTTGTGCAAACGTATGATGTGAGTCATTTCCATGTAACTTACAGTGGTAGGTCCCTTCCTGTGGACATCGAATTCAAGAGAGTCATTATTTTTATTAATTAGTGGATCTAAAAAAGGAAGTTTACTGTTAACTTCTAATTCGTGGGTGAATTTTATTCAATCAAACTGACAGTTCAGCCTTTTAATAAAATCATATACTTTGCATATATTTGTGATAAACACTACAAAAATATCGTTCACATAATGAAACCATGCTCTAGGAAAA
This sequence comes from Tillus elongatus, assembly GCA_964006375.1. NCBI lineage: Eukaryota > Metazoa > Arthropoda > Insecta > Coleoptera > Cleridae > Tillus > Tillus elongatus. The sequence goes on along the minus strand of OZ023262.1, from coordinate 33,286,503 downwards.
TACTTACATTTATTCTCTAAATCCGTCTCAAGTCTACTCATAAAAAGGTCTGCAATGAATGGAGAGAGTGGGTTGCCCATTTTCGTTCAAGAAACTCATTGCTAAATTGACAGCAACATATTTTATTTTAACAAAATATTTTTCAGAATACGTTCAATCCTACAGTGCAGCACCCAGCTACCCCCATATCGTATTGAGAAGTTTTACCAGCTCTAAGTGGTCATTTGGTTCTGGAAATGAAGCCCTGGTCCTTTCCCAATGGCAAAAAATGTTAAGTAAAATTCGCTTAATTTGATTGTTTTTCTTTAATTTATATTTCAATGTATATTGCAATATTACATTTAACTTTCTAGTTCAATTTATTTAATGTAATAATAATTACAGTTTTCACAGTTTGTCATCAAGTATCATTTTGCTTTGTTAATTAAGTACACTGTCAATATTCAGTACTTGATTTTACAGTAAATGATGTAAACCAGGTCTCTTTCTTTTCATTTTAGTGAATTTTCTTAAAAAAAATTCACTAATGAGGAGATCCCGACTTTTGAATTTTGAAAAAATTTCTTCAAATGAGCGCTAATTAGGCCCCCCAGAACACATATCCGGGGTCGGTTTAAATTTTTATATGTTTATATATATATATATATATATATATATATATATATATATATATATATATATATATATATATATGTGTGTGTGTATCACACCGATAACTCAAAAAATAATGGGCCGATTTTGATTAAATTTGATGAATAAATTCCTTTTGCAAATGGCTTAAATAAGTTCGTTAGCCAGGAAAATCGGTCCAGGTTTTCCCGGAAAATTTTGTGTTTTCTTTCGAAAAAAATTTATATCTCCGGAATTAACAAAGTAAGGGCAACCAAATTTCACACGCGGATTTATTTTATTACAGGCAAGTTACCTACCAAAATTTAGCTCCGTAGGTTAAAGGATAAAAAAGTTACAGGCATTCAAAGAAAAATAAATTTGGATTTTCCTCAAAACGTCAAAATTGCGATTTTAAACGTCAAAATTGGTGAGTACATTCCTTACGCAAGTCGCTTAGCTAATTTTGTTAGCCAGGAAAATCCGCCGAGGTTTTCCCGGAAAAATTTGTGTTTTCTTTCGCAAAATATTTATATCTCCAAAATTAACAAAGTAAGGACAACCAAATTTGGTAGGCTGGTTTATGTCGTTATAGGTGTGCCACCTACTAAAATTTAGCTCTATAGGTCAAAAGACAAAAAAGTTATGGGCATTTAAAGAAAAATAAATTGGGGGTTTCCTCAAAACGTCAAAGTGACAATTGAAAACGTCAAAATTCGCAACATTTTGGCAAATAACTTGAATCTAATACGATCTATGGAAAGAAAATGACTCAAGAAGAATGTTTTACATACACCGAACTCTTAGATTCAACCGTCATTGTCCTTCATTTTACTAAAATATTTCCAGAAAATTCATTTCTAATAGACCCTTTCTCTGATGCTTGGCAGTAGCCTTAGCTATAGAGTTTATTGTTTAATGGTATATAATTTTTGTCGAGTTTTCGTAAAAAATCAATAAAGCTCAATATATTCGTTATTATACAAGATATGAAAAAATATTGTATACATTAATTATACGGTGTTTTGAGCTACATCTTAAAAAATTATTGCGACAATCACAGGGTGGCCCATAAGTCGTTGGTGATACAAATAATTTTTTTTGTCGAAAACGCCTTATTTTTTTGCATTTTCCATCGAAATATAATGCATGTTTGTAAGTTAAGAAATTCTGGAGGAAGCAAGTGCGTTGTGGTTGCGAATTTTGATTAAATGCTTCATATTTGAAAAGCTCAATTTGCTATTAACCTATAAGGTTGACCAAGAAACGGATTTTTTCAGTAACACTTTTGGTTTACTTTTGGAAATTTCTGTACGTTTTCAAACAATCAAGTTATTTTGATGAAACATGGCACATTGTTTTTACTATATATGTTATACTGGTAATCAAATTTGATGCCTGCTTTTTCTATATAGGTTATACTGGTGACCAAAATTGATGTCTGCTTTCTTAAAAAGAAAACACACATATTTGCAATAAAAACATTTTTATGAAAATTCACTACCATAACGCACTTGCTGCGTCCCGAGATTTTTGTCAGTGCTTACATATAGACAATAATGGATAGAACTCACGTCCTATTTAATTTATATCTCATGCTCAAGTTACATATATTTCATCTATTTATCTATTATGTAGTTTTAATGACTACAAATGGCAATGCATTTTGAGGAGATCCCGACTTTTGAATTTTGCAAAAGTTTCTTCAAATAGCGCAAACTAGACCCCCTTGTACCCATATATATATATATATATATATATATATATATATATATATATATATATATATATATATATATATATATATATATATATGTAACACACCGATAACTTAAAAAATAATTAGCCGATTTTGATAAAATTTTCTAAGTATCTACGCTTTGTAAGTGGCTTCGACAAGTTTGTTAGACAGAAAAATATGCTCAGGTTTTCCCGAAAAATTTTGTCTTTTATATGGGAAAAAAACTATATCTCCAGAAATAACAAAGCAAGAGCAGTCAAGTTTGGTGCACATGTTTGTATTATAACGGGTGAAGCATATGACAAAATCTAGGTCTATAAGTTTAAAGCCAGGAAAGTTATGGCTATTTAAAAAATTGTGGTTCTCAAAACGTCAAAGTCACGATTTGGAACGTCAAAGTTGGCAACATTTAGGCAAATAACCTTTAACAAATACTAATTATATAAAGAAAATGTCGCAACAAGTGTATTCTGCAAACCCTTTCAGTTTCAACCGTCATTGTCCTTCATTTTACTAAAATATTTACCGAAAATTCATTTAAAATAGAGCCTTTCTCTGGCGCTTTGGCGGTAGTTTTAGTTAAGTTTATAGTTTCACGATCTATAATTTTTAACTAATTTTCGTAGAAAAATTCGTTAACGAGGAGACGGCGACTTTTGAATTTTGACAAGATTTTTTCAAATGAGCGCGAACTGGGCCCCCTAGAATCCATATCCGGGTTTACATTCACTTTTTATCTGTTTACATATATACAGGGTGACGCATTTCTACGATAAAGCTCAATATAATTGTTACTATACAATATACGAGAAAAAATGGTATACGTTAATTATAGGGTGTCTTAAACTGCATCTTATGAATTATATTGGCAATCACAAGGTGACCCATAAGCTCTTGGTGATCCCTTTTTTTTTCTAAAACCCTTATATTATTGAATTTTTGCATTTTTAATCGAAATGTGATGCATGTTTGTAAGAAAAATAAATCGAAACGCAGTAAACGAACTAAGTCGAAATGTCATTATTTACATTTTCAAAGTTGGATATGTTTTAAATAATTAGAAAATGGTGTATGGGCTTCTTAGATGCAAAATCAAACTCTCTAATAACTTGCGCCAAGATTCCCTAAACCTAATTCTTCAGGGTTTATTGCAATTATTTAAATTGGTTTGGCATGATCACGAATTCAAGACCAGAGGAGATGTAGTAGTAGTAGCAGTGGTGGGGAGGCTAACCCCAGGGAAGTAGACCAACACGGGCTCCTTGTGCCAACCATGGCAACCCAGCAACCATGCTCTACACTTCCTCGGTTCCGTCGCCAAAGCTCCTCGACCTCGAAATGAAGGCCATGACGGTCTTCCATTGGACGGTACTTACCTGGTTCCTCTCCAGAGTCCTCGAACCGAACAATTCTGCTCAAAGACTCCGAAAAGCCTCGCATTCACACAGGTAGTGGTAAGACATTTCTTCATTCTCGCCGAATTCCTGGCAAATGAGATTCCTCTCGATACCTATCAGTGTGAGGTGACTTCTAAGGGCGCAGTGACCAGGCAGCACCCCAAGCATGCGGCGAAGCGCAGGTCGACTCTTACCGAGTAGCCAGACAGTCTTATCTCTGCCCGGCCCCTTCACGAAGCCGCTCGTCTGCCTACAGCCACCGGCCGATCCCCAGTGCGTCTCCATGGCTTCCTCAGTCCAGCTGTCTAAGGCGACAGAGACTGTCTTCCTACTTATACCTATCGCAGGCTCCGGGCCATATAACGGCTGCCGGGAACCAAGTCTTGCAAAATCATTCGCCACATCATTCCCCGCTACGCCACAGTGTCCCGGAACCCACACCAGCGCACTCCTGAACCAGTGTTGACCAAATTCTGGCCGCGCAGACTGCCCGGGCCCTGGCTATCCGAGCAGATGTATACACATTTCTCTGGGCTCATCCTCACATCCTGTCGATTGGCTACAGACAGGAGAGCGTACACCTCCGTTTCGAATGCCGTGGTATATGCGCTCACTGCATAACTCTCGCGCAGCCCCAGGCTGTCGATGTTTATTCCTGCCCTGAAGAAATGTTGATCCTCCAGGCGCGATCCGTCGCTAAAACAGACCAGGCTTGCGGGCTGGAGTGTAACCTCATTTTCACTGCTCCCTACTGAAGATTCTGGGGGTATATGGACAAGTCAACCTAATATCGTCTTCTGCAATCCGTACCTTGATGGTGGAAACCGGAATTTCCTTTTCCACCTCTGTGGCTACTCTTGCTTGTCCTATTATTGCTCCCTCTCCGCACCAATTTCCAGAGTCCTGCATTCTAAGATGCGACGCCGTAGCCTCCCTTCTGATACAGAGGGGAAGCGGTGGCTGTATCAGCAAGACCTCTAGCGCGGCTGAGGGTGTCGTCCTCATGGCGCCTGTGATACCCAGAATTACTAGCCTTTGGGGTTTCGCCAGCTTCTTCGTAGTAGTTTGGTTCAACCCACACCACGAGACGAACGCCCCATAGAGGATTCTCGGCCTGAGGATCACAGTTTAAATTCAATGAACGATCCGAGGATTAAGTCCCCAGGTCTCCCTATCACTCGACGCAGCTGCCAGAGGGTCGCTATTCACTTCCTTGCTACTCGTTCTATTTGCGACCCAAATGTTAGTTTGGAGTCCAGGACCACCCCCAGATATTTGACCTCCCGCTCTAAAGCTAAATGACCAGAGGAGATAGCCTGAGCTAATAATTAGCTAAGGCTATATCTACCTTGTCTTTCCATTTCGCCGTCGTGCCAAAACAATTAAAAAAATGCTATTAACTCAAAAACCTGAAGAGTTAGGTATAGGGAATGCTTAAGTCATTGTAGAGTTTAATTTCGCATCGAACAAGTCTATAACATTTTACCAATTTCTGGTATATCCGGAAGCTCCACAATTTTAACATTATTTTAAGTCAACAGATCGTAGGCTCAAAAGGCTTCATCCAAAACTTTGTTTTGCTAGCTCTTGCTGTTCTCCATTTCTAACCAACGGCAACCATGGAAGACTTATATATATATATATATATATATATATATATATATATATATATATATATATATATATATATATATATATATATATATTATATATAGGAAAACTGACCCCGGATATGGGTTCTTGGCGTTCTTGTTCGCACTCATTTGCAGAAATTTTTTTAAAATTCAATAGTCAAGATCGCCTTATTAGTCAATTTGTTCTAAGAAAAAACACTATATATATATATATATATATATATATATATATATATATATATATATATATATATATATATATATATATATATATATATCCATATTAAGGAATGGCTAGGATCTTCAAAAGCCGATCCACAAGTCAGAGCAGCGGAGGCCTTTGCAGTCAGCAATTCTTTAGCCAATATGTTTCAGCAACCAACTTACTTTTCTCGCATCCCAACACACAGATGAAATCCCTTGGATCTCCTTCCTACTACAAAACCTGAATGCAATAAGACATCAGTCACCGCCCCCCTTGGTCGCTCAGACTACGTCATAGTCACTGCTTCCTATGCAATGCAACCCGAGATCACACAGTCATTACACCCACGTATCGTTTGGCACTACAACTCTTCGAACTGGGAAGAGATGCGGGATTACTTTTCCTCATTCCCGTGGGAGTCTGTCTGCTTCTCTCACCCTGACCCCTCTGATATCTCACAAAACGTCACCGAAATTATCCAAGCTGGCATAGAATTATTTATTCCACGTACACAGTAAACCTCTTCAGCCGCTCAAAAGCCCTGGTTTTCTAAATCATGTGACAAGGCCAGACTTGAAAAGGTCAAAGCTCACAAAACGCTTCTACACAATCCCAGTCAAGAAAACCGTCAAGCATTTAACGACGCAAGAAACAGCTTCGCCGCATTCTTTCTGAGGCAAAAAACTCGTTTAATAGTCACATCAAAAACAAAGTGCTCTCAAGCTCCAGCGGCAGCAAACCCTTCTGGACTCTTGCTAAATCTAGTGGGAATAATTTCTGCAAGAGCACGTTCCCACCTCCTGTTTCAGGGGATGAAATTGTTTTCAACGCCCTGGACAAATCTGGACTTTTTGCCTCGTTGTTCGCCGGCAATTCTACTCTCAACCCACCTCCAAATGTTCAACCATCAACAGTCCCCAATTTTGCGCATAAAATGACGGATATCATTTTCAAAACTAAAAAGGTACGAACGATGCTATCTTCTCTTAATACCAGGGAGCCCCTGGCCTTGACGAGATCCCAGCAATTGTTCTCAGAAAATGCGCACCAGAACTGGCTTCTGCCCTGACTCGTCTGTTTGAGAGATCTTATAATAGAGGCATATTCCCTAGTAACTGGAAAACTGCTCAAGTACAGCCCGTGCCCATGAAAGAATCCAAAGCGCTTCCTAGAAACTACAGGCCTATTTCTCTTCTTTCAGTCGTTTCTAAAGTGATGGAAGAGTATATAAACACCGAATTACTAAAATCTCTTGAAAAACACAGTCTAATCCACGACAGGCAGTATGGATTCCGTCAGCGCAGATCAACTGCCGACCTCCTTTGCTTTGTCACCCATTCTTGAAACAAGTCTATGGAACTACAGGGTGAATCCCAGATTGTCGCTCTATACATATCCAAAGCATTCGACCAGATCTCACACGCGCGCTGCTTAACAAACTTCCGGCGTATGGCCTACCACCAAAACTATGTACCTGGACAGCAAATTTACTCTCCAACCGGAGCATTCCTGTTGTCGTGGATGGCCATTCCTCTAAACTGTATCTAATTAATGCAGGAGTCCCTCAAGGTTCAGCTTTAGACCCTACTTTGTTTCTTTTCCACATCAATGACCTCCTCTCTAGCACATCCAACCCTCGTGGTGTGTTGTTTATATATATATATATATATATATATATATATATATATATATATATATATATATATATATATATTTATATATATATATATATATATATATATATATATATATATATATATATATATATATATATATATATATATATATATATATATATATATATATATATATATATATACATATATGTGTGTTTGTGCATGTGTGTAGATATAAAGACTAAAATTCACTTCGAATATGGAATCGAGAGCCTAGTTCGGGTTTAGTAGAATTTTCTTTTTATTTGTTACCTCAGAAAACGAAAATATCCTTTATAAAAATTCGTTAAAACTGGAAACGCTTTTATATTATTTGCACTACACAGCTCGTCTCTACAAACTAAAGCACATGATTTTGTTGTTTTTTGGGATAATATAAGTAATCAAACTTTACTATCTCTCTCTATCCAACATATTCTTTAAAACTTACACGTAATTTTCCTTGAACTAGGTGCTAAAATTCATTAAATTAACCCGGCGAAGGCGTCACCTAGTGTTTGAGATCTTACACAACTGCCACCACCGGGGCGGTATTAAAACTCAATATTAATATGCGCTACACGCGAAGACTGCTGCTTAATAAAGGTGAATTCTTGTAATAATTTATCTCTATACACGCCTAGGGTAGCAATATATAAGAAGGAAAGTTAATTGATTCCCCGCTTAGCACCTTAAAAACGACTGGTGAACATAATATTAAGGGTAATGGTCTCGTAGCAGTTGTATTTCGTCTATGTGCCGGGTGGCAACACGAAAATTTACCGTGTTCGTTTTTAGTGAATTTTCTTAGAAAAAATTCACTAATGAGGAGATCTCGACTTTTGAATTTTGAAAAAATTTCTTCAAATGAGCGCGATCTAGGACCCCTAGAACCCACATCCGGGGTCAGTTTCAATTTCTATATGTTATATATATATATATATATATATATATATATATATATATATATATATATATATATATATATATATATATATATATATATATATATATATATATATATATGTATCACACCGATAACTCAAAAAATAATGGGCCGATTTTGATAAAATTTGGCGTGTACCTTTCTTTTGTAAATGGCTTGGATAAGTTTGTTAATCAGGAAAATCGAATGAGGTTTTCCGGGAAAATTTTGAGTTTTCATTCGAAAAACATTCTTATCTCAAAAAATAATGGGCCGATTTTAATAAAATTTGGCGCGTACCTTCCTCTTGTAAATGGCGTTGACAAGTTTGTTAGTCAGGAAAATCGGACGAGGTTTTCCGGTAAAATTTTGAGTTTTCATTCGAAAAAAATTCTTATCTCAAAAAATAATGGGCCGATTTTAATAAAATTTGGAACGTACCTTCCCCTTGTAAATGGAGTTGACAAGTTTGTTAGTCAGGAAAATCGGACGAGGTTTTCCGGAAAAATTTCGAGTTTTTATTCGAAAAAAAATGTTATCTCAAAGAATGATGGGCCGATTTTGATAAAATTTGGCATGTACCTTCCCTTTGTAAATGGCTTTGACAAGTTCGTTAATCGAAAAAATCGGACGAGGTTTTCTGGAAAAATTTTGATTTTTTATTTGAAAAAAAAATTGTCTTAAAAAATAAAAAAATTATAATAACCAAAATTGGTAGGTAGGTTTACGATATAAAAAGTAAACTATACACCAAAATTTAGATTTCTATGTTACAGGAAAAAAAGTTATAATAAAATATGTTGTGCCAGATCATTTCTATGAAAATTCACTACCATAACGCACTTGCTGCGTCCAGGCTTTTTAAAAATATACATATGCTTGTGTATATATATATATATATATATATATATAGATATATATATATATATATATATATATATATATATATATATATATATATATATATATATATATATATATATATATATATATATATGCTTTATTTGTTTGCTGTACTTTTTGTGATTTTTATTGGTTTACGTGAACTGCAGCTTCGAACCGTCCCGATTTATCATCAGCACGCTACTGACTGTGATCGTTCCTGTGTGATATATGTCTCAGATTGTACGTGGCGCCTGCGCGTTGTGCTTCTATTGGTCGGTTTACTGTTCTCTGATTGGTTCTGTCTTCGGACTGTGTCGTCTGTATCGATCTTCTGTCTTGATCAATGTGGTTGGATAATTTGTCTATTTGTATGGCTTTTATTAACTTTTGTTTAAATGTTTGTACTTGGATTAGTTCTGACATTAACTGTTTCTTATTGTTGTTTGTTGAATGTAGTATTGTTCCCAGATTTCCATTTTTTGTAGTATTTAATATGTTTCATTAGTTGTATTTGGTTGATATCTGGTTTTTGGTCTTTTCTGTTGTGAATGTGTGTAGCTACGTTTGATTTGTAGCTAGCTATGTGGATTTTATCTGAGGCTGAAATATGTTCCTTGAAACTTGTTTCTATTGATTTTTCTGCCATTCCTATATTCTTTTATTGCGTGTGTTAATATGCTATATGTTAAAAAATCACAAAAAGTACAGAAAACATATAAAATGTAAATTTAAAAGTGATTACAGTGTAGTGCAACATTCCAAAAGATATATATATATATATATATATATATATATATATATATATATATATATATATATATATATATATATATATATACTCTGTCTATAAAGTAACGCATAAGTTCAATAAAACTGAACCATTATTCAGAAAAATAAAAAAATAGGTTGAATTTTATTTTCGAAAACTAACTTTTCAATAAAAATTTTCCCCTATCATTATACCTTTTCAAGGGATACCAAACCCTTCAAAATTTTTAAATTGGATGGTGGGTAGTGTCTCATCCTTTTAAAGCTAATCCAGTTCTATATTCACAACACCATTTTTTGTGTGGGTAGGAATAAAATAACGTGAGTAATAACATTTGTATAATCAGTAACACCTAGCACAAGTGAAGCCTATAAAGAATTACAAAGTTCAGTCTTATCTAATCAAATCTTGCAAATGCCTCTCTTCTTGTGTCTGACAATATCCAAAACGGTAATCAAATTCTTGTTAGACTCTATTTATAATCTCTGGAGAAATGTTGATACATTCAAGTTTAATTCTTGTTTTTAGTTCGTCGATAGTATCTGGTTTAATTTTCAATACCACATTCTTCAAATGATCCCACATTAAAAAGGCTGAGAGAGTTAGGTCAGGTGATCTTGCTGGCGACTCGATTGCACCACACCTGCCAATCCATATGTTGCCAAATTTTTGATTCAGATACAGGCTTCACTGGTGTTAGATGAAACTAATAATACAAATGTTATTACTCACTTTATTTTATTTGTACAAAGAAAATAGGTGTTACTGAATAGAGAATTGTAATAGCTTAAAAAAATATATCACACTACCTACCATCCAATTTCAAAATTTCGAATGGGTAGCTACCCTTTGATGGAGTGCGACGATAGGTGTGATATTTTTATATCAAAAAGTTAGTTTTTGAAAATTAATATATATATATATATATATATATATATATATATATATATATATATATATATATATATATATATATATATATATATATATATATATATATATATATACAGGGTGCGAGATTTCGCTGGTAAAGCTAGACTGTGCTTATGCTAATGGCATTATCAAAGAATTCACTTCATAAAATCACTAGGCAGCATATACTTCATAACTTAAAATTATTTCCACCACCATTATCACCAACTTCGTTATTTTAAATTGAACACTCTGTATATTTTCATTTTTTCAGATTCCTCGAGTGATTCTACGTCGAAAATATATACAGTAGTATGAGCGGAAACCCATCCGTTTTTGAGTTATTTCTTCTTTTTAAAAAATAATGGCCATTGCAGTCTCTATTTTACAAGTCTCTAACTTGGTAAGTGATAAAGCAAGGACCATCATTTTAGCAAAGCAGGTGCGCCATACTATTGTTATTATCTTAATGTACACTAAATAGTGACTAGATATACAGTGCGTTCACAAAATGGCATCCACTTCTGACAACTTCAACAATCAAAAACTATTTTTTTTTCAAATGGAACACGCTGAATATTATTATATTGTTGAACTTGAAATTTCATTACCTTTCATCCTATGTATGCATACATATACAAAAACTTAAAATATTTTGAGATATATGATGAAACAACAAATTTAGAATGAATTATACGGCTGTTCGTGTGTAGGAGCTAAGAAAGACCCAGTATAAGCTAATTAGTTGGACTTTTAATAATTTATTTAATCGATTTCCTGATAAGCCACTCTTATTTTGGAAATTATGAAATCAGAGACACACCTAATATTCATTATATTTTTTACGAATTTTATGCAAAGTCTATGCAGTTAAAAGTAGGAATACCAACACATTTAATGAATATTCAACCTTTCACTTGGTTACAGCACTTTATTCTAAACACTGTACATCAACATTTTTCCCTTTAATCATGTTGACTGCTTTGCTTTACTTTTCATTAACAGGCTTTACATATTACCTGCTCTTGTTTACAAAGTGTGCTTTGCTCAGAAATTTAAAAGTTGACAAACTCACCCGTGACCCCACTTGACACTGTCAAAAAGTATTCTGTTAATTGTAGTTAAAAAAATCTTCCGAAAATAAAAATAATAATTCTGAAGCCGAATTACGAGATATGCTCTTAGCTTTGGGCGAATGTGATAGATTACATTATTAGCATCCAGAATTTATCACCAACGTTTTCCTGACAGGCGTCAGACGTCATTCGAAAGGCTAAACACCTGTTTTCCACTACAACCAGTGTAAAATATTGCAATAATGCCAGGGGTCCGTACAAAAACGTGGAGCTAACGCCATTATGTATAATTTTATTTGTGATTGAGGATCCATAAACCAGTACGAGAAGAATATCAAGACAACTTAACATAAGCGATTGGTCAGCAAGAAAGGCTTGGAAAAGGAACCGTTACCGTGCCTACCATGTTTCAAGGCAGCACGCTTTACAAGAGGCAGACTACAGGAATAGGGTGCAATTTTGTGAGTGGGCAGTAGAAATGATGGACAATGATCCCAATTTCTTTGAATATGTACTTTCCAGTGATGAATGTTCATTTAGTAGTACCGGTAAGCCAAACCAACACAATCTTCACTACTATGCAGATAGTAATCCCCATTTTAGGCATACCGTGGACAACCAACATCGATGGACTGTAAACGTATGGGCAGGATGTTTATGAAATTACATCATTGGGCCATATTTTTATGAAGGTATTCTGACAGGCCAAGGGTACGTTAATTTTTTAGAAAATATTTTGCCTGAATATTTAGATAACGTGCCATTAGAAACGCTGCGACGAATGTGCGCCAACAGGATGGCGCACCACCTCACACAACGCTACGTGTCAGAGATTGGCTAAATAATAATTTTCCTAATTGCTGGATTGCTCGCGGGGGACCAGTTCCCTAGCCAGCTCGGTCTCCGGACCTCACATCCTGTGATTTCTTTTTGTGGGGGGTATATTAAGGATCTTATTTATGTTTTGCAACTAATCACTGCAGAGGACATGATTCTTGGAATTAGGGAAGCATTCAACTCGATAACACCAGCAATATTGCAAAATGTTAGAAACTCTTTTAGACGAAGGGTGCATCTATGTCTGCAGGAAACTGGACGTAACTTTGAACATCTTCTTTAGTTTACTTTCATTAATATTTGTTATCTCATTGTTTGTTATAGACGTTCCAATCCTTTCTAAAGTTTTTAAGTTATATTTTTTTATTGTTATCAAATATGCACTATGCAAAACCTTTACTTAACGTATTATCTTTAAACTTTATGATATTATTTTTCAATAAACAACTAAATAATGCTTAAGGGGTTTTATTCCGAATTGTAAAGTATTCAAAGTCTAACTAATTAGCTTATACTGGGTCTTTCTTAGCTCCTAGACACGAACAGCCGTTTAATTCATTCTAAATTTGTTGTTTCATCATATATCTTAAAATCTTTTGAGTTTTTGTATAGGTATGCATACATAGGATGAAAGGTAATGAAATTTCAAGTTTAACAATATAATAATATACAGGGTGTTCCATTTGAAAAAAATAGTTTTTGATTGTTGAAGTTGTCAGAAGTGGATGCTTTTTTGTGAACGCACTGTATATCCAGTCACGCTTTAGTGTACATTAGGATAATCACAATAGTATTGCGCACCTGCTTTGCTAAAATGATGGTCATTTCTTTATCACTTACCAAGATAGAGATTTGTAAAATAGAGACTGCAATGGCCATTATTTTTGAAAAAGAAGAAATAACTCAAAAATGGATGGGTTTCCACTCATGTTACCTTTTACATTTTCGACGTAGAATAACTCGGGAAATCCGAAAATGTTAAAATATACAGGGTGTTCTATTTAAAATAACGAAGTTGGCGAATGGCCAGCTCAAACGGAACATCCTGTGTATTCGGCAATAATTTTAGGTTATGAAGTGTATGCAGCCTCGTGATTTTCTGGAGTAAAATCCTTGATAATGCCATTAGTGTAGGCACAGTCTAGCTTTACCAGCGAAATCTCGCACCCTGTATATATATATATATATATATATATATATATATATATATATATATATATATATATATATATATATATATATATATATACATACATCCGAGCGATAACTCAAAAAATACTAAACTGATTTCAATCAAACTTGACAAAAACCGAGCTCGTTAATCAGCCTTTATCCGCAATTTTTTCCGGTGGCAAATCATCGAAAACTTTTTGAAAACGCTATATTGTTGTGTCATAGTAACTGGAATGGCTAGAAATAGTGCAAGTAAACTGATGCTGTGAATTTTAAGTAATTTGGTGCACAATATTTAGGGTTTTTTCCTAATTAAAAATGAAATCCCAAATACATGCGTTGAGACGACTTAGTGGTTAAAATCCAATGCCTGACAGATGGAGTAGTTAACTTTCACGTGTAGATTGGTTCATATAACAGGTATAAACCATACATCAACATTAACCAAACTAAATATATACTAGGCATAAAACCTACTGCCTGAACCAACAATCGTGAAATCTCGGCAGAATTATGGAAAATGACAGACGACAATTTGCCAATTGATTGTTATTTAATTGGGGGATTCTATCAATTATTAAAAGACAACATATTTGTACCTTTATGAACGGCCTAAAACACAGTTTAAGCGCAGTACATATATATTATCGTGTCGTATAGCATACTAAATATGTAAAGAAAATCAAGCCATGTCTCAATAAAAATGATTCTAAAATAGTTTCTTTTATCTTTAAACTTAAACATAAGACGTCATATAAGACCGAAGCAGCCGTGTTATGTGTTTCAATGATAATTCTACTAATTCTGTAATTAATTACGCATATACTTTGAATATAATATCCCGGGCATGAAGCCGATCTAAAGTATCACGCAAATAAAACATTAGTTGAAGTATACTTAGATGGCGCCGGGACATCGCCATTGCCTCCTATGCGATCGAATACAGCTTGACGAATGTATGTTTCTTTATGGTTTATTTTGACATTTGAAGAAACAATAGTGCCCATATTTCATACGTTTTGAACAAGATCTCATTTTTGTTTAAAACGCCTGAATAAGTTTGTCACTTTTGAGTCTGAAATTATAATTTTGTTATTGTTGATATTGAAAAAACCAGTTTGATTAAGTTGACTCAAACGAAATCATACTGGGATTAATAAGGAAAAATAACAGCTACGTTTGTAATTTGGCAGATACTTTATTTTTCTAAATATGAATTGAGTTTCCTTCTGAAAATATTTTGTATAATTTGAATGAAATTTGTCATACAAGTTTCTTTTAAAGAAACTTACACTGTCTACAGTAATGGCAAAATTTAATTCTTTAACTTCATAGAAAATTGAGTTTTGGGCATTTTTCTCAACAAGAGTTAGAACATAAGATGTTTTTGATAATAGAGAGATATCGATGGTAACACTTTCGAAATAATTCTTCAAATGTGCGCGTACTAGGACCGCTCAAATCGGTTTTTAAGGTCCGTGTAAGTTTAAAGTATTTACTTTACTAATAGGCCATATAATAATAGTGTACAATTATGAAAGTTCGTTACTATAGCGCACTTGCTGCGTCTCGAAATTTTTTAATTACTTTGACAGGGATGCTAATAATTAGTTTTGAGGGTTATCATTAACACATTGGTAAGTCTTAAAACATTGCATCGATCTACCCAGATATCTAAAACCAATTACGTTTAAATGTACAAGTATTTGATGAGAATTCAATAAATCTAAGGACTCTCCGCCGATGCATTTTTCCGACCCGTACACCTGTATATAGGGTGGCGCATTGAAAACGAAACAGATCGATTTGCGTCGAGAGAAATTTTTCTTTTAAAAGACTCTGAAACACGTCAATTTTAATATTGAGGGGGGCATGTTTTGACATAAAACTCAACTTTGTCACATCAACCCCTTTATTTTAACACTTATATTTTAAATAGGGAACATGGGTCGAGTGTTACATCATTTGAACGCTTTTTCTTTTCTGAATTCAGCATACAAATTTTATCAACTCCTCTAAAAGTTATTCACAGTTGAAGATGCAATAACGCATTTCACTCATTCCGATAAGACATGTGCTGATAGTCAATGTTTTGTTGATTTGTAAACAAAAAATTGACTATCAGAACATTTCTTATCGGAATGAGAGAAATGAGGTTTGTTATTTAAGTTTATCAGTCGGTTTGATACTTGATAGTACTACCGAAAATTATTTTCACAATGGTGTATTCTGTAGAAGAAACAGTTGAAATAATTACTCTTTTTTTCAAAAACGATGACAGGTCCAACCGTACCGCAAATTTGTTTAATGAACGACATCCGAACAGACATGTTAACAGAAAAAACATTTTGGAGTTAATTGCAAAGTTTCGACAAAGTGGTTCAGTAGTCAACAAACAACGGGATCCTGAACGTGAGTTTTCGGTTAGAAATGAGACTACTGATATTGAAGTTGTAGGACAAATTGCTGCAGACCCGACTTTGAGCACGAGAAAATTGGCCACTGTTTCAAACATCAAAAGAAGAACTATTCAGCGAATATTGAAGCATCATAAATTTCACGCGTATAAAATTCATGTTGTACAAATAATCCAAGAAATTTTCACGAAGTCCACACTCAAACTCCACAGAAATTGAATGTCTGGACTGGCATTTTTGTAGACCGTTTGATCGGACCAATTTTTCTTGATGGCAATTTGAGTGGCGAAACGTATTTGAAGTTACTAGAAAATATCGTTTACCCTCTACTAATTGACATTGTTGAAAATGATTATCCCTATCAAGAAAATCAATTAGTCTTTCAACAAGATGGAGCCCTCCGCATTTTTTACAACGTGTTAGGGAGTTTTTGAACAGATAGTTTCCAGGGCAATGGATTGTGTGTAGACGTGCTATTGAGTAGCCACCTAGATCACCGGATTTAACTCCTTTAGACTTCTTTCTATGGGGCTATTTAAAGAGTGGAATTTACACAACAGAACTGGAGTCTCTGGAAGAATTACGACGACGCATTTTTGAAGAATGCCGTCTAATAACTCCACAAATGCTCTAGAATGTCAGAGCTGGTTTTGAACAAAATTTGTACTTTTGTATGGAAGCTGGTGGTCAACAATTTGAACACTTACTTAACTGAATAATCATTTTTGAACGTTTGGTTTTGTTTTTTAGTTTTTTTTTTTACGAAAAATTGACCAATTAGTGCATATTTTATGACAATGAATGAATTACGTTCTTGCAACTCCAACTGTGAATAATGTTTAAACGAGTTGATAAAACTTCCAAAAAAATTAGTGTGCTTAATTAAGAAAAGAAAGAGCTTTCAAATGATGGAACACTCGATCCACATTCCCTATTTAAAATATAAGGGTTGTTATCACGACCCTTAAGGGGTTGATGTGACATAGTTGAGTTTTATGTCAAAACATGTTCCCCTCAATATTAAAAATGACGTGTTTCAGCGTTTCTTATTAAAAAAAAAACTCTTTGGGCGCAAATCGGTCTGTTCCGTTTTCAATGCGCTACTCTGTATACAACATTATTTTGGACAATCAAGTATTTTCAAACAAAGGTGTCTTTCTTTAACAACTTTGTTTCGATAAGGAATTATTACAAAAATATTTGTTTGCGCAAGACCCATATTAAAACGCCCCGGACATATTATTGTTATTATTCAATATGGAACACGCAATATTAAATTTCAACTGCCATTTTTTATCCCTTCCTCAAACAGCATTATTAGTCGCACACATATGAAAGTTTCTTTGACACAGAATAAAAGATCGCGCAGATTTTTTCTCTTTATTTACAATCTAAACTTTAGTATTTCACGTCTGTTCGGCTGAAAAGTGGGCTTTCAGACTGCTTGGTGCTTTTCAGGGGTTTTTAGGGTCAGATTTATTGACCACTCACAGACGACCTCTTATTCACACACCGCTGGCCTTAACATACAGAGAATATTTATTTCTGGCCAGTTCTTTGACGGTGTTCTCTGGATTTAATAGGTACTCGTTGTTTACCGAAGAGAGAGGTGTATTGACAGCACAACGATTACACACCCCACGGTCTCCGACGGCAATACAATGGTGACACAAATAACGCAATATCAGAATTTATCACTTAAGAATTCTGCCGATGCCATTATCGATATTCCGCTCTGTTAGGCTAGAAGGGCCATATTTGTTAAATAGCTGATTTTGAGAAATTTAGAATTTTCCCTAGTGTAATTTGCCAGCTATTTAATTTAAAATAAGTAGGCGAAAATAGAACTGCAAAAAGGAAAGTAAACTGTAAATATCGTCAGTGTAAACAAACCATGCACTAAGGTGAAATGCAATGTTGCCAATGTTTCTGAAAATTAGAATTTTAATACAAGCTTGTGAGGAAAAAAAAATGAAAGCGTTCATACTTGTTGAGTTACTTCAATTGGTTTGCAATTTCTAGCACATACTAAAATTTATGATAGTCTGGAGTCCCATGAAAATGACGCGTTCGGAGAGGTTTTGTTTTATATTGTTGCGTTTTCTCCGGGTTCTGGAAAAGTGAGACTTTAAATTTTAACAAAACAACTTTATTTACACTCTAAATATGGATACAATAAAATTTCTAGAATATCTCTCTCACAAAACACTTAATTTACTGGCCTTACAATTACTAATCTGCACACAAGTTACTATACTGGAACTACAGTCAAACACTTCACACTGATTACTGCTCCTTCAAGTCACTTCACATTCTCTAACTGAACTGTCTGGCTTGCTTTCGCGTTTATATACTCGCCGTACCTTCCACCACTTTCTGGAGCGTTCCATTCCAGAATTTTCCAGGACCTTCTTTTACTGGAAGGTTCTGTAAATACAGATCGGTCCCGTGTGTATACAGGGGGATGCATATACAGGATGATTCAAATGTGGTCATCACTCCTATGTTACACAAGAGGTGTTTCTCGTAATATAAGATCTCTCTGCGTATACAGGGTGTAAGGGTTCTCTGCGCATACAGGGTGCGTATAAAGGTTGTTCGGAATGTGCAGACCTCAGTTATCCGTTCCGACCTGGTACAAGTTGGTAACTTCGTTATTTCTGGTCCTAGAGGGTTGAGACTTCGCCTGAGGGGGGTCACCCCAGGCACCCCCAGGGGGGTGGGGAGGCCGTGTTACCAGATTGTGCAAAAATTCCCAGATGTTGGGGAAATTCTGGAGATGTGGCAACACCGCACCTACGTCTATTGAAGCGCTTTGTAACACTATTGTCAGTCTAAAATATCGAGACGCAGTATACAGGGCAGCTCTCAAATAGTGACTGAATTTGGAAAAATTCAGCCCGCAGTAACCCAATTTTTTCAAATCGAACAGGTTGTATTTTGTGTTTCAGAAGTGAACGGCATGCCCTTTGCTACACATTTTTGATACAGACTTTAGTTTTGGACATATTTACATTTATAAGCGCATACCATGATTCATGTAGGGAATACTTCTACAGTTTCTTTGTTTTTTGTTTCAAATTTTTAATGCAAAATTATATCTGATACTTTAATGAAATGTGGTACATTATTGTTTCTACCATATAGGTTATACTGGTAACCAAATTTGATGCCTGCTTTCTTTACAAAAAGACATGTTGATTTGCTATTAAAAACCTTTTGGTGAAAATTAATTATATATATATATATATATATATATATATATATATATATATATATATATATATATATATATATATATATATATATGTATATGTATATATATATATATATATATATATATATATATATATATATATATATATATATATATATATATATATATATATATATATATATATATATATAGGGTGATTCATAAGTGGTGACCAAAAATGACACCCCATCTTTGAACAATTTTAGACAGGGTATGTCCTATAAAAATTTTTCCTATAATGCTTCATTAAAAAGATACAGGGTGTTGAAGTTAAATTTCAAAAAATAAAATTTCCCAATTTTTAAAAAAGTAGCACATATATTTTGCTGAAAATTCGCATGCGTAGGCCGCTATATAAGGCGCGTATTCTACCATAGCAATTGAAGCGGATAATCCAGCAGTGGCGCGCGTACCCACATGTCATTGGTTATCCCTCAAGAAAAAAAACGGGTACCCCAATGATGTTTTTTTTTTATTTTTAATTTTTTTAATCTTACTTTCATTCGTGAACAGAATGACTTTCTTGATAATTTTCTTTACGACGCTTATTTTACGAGTAAGCAATGAATCAGGTAAGTGTTTCAGAGCACAGTTCATGATTTGTAATCAGTCGTTGTTTGGTAGAAAATCGCAATTATACACTTTTATGCCTCCTTTCGCCTGAACATGACATCTTTTTAACATGGAAAATTTAATGTCTTGATAATTTTTTGTACGACGATTATCGTTGTTGTATTTTAGTAAGTAGTAGTCTGGTTTGCCAAAGTTGTCATTAAGTGTCACTTGACGTTTAGGTTAACAAGTTATTATTTTGAATAGGTGTAAGTGGTAAACTTTATAAAATTGCAAAATTTTCTACTCTTTTACTTCTTATAATAGAGTACAGCTCAGAAGAGTATGCAGATATAATTTTTATCTCCGGATATGCTGATGGAAATGCTCTAGCTGCTTGTCGGGAATATCAACGTAGGTTTCCCACTCGCCGTCAACCTACATCGAGTTTTTTCTCGATCGTTTTCAAGACTTCGGCAGTGCGGTATTGGACAACGTCCTGACCCTAGAGCTAATGGTAGAAGACAACATCAACTTGAAGACAAAGAGAGAGTGGTGGATGCAGTGATGGATCAACCTTCTGCAAGTACTCAGAGGATTGCCACGCAGTTACAATATTCTCAAAGGTTTGTTTGGAGAACTTTACATCGAGAAGCCTTACATCCATATCATCGACAGAATGTTCATTGCCTTCTACCTGGAGATAATGTGCATCGACGAGTCTTTTGTGAATGGATGGTGGAAATGAACAATCAAAATATCTTATTTCCTAATCTAATCTTCTGGTCTGACAAATCAACATTTACAAGAAATGGTATTTATAATTCTCATAATGAGCATGTCTGGTCATTGGAAAATCTACATGCAACAAGGACTCGCACATTTCAACATAGATTTTTCATTAATTTATGGTGTGGTATTTTTAACGGCTCACTGTTCATGGAAGTCCTGCCACAACGTTTAAATGGATCTTCGTACTTAGCGCTCCTAGAAAACCGTGTAGAAAACATTCTAGATGACATTCCACTAGCAACAAGAGGTATAATGTGGTACCAACATGACGGTGCACCAGCGCATCATAGTCGAAACGTTGTTACATGGCTACATGAACATTATAATGAAAGATGGATTGGCAGAACTGGACCAATACATTGACCTGCAAGATCACCGGACATAAATCCACTTGACTTCTATCTTTGGGGTGATTTTAAGCGACTGGTCTACAGTGAACAAACAAATACACCAGAGCGGCTACAACAACTGATAAATAATGCTTTTCGTCATATTCAAGCAACAACGAATCCTCAAGACATTAAATTTTCCATATTAAAAAGATGTCGTGCGTGTATTCAGACCAATGGAGGCATTTTTTAACATTTATTGTAATAAATAAATTACCATAAGCCTGATAAGAGTGTATCATTGCGATTTTCTACCAAACAACGACTGGTACAAAATCATGAACTGTGCTCTAAAACACTTACCTGATTCATTGCTTACTCGTAAAATAAGCGTCGTACAGAAAATTATCAAGAGAGTCATTTTGTTCACGAATGAAAGCAAGATTCAAAAAAATGAAAAATAAAAAAATATATCATTGGCTCACCCATTTTTTTCTTGAGCGATAACCAATGACATGTGGGTACGCGCGCCACTGCTGGATTAGCCGATTAAATTGTTATGGTAGAATACGCGCCTTCCATAACAGCCTACACGTGCGAAGTTTCAGCAAAATATATGTGCTACTTTTTAGTGAATTTTCTTTAAAAAAAATTCACTAATGAGGAGATCCCGACTTTTGAATTTTGAAAAAATTTGACCGCGAACTAGGCCCCCTAGAACACATATCCGGGGTCAGTTTCAATTTTTATATGTTTATATATATATATATATTTATATATATATATATATATATATATATATATATATATATATATATATTTATATATATATATATATATATATATATATATATATATATATATATATATATATATATATATATATATATATATGTATCACACCGATAACTCAAAAAATAATAGGCCGATTTTGACTAAATTTGGTGGAAAAATTCCTTTTGCAAATGGATTGGAAAAGTTCGTTAGCCAGGAAAATCTGCCCAGGTTTTCCCGGAAAATTTTGTGTTTTCTTTTGAAAAAAATTTATATCTCCGGAATTAACAAAGTAAGGGCAACCAAATTTAATACGCTAGTTAATATCCTTATAGGTAAGCTACCTACCAAAATTTAGCTATGTAGGTCAAAAGACAAAAAAGTTATAGGCATTTAAAGAAAAATAAATTGGGGTTTTCCTCAAAACGTCAAAGTTGCGATTTAAAACGTCAAAATCGGCAACATTTAGGCAAAGAACTGGAATCTAATACGGGATATGGAAATCAAATGTCTCAAAAAGGATGTTTGACAAACTCTAAAGTCTTAGTTTCAACCGTCATTGTCCTTCATTTTACTAAAATGTTTCCAGAAAATTCATTTCAAATAGACTCTTTCTCTGATGCTTGGCAGTAGCCTTAGCTTTAGAGTTTATCGTTTAATGGTATATAATTTTTGTCGAATTTTCGTAAAAAGTCAATAAAGCTCAATATATCCGTTATTATACAAGATATGAAGAAAATTTGTATATATTAATTATAGGGTGTCTTGAGCTACATCTTAAAAAAATATTTCCACAATCACAGGATGGCCCATAAGTCGTTGATGATACAAATTTTCTTTTTTTTTCTAATCAAACACGCCTTATGTTATTGCATTTTTGAATTTTTAGCGATGCATGTTTGTAAGAAAAGAAATTCGGGACGCAGCAAGTGCGTTATGGTAGCGAATTTCCATTAAATGCTTCAAATTTGAATGGCCCAATTTGCTATTAACCTATAAGGTTGACCAAGAAACGAGTTTTTCCGGGAACACTTTAAGTTTACTTTTGGAAATTTTTGTACATTTTCACACAATAAAGTTATTTTTATGAAACATGGCACATTGTTTTTACTATATAGGTTATACTGGTAACCAAAATTGATGCCTGCTTTCTTAAAAAGGAAACACACATATTTGCAATGAAAAACATTTTAAAGAAAATTCACTACCATAACGCACTTGCTGCGTCCAGAGTTTTTTAAAAAATTGGGAAATTTTATTTTTTTAAATTCAACTTCAACACCCTGTATCTTTTTAATGAAGCATTATAGGAAAAATTTTTATAGGACATACCCTCTCTAAAATTGTTCAAAGAAGATGAGGGTTTCATTTTTGGTCACCAGTTATGAAGTCTTAAGTAATAGTAATGGTACACAGAGCAATGGCGAATTCTTGGTAAAAAAAAATTATGCCAGTTAGCCACATTTATGTTATTCCTAAAGTTAATAATAACCGAGATACAGGTGTCAAAGTTAAAAAATTAAATCCCATTTTGTGTACTATCTTTGAAACACTTCGAGATAAATCCACGAATTTTTGTATTCGGGCGTTTCTTTGTGATGAGAAATTCAAATTCGTTAATAATTTGGATGTGTTTTGTAGTGGGCGCCACAGGCGGCTATCAGGATCTGATTTGTTCCAACTTTTTTTGGCCACACTGTATGTCATTGTGGACCCAAAAAATCATTGCCCCTATCTTTTTTGCATAAAAAAGATATACGTTATTAAAGTCGCTAGGGGTAACGGTTTCCGAAAAAATGCATTTAAAGCTGATGCACGAAAAAAGAATATAAATTTCTTCTCTCTGTGGTGTAATAATTCTGGGACATTTATTCACCGTAGTAGCCTATGGAACAGTAACTAATGAATGATAAGACTTATGAAAACAAATAAACTGTCAAACTAAAATTCAGTTTAAGAGAAGTGTGTTTGCTTTCTGATTCTTTTGCAAATAAATTTACAATTTCATCAAAATGCCGAGACATAATATTTATTCCAATGTAGAAATGAGAGACATGGTGTGTCTAACCGCCCAGGGAAATAAAATGGGCGTCAAGCTTAGCGTTATTTAGAAATGTACCCCAATCGACATCAACCAGACTTCAAAACTTTTTAGAGAATTTACGATCGATTGGGTGATACTAGCTCCTTTCAGCATAATAAAAAAGTCTTAGCACGTCGTAAAAGTATCACACCAGAGCAAGAAGACGAAATTGTAGTAGCCGTTGCCGATACTCCAGAAATAAGTAGAACACATTTATGGCGGCTCGTGCAGGAATAAGTCAAAAATCAGTATGGCGAATTTTGCATGAAGAAAAACTACCCTTATCATTTTACGCCAGTGCAACACTTACTTGCAGTTGACCTTCAAGCACGATTGCAATTTTGTAAATTAGGTCGCATGCGCCATATAATGAGATTTACGTTTTATTAATAAGATTCTGTTTACGGATAAGGCAACTTTTACTCGTCGAGGAATATTCCATTTTCGAAACAAACATGTGTGGGATACAGGCAACCCTCACCTAACTACAGACCGCCATTTTCAACACGAATTTAAAATTAATATTTGGCGGGGAGTTATTGACAATTAGTTCTTATTACCACCCAAATTGAATGGTCCTCTGTACTTACAGTTCCTCCAAATTGAACTAGGGAACATTCTGGATGATATGCCTCTGAATTTAGGGCAAGTAATGTTTTTTATGCAAGATGGGGCACCTGCGCATTTCTCTCGTCCAGTAAGGGATTTCTTAAATACATGATTTGACAATCGTTGCATAGGACGTGGATTGCCAATACAAAGGCCACCACGAAGCCCTGACCTCAATCCTTCCTATGAACTTTTGTGCATGGGGTTATATGAAATCGACAGTTTACCAAAATACGATAAATACACCTGAAGAATTATTTAACAAAATTCAACATGCAGCGGCATTATTTCGGAATGAACAATTGCTGTTTAAAGTGAAGTGGTCTTTTTCTAAGAGGATTGCAAAATGTATCGTGGTCATATTGAACATTTGTTGTCACAGGAAAATAGGTTTCATTTATAATTGTTTTAGATATTATTGTTATTTATGTAGGAATACAAAAACGTAACCAATTATTCAAAATGTTTCTTTTTCATGCATCATCAACTTTAAATGCATTTTTCTCAGAAACTGTTACTCCTAGCGACTTTAATCACGTATATCTTCTTTATGCAAAAAAGATAGGGGCAACGTTTCTTTGGCTCCACAATGACATACAGTCTGGCCAAAAAAAGTTGAAACTAATCAGATCCTGATGGCCGCCTGTGGCGCCTCCTCCGAAATACATCCAAATAATTGACAAATTTGAATTTCTCATCCCAAAAAAACCCCGAATTCCAAAATTCGTGGATTTATCTCGAAGTCTTTCAGAGATATTAAAGAAAATGGTATTTAATTTTTCAACTTTGACAGCTGTATCTCGGTTATTATTAACTTTTGGAATAACATAAATGTAGCTGAATCGCATATTTTTTGAGAATCGGCCATTGCTCTGTGTACGATTACAGAGAACTCACCCTATATATATATATATATATATATATATATATATATATATATATATATATATATTATGTTGATTATTGTTTATCGTAATTTGATTATTGTTATTTTTAATGTATAATTTAGTAACTAAATTATATTTTATATTATTTTGAATTATATATAAAATATAAATATATTTAATTTAATTTTTCAATGGGTATAATTGATGATGAATTTTACCTTTGGATGTTGTGTTTTAAATATAGATTTTTTTATTTTGACGGTTCTCACACAATGTTTATGTATAACCTTGTAAATTTTATTCATGTATTTGTGTTTGTTTAATAAATGTTTATGACTGTGGTGTTGTAAGTATTTGTATCTATACCTATCTATCTATATATATATATATATATATATATATATATATATATATATATATATATATATATATATATATATATTTATAGTTTATGTCATGTAAAATGTCAAAATTTATGTGATAAAGAATTATGTTTTTTAAGAAGGTTTGGTTGAAATGAAAAGAAATAGTGAGGCGAGAGTAAAAATAAATCTTTGTAAAGGCTATAGAAATGTTTGTGGAAGAAGAAAGAGAAGAAAAAGCAAGATTGATCAAAATTCAGAAAGTGACATTAAATAAAATTGTTTTGACAGTTTGATTATTTGAGGATTTTTACAAAATTATGTTGATACAAGCACAAGCACAACTTCTTTGTAAGACATAATGTATAATTTTAACCACTAATAAACTAATAATAATAATAATAATGTTAAATTGAAAAATTTCTACTGCCTTGGCTCTGCCTCTTCTAACTCCTCTCAGTGGTGGTTTATATTATTTATGAGAAAAATAGCCTGCTAATATGCAATTAAATCCAAAGAAATATCTCATTTTTTTTGTTTCCTTAACGTCGGCATATTTCCGCGACTATGGCCAATCACCGACGCCAGGGAGCAGTTTCACCTCACTATCCTGGAAATTTTGCCGAACCCCTGCCTTTCTGTAAGGAGCGTAGGGATCTTTAACGTGCCCAGCATAGCATGGACACGGGATCGACGGATTTACGCCCCCTCTGAAGGGCATAACGTGCAGACATTCAACTTGCTCAAATATAATTCCAGAATCTCGGTTGATGTTAATTTTACAGTTTGTACTGAAAAAGTGAAAGGAGTACCCTGGTATCGAACCCAGTACCCTTCGGTTCAGAGGCACACGTCCTTACCACTGAACCAACGAGGTTCTAAATATATCACTTTAAACTCGTAACAAAATTGTATTTTATGAAATTTAAATGCAGTCTTAAATCGGATCCTCTAAAAATTTTAAATTTTACGAACAATTGGTATCTTAAAATTACGTGACAGCAATTTTACGTTATAATGTTTTATAAGACTGAAAATGGCTTCTAACGCTTTGCACTGAGACAACTCGCGCCCTCTCTGTTCACACCTTTCAACTATAATGATAATGTAAATTTAATTTCTTTTATAAGTTAAATTTTCAACTTTTCCACCTATTTCTTATAACAAGATAGACGTTTGACAGTATTGCCTGTCTTTAATACTTGAGATTCCTTTCCCTTGGTCTGATTTTAATAAACAAATGGATTTTCAAATACCTTATTTCCTTGCTAGATTGGTAGGTAAGTCTGGACGTGGTTACTTTATATATTATTGTTTTTGGGTGTATTTCTTACTGTGATCACGCATCTAATTCGATCTATTGCTTGCAGGACAAATTTTATGTAGTTTTACACACAATATACTTTAAAAATATTAAATTCTTTGTGAAGGAAAATATGACGCTTGTTTTGGCGTCCTAATAATTAACAGCCAACATGTGAAGTCCGGAAATCGTCTTCAATTTTCATCTGGAACCTGATATCCTCTTTTGTCAAAGCAATCTCTCTTGAATTAATTAATACCTTTTTGACAGCTGTGCATCTTTGGAAAGCCTGGTAAGTTCAAATCTTATCATTTATATGCCTATTATTAAAAATGACATTTGGCATAACCTTACTTCTAGACATAATAAATACTAAATCTAAAACGAAAACACTTTTAAATGCCGTAATTCTTCATAAATAGTCTCACAACATGAAACACTTTTTCTTTGATCAACCTTAGTTCCTGGCTTAAATAAAAACACTTTCTTATATAATATATACAGAGTGTTTTTTCATCACAGCTTATGCTAACTTATATGAAGGTAATATGGTTTTAGAGCATAATTCTCGAGTTTTACTGACATAATTAAGAGTTAAAGCTATTTGCATATAGATATTTGGCTCATTTACCCTCTTACTGAGATAATATTCAAAATTGTTAAATTTATAAATCTCAAATTTTTCATTAATGATTATTTTAATAAACTAAGGCTTTTTATACCTGTCATTGCTCATCCAACTAACTGACTAACAGTAATAGAGAATATGCTTGTATATCAATGTTTTTATGTTATTTTATGTTTTAGTGTAAAGAAAAATGTCGAACGATATGGATATATACACAATTTACAAAGAGCCCATATACATCACGGGCAAACTGTAAGTATTGTACTTACTACTGACCTGTGGTCAAGTTATTGCAACACATATTGCTAAGATAGACCCCCAATATCTGAGCTTTTACACATTTCAATAATTAATAGGAGTTTAACATCATTAACATTCTGTACAGGTTATATTTCTTTTTTGTTTTATAGTGAAATTTATAGGGAATTTTTTTACAATCTGTATTATGTACACTCTAATGTACGAATCGTTTATAATGTGCAATTTCCCAGCACAATATATATATATATATATATATATATATATATATATATATATATATATATATATATATATATATATATATAAATATATATATATATATATATATATATATATATATATATATATATATATATATATATATATATATAATATATATATATATATATATATATATATATATATATATATATATATATATATATATATATATATATAGAGAGTTACAACTAATTAATTGATCACTATTTGCATCTCAGTAACGGTAAGAGATACAGAGTTACCAAAAAGTTGCGTAGATTTTAGCGGATTTAATATCTGAAAACAAATTTTGAATGCGTCGATTCGTTCCTGAAATATCCTGAAAAAAAAACTTAAGAACGCAATTTTCAAAATTTTACAATAAATCCCTTATTATCAAAAATTGGTTCCTAATTTTTGCTATGTGAGCATAATTTGATATGAGCAATCAACTCACGGCATCATAATTGACGTATCTGCTCTAATTTTTGCGCAGCGATAGTAAATGTTTTTTCTCTAATGGCCGCCATATTGGATTTTTTATTTTTTATATGGCAAAAAATTCACATTTCGAATGATATAACACACTTCATTTTTGTTTTCATAAACATTGTACAAATAAATAAAAAACTAGTTATGGTCGCAAATATCAAGTAGGTACGTGTCATTTTGTTATCAACATTCGTTATTTGTCAAAATGTCAGCACAGGAGATTTTAATTAACAGAATGAAATCATATTAACCAATACTAATTATAATTTCAACATTAATACTAACGAAACTTACAACTAGTGAATAAAGAAACTAACAATACATAACAAATAGTTCCTACTAAATAATAAATGTGTGTAATGTTAAAGATGTTCAAAATGTCTTCCATTGTTATTTATGCATTGACGAAGCTTCTCGCGCATATCCTGTGTTGCTGATCTTATCATAGCAGGAAATATGGATCAAATTTTATCTGTTATAATTAACTTTTCTTCGTTGTCAAAATGCTTAAGGTAAACCTAGTTTTTGACATACCCCAGAAAAAATAGTCCATTGGGGTTAGATCTGAGGATCTTGTCGGCATGCGAGCTGGTTCATTATTGCCTATACATCTATTTCCAAGCGTCTGGTCTAGATAATCTTTTACGGCTCGGCAATTGAGTGCAGGTGCACCGTCTTGTTGAAACCATATGTTGGCTCTTTGTTGCAAAGGGAGGTTATAAAAAAAATCCATAAGGTTATTAGTTAACAGATGATGGTGTCCGTCGCCATTAAACCTATTGCTTATGAAAAATGGTCCTATAACTGTATCGTCTAAAAGGCCACACCAAACGTTTAGACTCACTCTATTTTGATGTCGCGAGTTAACTTTCTTGTTAACACACTTGACTTTTTAAAAGAATTTATTGATTATAGTTACATAAAATACTTATGAATAATAATAAAAATGATAAATATAAATTATGACAATTTAAAAGAGACTCAAGCAATAACAATGTAGGAATGTTCGTCTGTGGTCTGGTAACTTCCATATATAGTCTCTGGTGGGGCGTGGACCGAGAGGCGGTTTCCACCTAAGTTGCAGTCTTGAAGGTGATCCTAGCAGGTGGCTGGTTGCTGAATTGAAGGTCTAGTTGTTTACCCATTTATGAATAGTCTATTCTTCTTATTGCGCTGCTTTTAATTAACCCATTCGTCAGCGACCTTGGGTGTTGAATCGGGATCTGTACTTCTTATATACATTGTATGAGTTGGCTATTGTTATCTCCTCCATCCTTTAGAGAACGAAGCCTATGGTTCGTTCCGAATAGTCATCGGGAATCCAGTAATTGGTTTGGAGTCAGCAGTTTTCGTTTTTGATTTTTGCCAGAAGTATCTTGCAGTTATTGTGATTATTGTTATTATTATCACAAGGTATAGTATAATTGTCCATACACTAGGGTGGTATATGGGCAAATCGATGGTTCCTGGAATTTTGCCATTGATGGATTGTAACTGGGATTTGATATTGTTCAAGTCGTGCAGTTGGACATTTTCTAATTTTAGTTCTGGTAATTTGTCTGGGAATATGGGTGCTTTATTTGTTACCAATTCGATGTTTGGGAGATTGAACGATTGTTGTGTTTCCGATGCCATTTGTACCGAACTAAATCTTTCGTTATTGATGATAAGTTGGCATTTGGGTTTCAGAGTCGCCAGTTTTGTTCCGCTGATTATTTTGGTTTCTTCATTTTCTTCGCAGCTAAGTTTGATTTTCGTTTCTTCGGGTG
The DNA here is from genome assembly GCA_964006375.1 of Tillus elongatus. Classification (NCBI taxonomy): domain Eukaryota; kingdom Metazoa; phylum Arthropoda; class Insecta; order Coleoptera; family Cleridae; genus Tillus; species Tillus elongatus. The sequence goes on along the minus strand of OZ023262.1, from coordinate 33,255,931 downwards.
CCACTATTATGTATTGGGTATTGCCATATTTAGAGACTTTTGTTTTTGTTATTTTGACAAGTTCTTGCTTGCAATTGTTTATCGGTTTCTGGAAGTTGATCAGTTTAATTTCGCATGGGTTGTTTTCGTTAAGTGCTGTCGGGTTGTCATTTTCACAAAAGTATGTCTGGTCTTTTAGATTCCTACACTTTTCGTTTCTGTAAGCGTAGTGTTTGCTGCTAAGGATTAGGTACTTGGTTCTAGGGACAATCATTCTGAAGGTATACGGATTTTTAGGGACTGATAATGCATACAATTGATAATAAATATAATCTGATTTGTCTACTAAGGGTACATCTATTTGGAATATAATTTTAAAATCAATTTGAACGGTTTTTATGTTAAATATTTTTTCATAAAGTGAAATGTCGGATTTTGTTATTAATCTTGATTTTGAGATATGGTTTTCAATATTCTCTAATTCTTTTGATATAAATTTCGGTTTCAGTATTGACGTATGATACGTGTTCAATTTTGAAAAAGTAATTGCATTTTCTGTTGTTAATATCATGTTTAGTACATTATTTAACAAATAACTGATTTGAGTGAGTAATTCCAAATGTTTTACTCTATGAAAATTTGTTAGTTGGTCGCTTTTTAGACTGTCTATTGTATATTCCAAATCGTTTATTCTCGCTACTATGGTTTCTTGGTTATGGTTCAGGTTGTCTATCGTTTTATTGAACTCTGTTATAGCATCTATCATTAGGGATGTCTGTGAACTAAAAAGTTGATGTACTTTATTTTGATCTTTCCTCAAAATTTCAAGAGCTTTATATATTCTGTCGCCGTCATCTGCATCTAAGTTCCCAGTTATTGATTTGAATATCGATCCTAGTCCGTTTATTATACCTCTTTTGTTCCTAATCGTTCTTGGAAATATTCGATAAAATGTGTCATCAATATTGCTGATGGTGAAATTGATTGTTAAAATAAAATTTTTATATTCTAACTTGTATTCTGCATTCATTACGCTTATTATGTTGTCAAAGTAAGTTTTTAGTCTGTTAAAGTCGTCGTATAGTTGTCTTAGGTCATGTATATGAATCATTCTCCATTTATCGTTTTCTGTAAAGGCTTGTCCCAGTTTGCGTGGCAGTATGCCTGGATTGTCTGTTAGGTCTTCTAATTGTGGTTTTACTCTGGTGAAGAGAATGAACCTGCAAGGCGAAGATTGCGTAAATGGGTGATTGTCTGTTCGTCAGTTTTGTCGTTTAGTATTATGGATTTATTAGTCAGTTTCTTACGTCATGTCTCGTTTGTCGATTATCCGAATATCTAGATTCGACTTAGCTAGGTGATATAATCGGACTGTTTGTTTAATTTATTTAGTTGGAACGAGTTATTTTTTTCGTTGTTGCAATATTGGCAAGCTCTAATAAAAGCTTTGATTTTTTGTTTCATTTTTGGAAAAAGAAATTTAGTTTTCATTCTTAAATATGTCTCCTTCGCATTTCTGTGATCTCTCTTACTTTCGTGAAATAAAACTATTGCGTCGTTAATTTCATTGTCGTTTATCTTCATGATTTTCTCTGGTTTATTTATATTATTTAATTTTGATTGAGTTTCCATATTTACGGGATTTACTTCCGACTTGTAAACCTTATTGTGTAAGAATTTATTTTCGTTATTGATTTCTGATTTTATTATTTCTGAAATTGGTTCCGTACCTATTTGCCGATGGTAGTCCTCTACCTGAATCAAATTATTACTTAACTTATCATTTTGCATGGTGCCTGTATATTTTATTTTGTTCAGAATAACCGCCCTGTAACAAGGTGCTTTTGTATTTGGGATAAACTCTTCGATTTTAACGGGTTGGTCGATTTTATTGTGTTCTTTACATATTGAATATACATATTTCATTATACTGTCTGCATTGCTCGCTTCTTGTCGAGGCTTGTGCAAGACATCTAACCTAATGTTATCTGTAATATTTTTTTGTACACTCCCCGTATAATTCCTATTATAATTCTGGTGATGGGAAAAATTATTTAATATCCTATTCGTTTTATTTTCAATTTGATCCGTTATATCTTTTTGTATCGTCCTCGTATCACTCACATTTTTATTTCGACGATATTCATATGTGTTTAATGAAACTTGATCCCGTTTACCTTTATTGTGGGTGAACATTTCTCCTATGTCCTTTGTTACTTGTTGTAACCTTCCATCGTCATCATTTAATGGCTGATTACGCTTTCCTAGTTCGAGTTCAAGTGCAATAATGCTTCTGTCTATTGTATTACTTACGTTAAGGTGATTCATTTCATCATTTGCTTTGATGATCCTACTTATCCGATTGTTATTGCTACTACTATTACTACTCATCTTATCTTCATGATCCTTTGTATAAGGGAAGTTTATCTTAATGCTTCGATTTTTTAAATTGAGTCTCTGGTTTTTAAAATCAATGTTCGCTTGATTTTTTATCAAAAAGTCAATTCCAATAAGAGCTATGAAATTTTTGTTAAATTCAAATAGGCAAAACTCTTGTTCACTGTCCGTTAGTGAGTTTAAAATTATTTTGGCTCGATTATTATGGCTGGAGTAGCCATGCACATTTTTAATTAAAAACGGTTGATTGTAAATCTTATTATAAAAGTTGTTATATGCTATGGACGGGTTTAAAAGGCTCTTAGTACTACCGGAGTCGATCAGTATTTTTCCGGGTAGTTCTTTTATTATTACGTGGGGTAATTGGGATATTGTGTTAAAATTATTAATATCTATTACGGTTCTGTTTTTGAGCTCCCTGCTATCGGAAAATTTTGATGCTGTGCATCGTATAATTCGGAGAGTGATTGTTCATTACATGTTGCGTCATAATTTAATTCTTCTGGTAAGAAATGTTGTCTTCTTTCTAATTCATTGAAAGGAAAAGAATTATTCGTTTCGTTCAAAGAGGTTGTAAGGGATAGAGGTAACAAAGGTGCAGTTTTGCAATACAAGAAGCCTGTACACTTTTCCTAACTGGGCGGAGTTCGGTGACTTGAGTGGGAGAAACGTCAGGGACGTATTTAGGAATTTTTAGTTTGGTTAGAAATAAAACTGAAATTATTCAATCATTGAAATGTAATGCTTATTCATGAATTTCTTAAGCTTTTGTATAAATAGGTAACCTAAAAAGGTTCGGAACGCAGCAAGTGCGTTATGATAGTGAATTTTCATAACAATATTAAATAATATATTTATATAAGCTGTAAGATTTAGCCTTATATTAAAAGTTATGAAAATTAATTAATTTAATTAGGAACAGTAAAACAAGGTAAAGAAGGACAAGCAAAAACATGATCTATGACATATATTTATAGAGTAATTTGGATACAAAACTCAAACAAAGCAATTGATAAACAGGAAATATACTCTAGAAAAATAAACTAGAAAGCTGGAAAAAAAATCCTTTGGTTGATGCATTGAGGGTGATTGTGTGCATGCAGGAGAAGAACCCCAGGAGGAAGAGGGTTTCTGCTCCTCACCCAAAAATTCGGGGGGTTCTCCTTCCCCTTGTGCATGCATACAACTACCTTCAAAGCATAAAGCACAAGAAAAATTTCTTGTGAGCAACCCCCAAGAAGGTTGCTGGACCTGGGCGAATATGGGGTAGACAGGGTTTAAAGGAGGTATTGCTGTAAAATGTGAAAAACGCATGTTTTCAAAGTCCCTTAATTTTCTTGGGGGTTGTTTGCCAGAAAATTTGCCTTGTGGGCGAGGAAGGTTTTAAGCATGTTGCTGGAAAAAAATATCTAAAACCCTCATGCAGTCAACTGCAAATTTACCGAAATTACATTCTACTTCGTCGCCTATAATGTCTTTTTCAGATAATGTAGAATACAGAGCTAAATTAAATAGGTTCACTTGCATTTTCATTTTTTTTTTATATTACATTTATACACACAATATGCGTATAATTAAGGGAACCCTTAATTAACATTGCAGCAACACAAACTTGAAAAGTGGAGAAATTATTTACAGTATGTTAACAGTTATAAACTTGATTTCATCATGTTACAGTAGTATTCTGATAATAAAAAATTACATCTAACTGTATGCACACAACAGCTGGTGTGTTACGAGATGTGATGAAACGCCAAACTGACTGTACCACAGCATTAGCATAATATTATTATGCTGCCACATTATCATATCTCTCTAGTAATGGTATCATGTCAAAAACCTACACTAGAGGCTAAATTTCCAATTTCTTCTTTGTTTATGGTGTCTGTTTCTACTGTCCTAAATTTCCAATTTGATATTGTCAATAAATAACACTACCACACAATGACAAATGACAGCTGAGCTTCAGCACATACGCAGTCTAACAAAGTTGTCGGATAGAGTAAATTATGATCGGAGATATACCTAAGTTGAAAATCATGAGAAATGGGTAATTCGAAATTTGCAGGTATTAAACACAGTATTTTTTAACTGACTGATAAAATTAAATTTTATAAAATGTTTTCTTTATTATCAGAAGTTGTAAAAATTTCATATGTTTATACATGAAAGGTTTAACTACATGAAATTTCTGAAGATCGGGCAACCCCGGTCAGCAACATCTTGACATCTGGCAATGGTTGTGACTTCCATTATTTAGATTTTATCTACAATTTATTTAAATAGCATAACAGTACAGGTAGCTGTATTGCTCTGCCTTTGTCCAACATTGTAGATATTGCATTACAGAATTTGAAGTGATGTCGAGGATTATTTTATTATTAATTTCGAATAACTTCATTTTTCTTTGATCAAAAGACTTGAAAATTGGTACACAACCACATCTCTGTATGTTCTTTTAAGTTGTAAATTTTCGTTCCAATCACTTAAACAATTTGAAAGCTATTGCGTTTAAAAAAATATATTTAATTTTCTGTTAGGAAAAACTATGTGTTAAGATCTGATGAACGAACTCATCCAAGCCATTAGCAAAATAAGCATAATTCCAAAATTTTCTCCAAATCAGTGAAATATTTTTTGGGTTATTGGTTGGATAAATTGTTGGATGAATATATTGGATAAAGTTTTATATTCAAAAGGTTAGATAAATAATAATAGTTTTTATTTCAACAACAGAAGAAAATACAACATAAAGTACATCGTACTGTTTACAAATTAATGTTAACATTCCTTGTCTTTTTTAAAGAAATAGAGATTAATTTCATTGATTGCTGTTGCCCTTACTTCGTGAAACTGGTCCATACTTCATACAGACTTGGAGACTACTTCTCTGGCTTCACTGTTGGTTTTCGTTTTTGTAGGTGAAGGACGTAGCCAGCGCGTAAGCTAACTGAAGCAAGTGGCCCTTTTGAATTCTAGATGTTCTTCAACGTCTCTGTTACTGGTTTTGCTGCTTGATAGTATCCTCAGACAGAAAAAAATTGAATTAATACGAAATCATGACAATTACAAATAAAGATCTGTTGCTATTTTATGATGTTATAATCAAAAAAATCTTTAAAAGTGAAAATAAAGTAAAACAAATATGACGGATGACGCCTTTAAAATGTCTACGTGATGTATATCAATATTTAACATAAAGATAGAAGAAACCTATAACAGTAATAACTATAATAACAATTACAACAATAAAATAACTAAACAAACACATTAATAAAGCAGACTATACAATGAAAATATCGACACACATCATGTCTTATAACAACTTTTTGGAAAAAATAGTTAGATTTATGTTGTCTGATTTATTTAATTAGGAAGAAGAATATCTCAGAAATCCTAAATATTGTCGTGTATATGCTTTTTTACTTCTAAAGCTTAAAACAAGTCTAGTTTACACTTGTCATGACAAAAATGTTGTGGTTTTATGCCGTTATTTACTGTGGGTCTATGTTGGGTATCAATAATATGTTTTGCAAATGTAGATTTGTCAGCATGGTTATTTCTAAATGCAAAAATATGTTCTTTGTATTGGGTGTTAAAATTTCTAGAAGTTTGATCGATGTAGATTGCGTTACGTGTGCATTTCACAAATTTTGAATACCTATACAAATACAAAAGTAGCTTTTAAATCTTAGAACATGACGCTTGATTTATTAGATTATTTCAAATAATTGATTGGAAGTATTATCACAGATGATGGTAAGTGTAGGAAAGGTCTGAAGAGGATCGCGATGGCAAAACAAGCATTCAATAACCACAGTACTGTTCTCACTAATAAACATTTTAACCTGTACATGAGGAACAAATGCAAGTCGTACGTGTATGGAGTATGGTAATGTATGGGGCGGAAACTTGGGCTGTAGTTAAGCAGGATATGAAGAGAATATAAGCTTTTGAAATGTAGACAAGAAAAATTTCAAAGACAGTGCAGGTTGATAGAAAGACGCTTCAAAGTGTGCTAGGAGAGGTGAAAGAATAAAAAGGGTTGCTCAAAGAAATAGAGAGGAAGCTAAAATTTATTGGTCATATTATAAGACATAATAACTTTCCGATAACATTATTTGAAGGACATACGAGTACTTGAAATGTACACTGAATTATTGGCCCTTAAATAAGAGAAGTTTGTTATAAACAGCCCTTAAACTTCTACTTTTATCAAATAGATTTTTGTTATAATGATGTATTCTAATAGAAACATACATAGAAGATATTAGTTTAATTAGATGGCCATAATGGCAAGTCAAAAGATTTTGTTCTCGAAAGTGAACTTCAAGTTTTTTAAATATGCTGTTTTGGTTTATTATAGTTTTTAATATTCGCATGTTTATTTCCTTTACATTTATAATCACCGCAGATTCATTTAAGTATGTTTGAAGAACTTTTTCTGCAATAGTGCAAATAGATATTACATCGTCAGATGGGTATGTGAGGAGTTGACCTTTGTCTTTCTGATCTATAAACGATGTTAATAACACAGACCTCTCCCCAACAAGTTCACCCGCGCATTCTTCGCATCTCAGAGCTTTTGTTATTTTCCTTACTACATAGCCAGATATATATGTCACGACTTCTTTCTTAAACTCTGATATATTCATATCTAATATTTGAAGAACTGTGTCGTCGTCAAAATTATCTATTTGACTCATGTCTTCATCTGGTTCTTCAGATATTCGTTCTCGCCCACAAGTTTTATTTATTACCTCAATGGGTGACAGAATAGGAATTGCTTCCAAAGGGATACAATTTCCTTTAAATGAATCTTTTAATTCAAGATGCACCATCATCCTTTTATATGCACTTTTAAATTGCTTTGCTGATGGGTTATTGTTATAGCCTCCCATGGATCTAATTTGCCCAAAAAAAAGCTCAATATGATCCTGACTGATTTTGTAAGTGGAAAAATACAGCAAAAAATTATTGTCGGCAATTAAAGTTTTATAAACAAATTGCAAACTTTGTATGCAAAATAAAAAGCCAATTATACCCATTTTTCTACCACTCTCACACAGAAGCGGTCCATCAATTATCCTAAGTGACGTTAAATATTGTGATAGCTCTTTTAAAAATACATTAATGTTTTCAAAATTTTCTGCGTTTATTGCTTTCTTAAAATCTGAATTGTTTAAATTTCTAGAATTAAGAATGTCAAATAAATTGTTTATAAGTCGGATAAATTTCACAGTTCCCTCACATTCTTTGAACTCCTCAAGATGTAAAACTTCATTGCAATATTCCAAAGAATGTGCCACTGAGTGGCTAAAAAGTTGTGTGGCTAATTTAACCTTCATTTTTTGGTTTGTATAAAATATATGCGATTTTCTTAATTTATTTGCCAAATGAACGCCCTCCTGATCCTGTAACTCATTTAATTTTACTAAATAATCCCACTTTATATTTTCCCCATTCTCATCAATTATTAATTTTTTATCGCCTAATGTGTTTCTTATCAGTTTGATCATATGACATGGATCAAAAAAGACTGCAATTTTCCTACCTGAACTAGGATCAACAAACGTAGAGTTAATGTTCCTCCAATTCAAATCGCAGCCAAGTTCTTTTGCTAACGTTATGTTATTTGTTGCCTCATCAAAAGTTATTGAGACCACGTATATGCCCGACTCATTTAGTAGCGTTAAACACTGTAATACCAAATTTTGTTTTTGTGTACCCCTTAAAGAGTCGATTAAAAAATATCCAAGAGGAAGCTTCCATGATTGATTAATGCTAACAAGCATAAAAACAAGAGCTTCTTTGGCTACAGGGTTACAATCGGTCTCAAGATTTATACCAAAATCTACAAACCCATAATATTTTACCCCATCCCATTCTATATGTTGGCGAATTGCCATCTCATCTATGACTAAAGAACATATAAGTTTTCCATTTGTGCTTTCTGATTTTGACTTTAATAAGTTGAACACCTCTGACGTAAAACCAGCTTCCCCATTAACGCTTTGATACCATCTAGATATAGTTTTTGGATGAGGAAGAGCCGAGTTAAATGTGTTTCTGACAAAACTGTAAGCTTTGGGAGAGTAATAATGCAGCGTAAGAGAAAAAGCTTTAAGTTGATTTTCATACTTATGTTTACGACCTAATTGTCTTTGTAAAAATTCTTCATTAGGTCCTATTTGCATTAATGTTTCTAATGTTTCGTCGGTTACTTTACCTTTTAGTTGTTTGATTATATTCGCAAGGGTTGCTGTTCTCTTCTTATAATGATGAACACTACTGCTGAGCCGTTTAATTTTTTTTCGTGCATCGAATAACTGCTTCTTCAGTTTACGTTTGCGCGGTGTAACAACCTATAAAAAATGTTCAGTGATAAACCATTTATTTTCTCAAGTAAAATGAATATATAAACAAAATTTCCAACAACACATTTTGGTTAATAGTGGTTGAGATAAATTGCAAAACAGTTGTTTCTAACTTATTTAATCATGGACTATACAAACTTAAACACCATATAAAATGTGATGGAATAACATATTAGGTTTTTTAAAATTATACTGATTTCATAAACGGCAAAAACTGAATTTAACCCACCATGTCCTTCAAAGTGGGTGGCATTGAAGGTGTTTTCATTTCAGCAAATCCTAAACTACTAAACGATCTTTGCGGTACCTCTACAACAGTTTTCTCTTCATAAAAACCAGCACTTGTTGATGGCCGAGAATAATCCATTACAGGTACATTGCTACCAGACCAAGTACTAGTTGACGGGTTAGCTGCAAATGGCACATTGATAGCAGTTATATCAGTCATTGGCTGCTCGCCAAAAACGACTTGTGTTGATGGCTTGTTTGTTACCTGCATAAATAAATTTGAAACGAATACCATTAATGTAAATTTGCAGGGCTAATTAAATTACGATAAATATCATAACAATATATTACGTGAATGTAATTAGTAGCATAGTTACTAGAGATGAGCGATATATAGCTACCGGTGATTTAATCGCTTCTATTAAAAGATCGCTGTTAGTAGCTGTTATTAAAACACAAAACAACAGCGATTGTGAAAACCGAGATTTACACAAATCATTAGAGTAATTATTTCTATGAAATTCATCTTATACTAAAAACTCCATGACAAACAGCAATTGCTGTATTCATAATACACGCAATCGCAGTTTGTGCGAGCGAGTAGAAGTATCTGTATACTTTCCTTCTCGCCATTATTAGAATACAACATTTCTCCTTTTCTTATAGGTAGAAAACGAAAAACTCATGATACAAATAACGCGAGATATGATAATGAGACTATCTATTTTTAGAACCGTCACGCGCATGGCGTCATGTGGTGAGTCCAATGCAATAATAATATGCTGTCGTACAGTGGAGTTTGACGGTTCATCACAACCCCTTAACAAATTAGGTATTTTACTGATATTTGAGTGCATACAGTTGGAATTAACTTTTTAAGATCAGAATACTATACTATGATTATGTGACATGATGATCAAATCAAGTTTATGAATGTTAAGGCCCCCTGTAAATGTCTACGAACGTCTTCTCTACTTTTTAAGTTTGTGTATCACCAATGCTAATTCAGGGCTCCCCTTAATTATTATACTTCACTTGTGCATATATATATATATATATATATATATATATATATATATATATATATATATATATATATATATATATATATATATATATATATATATGTAATATAAAAATGGAATGGAATGTAACTTCAACCACATTAAAGTGACGTATAGAAACTTTTTGATTGCGAATGACTTTGTGTTAAGTGTGTAGTTGGCCTTCTATAACGTTACTCACCATGTGATGTCATAGGAGGGGACGGGGCATATGCGCAATATCATATATCTTGTAAGTCATTATATCATGGAAAAACCTGCTGAATCTAGAATTAAAGCAGCACCGAACTGTAGCATATATATGCCTTCCAACTTTTTCATTATATTAAAATTAAAATAATATGTAGATTTCTCTCATCGTATATTCTTGTAATATGCTAATTTTATAGAACTTCTATTAATAGTAAAAATCTGAGTAGTTTTAAAATTAATATATAATTTAAAAGTTATCTGAAGATCATATTGTGGTTTCAATTAAGCGGTTAACACTAACACCTTGTAAGTCTTTAAAATAATAGCATACGCACATGCAGCATTGTAAATGGCTAAACCACAATCGCAGTAGCTGTTTAAAGTCCCTGTTATTTAAAAATAGCCATCACTGATATCAGTGCCATTGAAAAACCGCTGTTTGGCTATATATATATATATATATATATATATATATATATATATATATATATATATATATATATATATATATATATATATATATCACTAATAGTTACATAAATTAATAACCTTGATTCAGTACTTACCAATACAGGTATAGAACTTTTTTTTAAGTATACTGCAAAAGGTGATTTTTCTAAATCATAAGATTCATCGGTAAAATGTAAATTGCACACATTTGAGTTCATAAAAATATCTTCATCGCTTAAATTTAATGCTCGTTTCCAAGCCTCGTATCTTTCACCAGCTTTGGGAAATCTGAAAATAATATCTCAAATTATCTACTTTATCAGTGACTGAACCTCTAGAAAGATGCAGTAATAGATAAAACAAAACTATTCTACTTTTTTTCTGCTTCTACTGGAACTACATAGGTAAATACATCTAATTCAAATAATAATTGCCAAACAAAATGCCTAATTTCATTACAAATATTCAATAAATAATGCATTATTAAGATTTTATTTCTTGAAAAAACACAATTGACAATAATAAATGCTAAAGATTTAACAAAAGCAATACAATGTGTAAATACGGACCTGTGAAAACAAATAAACATTTGGCGCCAAACAAGGAAACAGAAGACATGTAAACAACTTACCGAAATAAATGCACAGTTGCTTTATCCTTTTCATAATTGGCACTTTTATTGTACATACAGTTCTTCACAATACACCTTGGCATTTTTTAACTTTTACACTCTTAAAACACTGCTAAAAAACGGCAAAACACACAAGATAACCTCTAATCGCAAATCAACAAACACTTCAAATACTTGTTGACAGCTGACAATAACTTCAAGAGCGGTTGGGGGAACGAATCAAAACAAAACACATTAGCGCGTTATTCAAAATTTTGTTTGTGATTGGACGGTGACAGGAGTGGGAAATCGACAGGCTGCAAACTCGGCTTTGTTCCCTCTAACATATACAACCTCTTTGGTTTCGTTATAGTTTATTTCTTCTGGTATGAAATTTTGTCTTTTTTGAAAATTGTTGGAAGGAAAATTATTTCGTCTATTTTGTGAGGGTTGTTGTCGGCTGAAATTAGTATGTCTCGTGTTGTTACTGCCGACATCCATAGCCTGTGGATATCTTCTAGTATTGTCATTAGGGTTGTATGTCGGTCTTCTCATTGAGAATTGATTTGAAGGGTTCCCCTGAAATTGTGGGTGAGACATTTGGGGTCTGTTTGATTTATGGTTAAAGGGTGCACGATAATTTTGTTGTTGGAAGGGTTTTTGAAATTGAATATTGTTAAAATTTGGGGTATTTCTTTGGAAAACTGGTTTTTGTTGTTTGTCGTGCCTGTTATTGTTATTATTGTCGAAATTTGACCGTTGTAATAATCTGTCCCTATATTCATAATTTTCCTCGGAAAATATAAATTTTAAAGCTTGTTCTATGCTGTCCGGTCGAGTGGATCTGACCACCATACCGAGGGGGTTTTTTAATCCACCGATAAACGCTTTCAGTGTCTGTTGTCTGTACATGTTTTGTTTTAATCCTAAAATTCCCTCGTTACGTTCATTAGATATTAAATTAGAGATGAGTAATTGTTCAATGTGTCTGCAACGATTACTGAACGCTAAGGCATCCTCGTTATGTCTCTGTTTCAGTGTCAATAATTCGCCTAGTAAGCTGATTTCATCTCGCTGGTCTGTAAAGTTCTCAACAATTGCCCGTCTTAAGTCTACCCATGTGTTTATAATTTTAGTGTTAATAATTAACCTGGCTTGTGCAATTAGTTTCGTTTGAATATAATTTAATAGAAAATGGTTAAGATATAAATTTGGATTATCTGCATCATAGAATTGGTTCATTACTAGATCACAAGCTTTTAAGAAGTTCCCTACATTTTCAGGTTGTCCGTTAAATTCGGGGATTGCTTTAAGGTAAAACTCTTGGAATTGATTTGCCATATTTAAATTGTTTCTAGAATTATTTATATCGGGTTGTTCTACAATATCAATTTCGCCAATACTAATATTTCTTAATCTATATTCCAAATGTTCTAAATTATCAATATCGCTATCAGACATATAATATTATCAATATATGAGGAAATACAGCATATATATATATATATATATATATATATATATATATATATATATATATATATATATATATATATATATATATATATATATATATAGGAAATAAAGGAAGCAAATAACTTACAGAATCGATGCTATTGCTGCTGTCTTCATGACGTCTCTCTTGATCGGTTCTTTGGCTGTTAAGCGTTGAAACGCAAAGAATCAATATACTTTTGGTTCTTCAGCACTATCCGTTGCGACTGCGCCAGTTAACTTTCTTGTTAACACACTTGACTTTTTAAAAGAATTTATTGATTATAGTTACATAAAATACTTATGAATAATAATAAAAATGATAAATATAAATTATGACAATTTAAAAGAGACTCAAGCAATAACAATGTAGGAATGTTCGTCTGTGGTCTGGTAACTTCCATATATAGTCTCTGGTGGGGCGTGGACCGAGAGGCGGTTTCCACCTAAGTTGCAGTCTTGAAGGTGATCCTAGCAGGTGGCTGGTTGCTGAATTGAAGGTCTAGTTGTTTACCCATTTATGAATAGTCTATTCTTCTTATTGCGCTGCTTTTAATTAACCCATTCGTCAGCGACCTTGGGTGTTGAATCGGGATCTGTACTTCTTATATACATTGTATGAATTGGCTATTGTTATCTCGCGACTCATATAAAAGATGAGAATTCTCTGTCCTCCAGTAACGACGATTCTGTTTATTAAACAAACCGTTATTCGTAAATGTACTCTCATCTGACTACAATATGTTAGCTGTGAAAGCATTGTGTGTTTGCAACTTCTTGGTAAACGATTGGCAAAACTGCAACCGCCGGTCTTGATCTGGCTCATAAAGTGTTTGCACTATGGTGTATTTATAAGGATGGTATTTGTGTTTTTTCAGAATCTTTGACGATAGCTGCTGGCTTATTCCACATTCTCTAGCAATATTTGTTGTGGATAAGTTAGAATTTATATTGACTTGAGCAAGAGCATTGATTTCGTTAGCACTGGGCTCCACATTGTAGGAAACAGACTTTCTCATCAAAATACCAGTTTCGTCCATCACTCTTACTATTCTGGCGAAGATATGCCGACTTGGCTGTACAAGTTCTGGATATTTTTCTTGGTATAACTGGGACGCACGGGTCTAATTTCTAAAATTTTGGATGTATGCTTCATACATATTTCTTCTCTCTTCCACAGTAAAGCGAACAATTTTGGAAATACGATTTTAGAAAAAATTTAACACAAGTCTTGAAATAAAATGTTTTTGATGCATAAATCAAGTAGAAGATTCCAAACTGACAGTTCTAATAAATCGTAACAACAAATTACAAAACAATGACACAGACCTACTTGTTATTTGCGACCATAATTATTTTTTATTTATTTGTACAATGTTTATGAAGAAAAATATGAAGTATGTTATACCATTCGAAAGGTGAATTATTTGGCATCTGAAAAATTAAAAATCCAATATGGCGGTCATAAGAGAAAAAAAAGTTTACTATCGCTGCGCAAAAATTAGAGCAGGTACGTCAATTCTGATGCCGTCAGTTGATTGCTCATATTAAAGTATCTTCACATAGCAAATATTTGGAGCCCATTTTTGATAATAAGGGATCTATTGTAAAATTTTGAAAATTGAGTTTTTCAGTTTTTTCAGGATATTTCAGGAACGAATCGACATATTAAAATTTTGTTTTCTGATATTGGATTAGCCAAATTTAAGCAACTTTTTAGTAATTTAACTAATCCTGTAGCTCTTACCGTTACTGAGATGCCAATAGTGAGCAATTAATTAGTTGTAACCCTGTATATTATGTATATGTATAATTTTTGTACTTTTCCAAAAAAAAAGGTTAGTTTGATTAAATATGGTACATGGTTTCTATAATATACATATAGGTTATCCTGGTAACGAAATTTAAGGACTGCTTTCATTAAAAAATATATATTGTGAAGTTATTAAAAACATTTTTATGAAAATTCACTACCATAACGCACTCGCTGAGTCCGGACTTATAAGGTTTTGTGGACAGTCTGGATTCTAAGAATAATAATCGTAACGATATTTTAGGCAAGATACTATCTCAAAGTGAATCTTTCCCAATTGTCTCCTATAACGTAAAGATTTGGATCTAATATCTCCTGAAACGCCCCGTAAGGAAGCTGTAAGAAGTGGTAATAAAAACACGTTTCAGCGGTGCGAGTTGATAAAAGAGATCGCTGATTTTATTGTTGTTTGTGCAGCGGCTACAGATTATGACGTGGCGGCGTGAGGATTCCGAAAGCCCGAGCTTGTTATTTAAGCAGGGCGTATTAAAACTTATGTGTCCCCGGGCATCATATATTATATTACACTTCGCGACACTTTGGCACTTCCACGGCAGAGACAAAACGGCAGCGCCTGGGAATACACCATTTCGTTATTATCGGAACGCCCTTTTTATTATGCTTTCGAATATTTGGCTAGGACGGCAGAAACATTTAATCTATTGCCTCTATATTTTACAAAAAACATTCAGGATTCCACGGATTAATTATAAATCAAATCTACGTTGTTAAAATTACGTCACATAATATATTACAGGAAAGGATAAAACAAATCAAAATTGTTTGCAAAGAACTTGTTTTTTAGATAATACATCTTTTTTTCACTATGCTTTTGTAGTTTTAGTGAATTTTCTTTAAAACAATTCACTAATGACGCGGTCTGTATATATATGGTGGCTCTTTGAAAACGAAACAGACCGATTTGCGTCCAGAGAAATTTTTTTTTAAGAAACGCTGAAACACTTCAATTTTAATATTGGGGGGGGGGACATGTTTTGACCTAAAACTCAACTTTGTCACATCAACCCCTTAAGGGTGGTGATAAAAACCCTTATATTTTAAATAGGGAACATTGGTCGAGTGTTACATCATTTGAAAGCTATTTCTTTTATGAATTCAGCACACTATTTTTTTTGGCAATTTTATCAACTCGTTTAAAAATTATTCACAGTTGAAAATGCAAAAACGCATTTCACTCATTCCGATAAGAAATGTGCTGATAGTCAATGGTTTGTAAACAAAAAATTGACTATCAGAACATTTATTATCGGAATGAGAGAAATGCGGTTTATTATTTCAGTTTATCGGTCGTTTTGATACTTGATAGTACTACCGAAAATTAATTTCAAAATGGTCTATTCTGTAGAAGAAAGAGTTGAAATATTTACTTTTTTTTTCAAAAACGATGAATGTTCCAACCGTACCGCAAATTTGTTTAATGAACGACATCCGAACAGACATCTTAACAGATAATACATTTTGGAGTTAGTTGCAAAGTCTCGACAAAGTGGTTCAGTATCCAACAAAAAACGAGATCCTGAACGTGAATTTCCGGTTAGAAATGAGACTACTAAGATTGAAGTTTTAGGACAAATTGCTGCAGACCCCACTTTGAGCATGAGAAAATTGGCCACTGTTTTAAACATCAAAAGAAGAACTATTCAGCGAATATTGAAGCATCATAAATTTCACCCGTATAAAATTCATCTTGTACAACAACTGAATGAAGACGATTTTGATTGGCGGCTGGAGTTTTCTGAAGTTATGACTGCACGAATAGCTGATAACGGGAACTTTCTGTTCAATATTTGTTTTTCAGACGAGTGTACGTTTTTATTAAACTCTGCAGTCAATCGTGATAATTGTCGTTATTGGGCAGATAATAATCCAAGAAATTTTCACGAAGTCCACACCCAAACTCCACAGAAATTGAATGTCTGGACTGGCATTCTTGGAGACCGTTTAATCGGACCAATTTTTTGATGGTAATTTGAGTGGCGATTTGGAGTTACTAGAAGATATCGTTTACCCTCTACTAATTGGCATTGTTGAAAATGATGATCGCTATCAAGAAAATCAATTAGTGTTCCAACAAGATGGAGCTCCTCCGCATTTTTCGCAACGTGTTAGGGAGTTTTTGAACACAGAGTTTCCAGAGCAGTGGATTGGGCGTACAGGTGCTATTGAGTGGCCCCCTCGATCACCGGATTTAACTTCTTTAGACTTCTTTCTATGGGGCCATTTAAAGAGTAGAATTTTCGCAACAGAACCGGAGTCTCTGGAAGAATTGCGACGACGCATTGTTGAAGAATGCCGTCTAATAACTCCATAAATGCTCCAGAATGTCAGAGCTCGTTTTGAACAAAATTTATACTTTTGTATGGAAGCTGGTGGTTAAAAATGTGTACACTTAGTTAACTGAATAAATATTTTTGAATGTTTGGTTTTGTTTTTTGTTTTTTCTTTAACGAAAAATTGACTAATTAGTGCATTTCTTATCACAATGAATGAAATACGTTCTTGCAACTCCAACTGTGAATAATTTTTAAACGAGTAGATAAAACTTCCAAACAAAAAGAGTGTGCTGAATTCAGAAAAGAAAGAGCTTTCAAGTGATGTAACACTCGACCCATGTTCCCTATTTAAAATATAAGGGTTGTTATGACAACCCTTAAGGGGTTGATGTGACAAAGTTGAGTTTTATGTCAAAACATGTCCCCCTCAATATTAAAATCGACGTGTTTCAGCGTTTCTTAAAAAAAATATTCTCTGTACGTAAATCGGTCTGTTTCGTTTTAAATGCGCCACCCTACACACACACACAAATATATATATATATATATATATATATATATATATATATATATATATATATATATATATATATATATATATATATATATATGTATATATATATATATATATATATATATATATATATATATATATATATCGTACCGATAACTCAAAAAATAAAGGACCGATTTAGATGAAATTTGGTAGAAGCCTTCCTTTCGCAAGTGGCTTGGATACGTCTTTACCCAGGAAAATCTTACCAATTTTTACTGAAAAATTTTGGGTTTTCTTTCGGAAAATTTTTGTATCGCCGAAAATAACAAAGCAATGGCAACCAAATTGGGCACTTAGGTTTACGCTGTTAAACTTACACTACATGCAAAAATTCAGATCTCTAGGTTGAAGGGAAAAAAATATAGACGTTTAAAAATTTTTTGGGTGCCACTGATGACCAGAGAAATGCACAAAACCAAAATATTTTGTGTGAATAACAAGATCTACTGTATAATTAGATTTTCTTGACGCAAAATGGTCAAGAAATAACAGAAAAACTACTTTGAAAATTTTATAGTTTTTCTTCTTTAAATGTCAGAGTCGCGATTTTAAACGTCAAAATTTGCAATTTTTAGACGGAGAACCTGAAAGAAATGCGGTATATGTAAAGCAAATTTCACAATAAATGTGTTTTACAAAGCCTTAAGTTACAGCTCCGACTATCATTGTCCTTCGTTTTACTAAAATATTTGCATAAAATTAATTTCAAGTAGACCCATTCTCTGATGAGTTGGCAGTAGTTTTTAGTAAATGCAGTGGTTCACTAAGATCGCTGAAATAAATAATGTCAAACAGCCAACAGCAATACCGCGATGAGTACGTTGGCTCGATCACTGAAGTTAAGCAACTACGGGCGCGGTCTGTGATTGGATGGGTGACCGGCTGGAGAACAAGTTGCCTTTTTGTTTAAATAACCATTTTACTATATTTTTCTTCTTTTAGGTAAATTTTAGTAACTTTTTAGTGAATTTTCTTAAAAAAAATTCACTAATGAGGAGATCCCGACTTTTGAATTTTGAAAAAATTTCTTCAAATGAGCGCTAATTAGGCCCCTCAGAAAACATATCCGGGGTCAGTTTCAATTTTTATATGTTTATATATATATATATATATATATATATATATATATATATATATATATATATATATATATATATATATATATATATATATATATATATATATATATATATATATATATATGTATCACACCGATAACTCAAAAAATAATGGGCCGATTTTGATCAAATTTGGTGAAAAAATTCCTTTTGCAAATGGCTTGGATAAGTTCGTTAGTCAGGAAAATCTGCCCAGGTTTTCCCGGAAAATTTTGTGTTTTCTTTTGAAAAAAATTTATATCTCAGGAATTAACAAAGTAAGGGCAACCAAATTTGGTACGCAGGTTTACATCCTTATAGGTAAGTTACATACCAAAATTTGGCTATGTAGGTCAAAAGACAAAAAAGTTATAGGCATTTAAAAATAAATAAATTGGGGTTTTCCTCAAAACGTCAAAGTGGCGATTTAAAATGTCAAAATTGGCAACATTTAGGCAAATAACTTGAATCTAATACGGGCTATAGAAATAAAATGTCTCAAGAAGGATGTTTTACAAACCCTAAAGTCTTAGTTTCAACCGTCATTGTCCTTCATTTTACTAAAATATTTGCAGAAAATTCATTTCAAATAGACCCTTTCTCTGATGCTTGGCAGTAGCCTTAGCTATAGAGTTTATCATTTAATGGTATATAATTTTTGTCGAATTTTCGTAAAAAATTAATAAAGCTCAATATATCCGTTATTATATAAGATATGAAGAAAATTTGTATATATTAATTATAGGGTGTCTTGAGCTACATCTTAAAATAATATTTCTGCAATCACAGGGTGGTCCATAAGTCGTTGGTGATACAAATTTCCTTTTTTTTAATTAAACACGCCTTATGTTATTGCATTTTTGCATTTTCCATCGAAATATAATGCATGTTTGTAAGAAAATAAATTCTGGACGCAGCAAGTGCGTTATGGTAGCGAATTTTGATCAAATGTTCATATTTGAACAGCTCAATTTGCTATTAACCTATAAGGTTGACCAAGAAACGTGTTTTTTCGGGAACATTTTAAGTTTACTTTTGGAAATTTTTGTACATTTTCACACAATAAAGTTATTTTAATGGAACATGGCACATTGTTTTTACTATATAGGTTATACTGGTAACCAAATTTGATGCCTGCTTTCTTAAAAAAACACACATATTTGTTATTAAAAATATTTTTATGAAAATTCACTACCATAACGCACTTGCTGCGTCCAGAATTTTTCCATAATGCAGAACTATTAATATATACAAATACCTATTTTGCAAAAACATTATATATTAGGTGTGTGCCTCTAAATAAGGATTTCAATTTGATCAAATTCAAATGATTTACGGTATTGGGGCATTTTGGCATGTTAAGCCAGGCTTTACTCTACGTAATACATAATATTAACGAAAGAAAAAATAAAAATTCGGGACGCAGCAAGTGCGCTATTGTGGCGAATTTTTAGGAAAATCGGCTCAGTTCAAATACATTAAACAATGATTTGTTTTAATTAGATAGTCAAAGTCCCCCGGTCCGTACGAGTTCTGAGTTGATCTTTTATGTATTGAATTCCGACCACAAAATTATAATGTATGTTTGTAAGAAAAGAAATTCGGGACGCAACAAGTGCGTTATGGTAGCGATTTTTTATTAAATGCTTTAAATTTGAATAGCCCAATTTGCTGTTAACCTATGAAGTTCATTGGCCGGGAAACTATTTTTTTCGGGACAATTTTAAGTTTATTTTCGAAACATTTTTACACTTTCAAACTAGCAAGTTATTTTGATAAAATATGATACATTGTTTCTACTATATAGGTAATACTGGTAAATTTGATCAATGCTTTCTTTAAAAAAAAACACATATTTGCTATTTAAAACGTTTTTATGAAAATTCACTACCATAATACACTTGATGCGTCCAGACTTTTTATTGAATTTTCGTAGAAAAAAATTCGCTATTGAGGAAGTCGCAACTTTCAGAATTTTTTTTTCAGACGACCAAGAATTAGGACACTTAGAACCGATATCCTAAGCCAGTTTATACTTTATATATTTATATATGGATATATATGGTACAGCCTGTCTATAAGGATCCTAGTACGGGTTTATTTGAAAAAAAAATCGTTAAATTGAAAAGTCGTGTCACGCTGCAACTACAGAAAGCATTAGGTCAAACAAAAGCTAACGTCGAACATCCAAAACAAGCCCTAACGGCCATACAAAGTTAAACTGACAGAGTGTCAGAAGTTGAACAACATTTTCACAAACATATTATAATTAGGACTAAAGGCCAACAAAGATAATACTCTGATGGAGTCAAAATCCAGTGACAAAAAGTCAAATAATCAGCTAGTTAAAAGCAAAGAGACAAGCACAACACAAAAGCCAAGCAGGCTGTACAGCCGAGCAGAACCCCCGAGATAATCTGAATAACTAAATTCAGAAAGAAAACGAAATTGAAAGCGCCAATCCGCAATTAATACTTCCTAATTCCTGTTTTAGTGAATTTTCTTTCAAAAAATTCACTAACGAGGAGATCCCGACTTTTGAATTTTGAAAAAATTTCTTCAAATGAGCATTATTTAGGCCCCTTAAAACGCATATCCGGGGTCAATTTCCATTTTGATATGTTTACACACATACACACACACACATATATATATATATATATATATATATATATATATATATATATATATATATATATATATATATATATATATATATATATATATATATATATATATATATATATATATATATATATATATATATTGTAACAGTATAAATTGAGTAGCTAAACAGCTAGGCTAGTTTGGGTGTATTTGTGGTTCCTCCTCTGCTTTGAACAGAGAATTATTGGCGACGATCGTGGTTATTTCTTCTGGCTATCCCTCGTATACTGAATAAAATTGAGATCTTTCGTTAAATCCTTTGTCTTTGAACTACCCCTGGTATATCTTGTCGGCGGCCGCGCCGGCGTTGTGATTAAGAATGTTGGTGGTTCGAGAATGGTCCGCATGTTGAGAAGGATAGATGGCTGTGGACGTATGGGATGAAGTGAGAGCGAACGACAGCGCTACCGGCTGTCAGGGGGGAAATGCGAATATTCCGGAAGGTTCAACAGAGAGATTTTTCGTTGGTAGTAGTTGGAGTTAACACGTGGTTCGTTCTGAGAAGCAAGTTGGATATTAATTATCCCCCTTTGTGGATTTAATTTAATTGCACTCAGAACATATCTGCAGTCTTTTGGTGATATCGTAATTTATGGATTTGGTGTTGAAGACTGTAGAGATACCCGTTTGAGGGGATATAAGGACCACTTTGATCTTGTCACGTTGGAGTTTCGTATGCCCTCTTCGGAGGTAAGAAATCATCATCTCTCGTAACTATAACACCTCTAGCATTCCGGTACTTATTGTTTTTAGGGTTCTTGTGTTGGATAGAAGTCTTTGTATTGTGCAGAAATATTTGTGTTAGGCAGGAATCTTTGTATCAGCTGGAAGAATCTTTGTATTGTGCAGAAATCCGTGTATTTGTGCTGGGCGATTTTAGTACTGGATAGAGAATATTTGTGTTGGGCAATCCCTGTACTGCATAGTTCTACTATTGGGCAATTCTTGTATCGGCCAATTCTTGTGTTGGGCAGTACCTCTGGCAAATTCACGCATCATAGGAGAATTTTGAGTGGAATAAGTCTCGCATGGAATGGCGAATTTTCATGTACCGAACGAAGTATGGATATTGAGTTAAATGGAGTTTTTATGTGCTAGTCAAGAGCAACGATATTGTTGGTAATTTTATGGCCTAGAAGTCCAGGAATTTCTAGTAAGAATTTTCCGTTTTGTGATAAAGAATAGAGTGATAAGAGAGACAATCTTGATAAGCTAAAGTTTTAAATATTCACATCTGTTAAATTTGCTAAAATCAAACTGAATTTATTTTATTTAAACTTCAATAAATGTGGTACAGATTTTTATGAGACCATTGTTAATATAATTGCTTCACTTTTGATAGTTACCACCGTTTATTATATATTGTTAGCATTAGTTAAGCTTATTGATTATTCTTTGGGACTTGATCTTTAATCAGGCCACTTAACTTAATTAACGTGTAATTAATTACTATTTGGGGAAACACGTTGTAAGCTTTGCGTGCACGAAAAGTAAAATTTTTCCGTAGAACAATTATAGTTTTGGAGCACATCATGCATACTCATTAGAGATCTTATTTATTTTGTAGTAAGCCATTTCAGTTACATAATAGAGATTCTTTATTTTAGATCAGAATTTTAGAACAGCTTTTTAATAATTTCTTGTATGCCAAAGAAGCTTAATAAAAGCCCTTATTTTATCATATTATAGGTGTGTTTTGGTTTTGTGTTTGTGTTTTGTTTTCAGGGCTGTTGAGAATTAGATCATTACCGTTACCTTTACTTGTGGGTCTATGAGACCATACCGTTCTGAAATTTAGTTTGTGTTACCATAATTATAACTCCCTTGTAGCTTCCTGTGCTCGATTGTGGTTGGCTATAGTTGCCAGTGTGATCCAAGAATTCTTGGTTGTGTTGGATCTGGGCAAGGAAGTATATTAGTGAACATCTTATTAGAATATCCGGGGGGTGGAGGTTAAACAATCAAGTGGCGCCCCTAGTTAACATCTTATTTTGACCCACGCCCATCTCCACTGTATAAAAGCTGTCGGCCCTCTAACTTCCCGGTAACTTAGCTTATGCCAATGACAAATTAGGTTTGTGAACAGATTGGGAATTATTTGAGCATTTGTCATCTGGTATAAAAGGAAGTGCGGCGTCATAATATATATATATATATATATATATATATATATATATATATATATATATATATATATATATATATATATATATATATATGTATGTATGTATGTATGTAGGTATCACATCCATAACTCGAAAAATAATAGTGGGGAAACGGTAAGAACATTGCTATTGGAGCTATTTATGTGTTTGTAAATCTTCATTTCCTCCAAGACGAATTGTTCGGTGCCAAAACTTGATGGATGAAGGATTCTGGCGTTGACGTTTGACGCTAGCTTTTGTTAGTCCTTATGCTTTCTGTAGTTACAGTGTAGTGCTCGCATTTAAGACCTACCAGAAACTCAGTTTCTGATAACCAACTTTTTATATTTTAGGCCTTCAGCCCTGAAGATGGCACAATAAAGGCCGAAACGCGTAGGGTTATCAATTAAATTATACTATCTGCTAGAAGGGTCTTTGAACTCAAATTCCTCTAACTATAACTACTATTGACTCATTCGGATAATTCACTATCCGGATGAAGTTAATGTAGTTAGCGAAACAATCGACAGGCCTTTAATATGTGTTGCAGTAAATTGGGGTGTCCAAAGTCAACACAGTTTCTTCCCACCTTTAATCAGCGTATTTGTCAAATATTTACGAAATTTTGCTAAAAACCTAATAAATACAACTTTCCATTTCTGTACCACTGTTGTGTGCGCTAAAATAATAAGAAAATCTACTCTAATTAGGTTAAATCCAAAAGGAACAAACTTTATTGAACATTGCATGCACACAATTTTCCAACCAGTAACATAATGACATAGATCCACATTAAACAGTTTATTCAATTCCGTAAGGTAGTTGTTATATTGCCGCACTCAGTTTTACCAACTGTAATGGAGTCTTATTAGGAACGCCTGAATAATGTTTTATGTCTTCGCATGACTTTAATGTTTGTTACTTAGAGTAATGCCATTTAAATTGTATTGAGTTATAAATGCCCATGATTTTCCACCTCACGTTTCACTGCTCATAATCTTAATTGCTATTGAATGTGGTCTATTTTCAATTTTCCATTAACTGGGATATTGCCTGAATTATTCATTTTATGTCTTTCTCATAGCTCATAGCCATTTATCGCCATCACATGATATATACGGTTGATGAGCTTGCCAACTAGAGGAAGTTGGGCCTGAAAGTTTTGAGTCCTAGCATGTAGCTTGAGGCGCCTCACTCGGATTTTATTATCTCCTAACTATTTAATTGTTGTAACGTAAGCAATAAAAAATATGGACGGAGCAATTGCGTTATGGTAGCGAATTTTCATAGAAAGCATCTACACTCTTTTATTTAAATTATATATATATATATATATATATATATATATATATATATATATATATATATATATATATATATATATATATATATATATATATTGTATTGTGATTTAAAGTTTTGAGGCAAAAAACTCGTCCAATAACCACATCAAAAACAAAATCCTCTTAGGCTCCAGCGGCAGCAAATACTTCTGTACTCTTGCTAAATCTATTTGGAATAATTTCTGCAGGAGCACGTTCCCACCTCTTGTCTCAGGGGATGACATTGTTTCTACCGCCCTGGGCAAGGCTAAACTTGCTGCCTCGTTGTGCGCCGGCAATTCTACTCTCAACCCACCGCCAAATGTTCAACCACCAACAGTCCCCAATGTCGCGCATAAAATAACGGATATCATTTTCAAAACTAAAAAGGTACGAAATATGCTCTCTTCTCTTAATACCAGGAAAGCCTCTGGCGTTGACGAGATCCCACCAATTGTTCTCAAAAAATGCGCACCAGAACTTGCTCCTGTCCTGACTGTCTGTTTCAGACATCTTACAATAGAGGCATATTCCCTAGTAACTGGAAAACGGCTCGCGTACAACCCGTCCCCTATAAATCATCCAAAGCGCTTCCTAGCAACTACAGGCCTATTTCTCTCCTTTCAGTAATCTCTAAAGTGATGGGAAAAGTATATAAACACCGAATTTATTTATTTTTTTGACAAACACACTCTAATCCACGACAGACAGTATGGATTCCGTCAGCGCAGATCAACTGCCGACCTCCTTTCCTTTGTCACCCATTCTTGGAACAGGTCTATGGAACTACACGGTGAACCCCAGATTGTCGCTCTAGACATATTCAAAGCATTTGACCAGGTCTGGTACGCAGCGCTGCTTAACAAACTACCGGCCTATGGCCTACCACCAAAACTCTGTACGTGGACAGCAAATTTCCTCTCCAACCGGAGAATTTCTGTTGTCTAAACTGTATCCAATTAATGCAGGAGTTCCTCAAGGTTCAGCTTCAGCCCCTACTTTGTTTCTTCTCCACATAAATGACCTCCTCTTTAGCACATCCAACCCAGTTTACAGTTATGCGGACGACAGCACCCTCCACTCAAATATACAATATTCTAAGCCTGTCTCTTTAGCCCAACTAGATGAGGATCGCAGACTCATAGATGGTTCTATCTCCGTGGATCTCCAAAAAATATTAGACTGGGGAAGTACAAGTCTTGTATAATTCAACCCCACCAAATAACAGTCTTGCTTTCTTTCTCATAAGAGATATACCAGTTCTAGACCCATCACAATAAACAACCAAGTTATTCAAACTAATGAGTCCTTTTCAGTTGTTGGAATCTCTGTGGATCGAAATCTCAATTGGCACCAACATGTAACATCAATTGCTGAAGTGGCTGCTAAGAAATTAGGTTTCCTCTTCCGGGCTCGCAAATACTTTTCACCAGCTAATCTCTATACTTTATATACTTTACAAATAAGACCAAACCTCGAATACTGCTCCCACATCTGGGGCGCTGCTGCCGCTTCTACACTCGCTATCCTGGACTCCATTCAGAAGAGAGCTATACGTCTTATCAGTGACCCTACCCTCACCCAAAGGCTGCCATCCCTTGCCCACCGACGTGCCGTTGGTGACCTCTCTCTCTTTTATAGATATCTGCACGGGCACTGCTCAGAGGAGCTTTATTCCATAGTTCCTCCACCTGCTGCCCCCAGCAAATCTACCAGGGGAACAGAGCGAATGCACCCTTTTACTGTCCAGGTCACCAGACATAGAACATCTTGTTATGGCCGCTCTTTTGTCCCGAGGACTTCCAAGTTGTGGAATTCCTGGCCGGCACATGTTTTTCCTTCTCCCCCGAACCTCTAAACCTTTAAGTCCAGAATTAACAAGTTGATTCTTTCCTCCTTGTCGACACCCACGGTACGATAGTATTTAGGCTGTAAGCCCTCGTGGGGTGTTGTTGCAATAAAAAATTGATTTTAACCAATATAAAATAAAAATATAATCCCTCAAACTTCCTTCATCATTATATATATATATATATATATATATATATATATATATATATATATATATATATATATATATATATATATATATATATATAACATATAAAAATTGAAACTGACCCTGAATATGGGTTCTAGAGGGTCTAGTTCGCGCTCATTTGAAACTTTTTTTTCAAAATTCAAAAGTCGGGAACTCCGCATTAGTGATTTTGTTTAAGAAAATTGACTAAAAAGACATATTGTCTAGTTTTTTTTAACTTATGAAAATCTTTACCATAGCGCACCTGCTTCGTCCAGACATTTTAATATCACGCCATACAAATGCATGGAAAGTTAGTTATCACGCTCTTTGGATGCCCATCATGCTTATTGTACAAGTTGTGCTTGCGTTTATGTTTCCGTGAACATAAACAGATATAGAGAAACAGGCTTTATGGATTGGCACGTAAGGAAAATGCCTGCCTTGGGTTATTTTGACGGCGTTGCAACTGAACCATTTTCAAATAAATAACTTGCGCGCTATCAAATTTCTAACAAAGTGCACACTGCATTTTGCTTGCTTCGTGTTGTCGGTGCCAATAAACTTAATCCCCTATCTTTCTTATTTTCCTTATGTATCTCTGAATCTGTAAAGCTCGCCGATGGGTTTATCAGCATATTAAAGTCAGAAGTAACTTTTCCTAAAAGCGAATTTATATTCCATGGAACAACAAGGTCTCTCTTTTGCATTTATAAATAATTTAACGCACGCAATTCAGAAGAACATTTTAGGACTGACTATCGTTTCGCTAACAAATTTTTTCAGATGATGAAGCAAAAGTCAGGTAAAACACGAGTAAAAAGTCTGGGCACAGCAAGTGCCTTATGGTAATAAATTTTCATACAAATGTTTTTAGTAGCAAATATATCTTCCTTTTTATAGAAAACAGGCATCCAATTTGGTTACCAGTATAACCTATATAGCAGAAACAATGTACCACATTTCATCGAAATAACTTTAGTTTTTTGCAAAAATTTTCCGAAAATAACTTAAAATCGATACGCGCATTCTATAGTAGCGGCTCGTGCCTTAATGCACTGAGGGTGCGCAAGAAAAAAAAAGTTCGGGACGCAGCAAGTGCGTTATGGTAGTGAATTTTTATTAAATATTTGAAATTTGAATAACTCTAGTTTATACAAACTTAGAAAGTTGAATTTTGGTGTGTAGTAGGGTCTTATACAGGGAAACATATCAACTAAATTTCATTAAAATATCTTTGTAATTTTCGGAGAAAAAAATTTTTCTCTAAAGAAAACTCAAAGTTTTAAAAACTTTGAATTTTGGTACGTAGTAAGGTCTTTATCAAGGAAATATATCCACCAAATTTCATTAAAATAAGTTTGTAATTTTCTGAGAAAAAAAAATTTAAAGAAAATTCAAATTTTAAAAAACTTCATTTTATATAAACTTAGAAATTTCAATTTAGGTGTATAATAGGGTCTTACCCAGGGCAACATATCCACAAAATTTAATTAAAACAACTTGGTAATTTTCGGAGAAAAAATTTTTTTTTCATAAGAAACCTCAAATTTTTTCCGGAAAACCTTGTCCGATTTTCTTCGCTAACGAACTTATCCAAGCCATTAATAAAAGGAAGGCACCTACCGAGTTTAATCGAAATCGGTTAATTATTTTTTAAGTTAGCGTTTGGATACATACATATATATATATATATATATATATATATATATATATATATATATATATATATATATATATATATATATATATATATATATATATATATATATATATATAATGTAACTGACCCCGGATATGGGTTCTAAAGGTCCTAGTTCGCGCCCATTTGAATTTTTTTTTGCAAAGTCTCACCATCAATACCTCTCTATTAGTGAATTTTTTTTAAATAAAAATGCACTAAAAAAACCTACTTACTAAACTTAATAAATATTAACTACTTACCAAGTTTTTCTCTAGTTAGTTATATGTTATAGTAGTTAAAAAGTCTCTTAAAAAGTTAACCTTTAAATTTATAATATTATCCACTGAATTAATCACAGTATCACAATTATTTTGTCCAGTTATTAAGCAACCCGAAGTAGTGGCCATCATAATAATAGTAATATTTGTCTTGTTAGAACATGTAAACAACAACGAAATGATATAATTAAAAATCAATCCGACGCGAAGACGAAAATTACTGGGTAGTAGGAACACACGCTCTACCAAAAGTCCACTACAAACTGAAGGGTGCAATTTTATAGCGCACAACAGATTGCTTATTCGGTCGTTTTTGTCGATGATCGGTGATCATTTCGCACTGAAGTATTGCATTTCCTGGAGAGCGCCGAAAAATACACACCGCCGCCTGACTGCTTTATATGGACATGGATGTATATAGCGTCTGCAAAGATTAACACTATACTTATGACTTATTCTGATTATGTATTCTGTATTAATGGCTACCGACTCTCATCAAACGAGAAGAAGTTCTGAGCCAAACAGACCTTGACCAAGGCATGGAGAGCCCTCTGAGATTCTATACCGATTGAGGAGAAGGTAAGTAAACTCTTGAACAGTGGGAGTCTGATTCACTCGGACACTAGTAAAAGATACCAACAAAGAATTATCTCCCAGTTCTACGTTTTTGAGTATATCTATCAGTTCTGAAGAATTTTTAACGGAATAAGGTGACTGGAAAACCAACGCAAACATCAAGAGGGAGGACAGGAATCTCGACAACTTGTAAGAGATGCAACCAACAAAAGATACCACTGGGCGGATGGGACAACCCTCTTTATGAATTTTGGGAAGGCCGTATAGGCGCGGAATTATGTGGTTCATGGGGAAAAACTGTCTATAGGTTTATGAAATCGAGGAGGCGTACTTATCGAAAACCTTTTAGAACTTAGAAGCGTAGGAAGGAAGTGGGCTGTAGTTAATGTTTGAAATCCCAATATCTCTCAGGAAGGTGAGAACTTTAGAAATGTAATCTGTCTTATTCAAGACAAAAACGCAATGTCCCTTATAAGCTTTCGAAAGAAAAAGATCCTTATAAGCAATAATTTTTCTCAAGGAAGAGACCACCATACTGAATGGGCAGAAGTCCAGGGTTGAAGCCCTAAACTTGGAAATAATCTCTGTAACTTTACCACGCAGAAATTCCGCATTCACAACTCTAAACCTTCTCAGGAAAACCTCCGCATCCTTGACAGTCTCAAACACCCAAGACTTCAGTTTAGGAGGAACAGCAAACTGTATACCCTGGCTGAGCAAGGCTGGTTGGAGGGCATCGAAACCATTGAATGAAGAAAGATTTTTAAGTCTCTCGTGCAAAACATGATCACTGAACTTGAAATTATTAGAACGCGTAGACCTGTCCTTAAGACGCTGTAAGTGAGAAATCTTACGGGCTAAAATCTGTTTCCTATCGGAACAAAGGGTTGACAAGTATTCATGATTAGTTCTCATTAAAGTATCATACTCAAAAATGCACAGCCTACCTGTTAAAGTGTCGTGTACGATCTTCAACTTCAAGTCAGTTTCCTCCTTTTTGGCATATGCTGATCTGAGTTCCCTCTTGATCACCGATCTACTGAATTTCTGAACAATATTCTGGGGATTGAATGGCACTGATCTGCTGTATAAGTTCTTGACAAATTTTGGTACTAGATCTCTCCTCAAACATGTTGAAAGGAACCATATCATGAGCGACAATAGGACTGAACACCTAGACAACCTTGTGTAAGAATTTGTGACGTAAGCCAGCCTCGCGGTAAAGATATCATTTCTGAACGTCACACAGTCTGGGATTGACAGAAGTAAACATTGAATGAGAGGCTTCTCCTCCAGACAACAAATTTATTTTAAATTTAATTACCGACGCGTTTCGACACTCCAAGAGGTCAT
Organism: Tillus elongatus; assembly: GCA_964006375.1. Classification (NCBI taxonomy): domain Eukaryota; kingdom Metazoa; phylum Arthropoda; class Insecta; order Coleoptera; family Cleridae; genus Tillus; species Tillus elongatus. The sequence goes on along the minus strand of OZ023262.1, from coordinate 33,225,336 downwards.
CTTCAGGGAATAAATCTACAATCATAACAAGAGAGATCTGTCATAAAAACATTAGTTTTTCCGGTAGGCAATTGTGCATGTCAGAGCACAATGATGACAAGGTGATCTCCACAGAAAAACGTCACAGGCTAAAAATCATAAGTCACACAGTAAAATGCCAAGCAACAGTCAAGTTTAAATCTAAGAGCTACAGATACAGCAACACTAGCTAAAAATATGCTAAGTTAAACATGAAATTACATTAACAAAAACTAAAACATCAGAGCAAATTGAAAAGCGTTAAAATCTACAAAATTGCAAAAGTCTAATATTTGAACATTAAGGATTCAAGTCTATTGCAGGAACATAAATGAGTAAAACTGACAGGTTAAACAACACAAGAGGCAGGCACAGTCAAGCAGAAACCCAATGAGAACCGCTAGGGTAAAGAAATTATAAAATATTAAATGAATAAAACAGAACAATCACTTGAACAATTCTTAAAAAATTGAACTCGAAACTATACAAAAAGGTTCGACAGGTCACAACTTCACCCATTGTGCTAGTGGACCTGCAACACTACATCTACATTTGCCAAAAAAACTGTTTTCAGAACAAAAATAAATTAAAGAGATCGCGATTTTTAACGACAGCAATTATGAGGTTCGGCCATTATGCAAACTAAAACGGGCAGGATGCACCCATCATATAACGACTTAGAAGAGATATGATATTGTGCATATGCCCCGCCCCCGCCTATGACGTCACGTGGTGAGTAACGTTATAGAAGTCCAACTACACACTTAATACAAAGTCATTCGCAATCAAAAAGTTTCTATACGTCCATTTAATGCGGTTTAAGTTACGCCTATATTGTCTTTTTCAGATAATATAGATCGCGGTACAAAATTTAATCTTTTTCGTTTTTATTACTTCCAACTGTATTTAAATATTAGTAAAATACGTAATTTGTTAAGAAGTTGTGATGAAACGTCAAACCCCACTGCATGACAGCATATTATTGTTGCATTGGACTCACCTCTTGACACCATGCGCGTGACAGGTCTAAAAATAGGTAGTCTGAATATCATATATCTCGTTATTTGTATCATGGGATGCACCGGCGCAGGTGCAGAAGAGTAAAACAGGAAGAAGTCTCAGAAGCGAAACATGTCAATGACAAAAGAGTAGAGAATGGAAGGAGAGCCATAGAGCAGCCATCTTCAAATCATCATGTGTATGGTCATGTAGAAAAACCATAGAGCTCAGTAGCACTGTTACACCAATTTGCTATAGAAGGAAGGAAAGTTAGTTACATCAGTGTTGGACAAGTTCAAAACTTCACTGGGTTGCACAAGAGATAATATGAGCGAAAAATACTAAAAAATCACCTAGTCGGAATTTGAGAAGATGCCTTTGCACATTTTGCAGCAGTACCTTCTTTAAACCCTGTCTACCCCACACAACATCCATATTCGTCCCAGGTCCCGACTTTCTTGTGGGTTGCTCACAAGAAGTTTTTCTTTTGCTTTATACTTGGAAGGTGGTTGTATGCATGGACAAGGGGAAGGAGAACCCTACGTGTTTTTGGGTGAGGAGGCAGAAGCTCTATCTTTGGCGGTTCTTCTGCTCCTTCTGCATGCATAAAATATATTTCAATGCATTAACCACAGGATTTTGTTTTATATTTAGCTTTCTAGTGTATTTTTTTGTTGACCATGTTTCCTGCCTATCAATTGTCGTGCCTCAGCTCTATATCCAAATTACTGTATAAGTATTTATGTTAGAGACCATGTGCCCTTATTTACTTTATTTTTTATTGTTCCTAGTTAAATAAAATATTTTTGTATAACTTTTAATATAAGACGTAATCACTAATATAGGGTGGCGCATTGAAACGAAACAGACCGATTTGACTCAAGAGAATTTTTTTTAAGAAACTCTGAAACACGTCAATTTTAATATTGAGGGGGACCGGTTTTGACATAAAACTCAACTTTGTCACATCAACCCCTTAAGGGTGGTGATAACAATCCTTATATTTTAAATAAGGAACAGGGGTTGAGTGTTACACCATTCGAAAGCTCTTTTTTTTTTCTGAATTCAGCACACTAATTTTTTTGGAAGTTTTATTAACTCGTTTAAAAATTAATCACAGTTGAAGATGCAAAGATGCATTTCACTTATTCTGATTAGAAATGTGCTGATAGTCAATGTTTTGTTGGTTTAATTAATTTCACAATGATGTATTCTGTAGAAGAAAGAGTTGAAATAATTACTCTTCTTTTTCAAAAACGATGACTGTGCCACCCGTACCGCAAATTTGTTTAACGAACGACATCCGAACAGACATGTTAACAGAAAATACATTTTAGAGTTAGTTGCAAAGTTTCGACAAAGTGGTTCAGTAGCCAACAAAAAACGGGATCCTGAACGTGAATTTCCGGTTAGAAATGAGACTACTGAAAGTGAAGTTTTAGGACAAATTCCTGCAGACCCACCTTTGAGCACGAGAAAATATGCCACTGTTTCAAACATCAAAATAAGAACTATTCAGCGAATATTGAAGCATCATAAATTTCACCCGTATAAAATGCATCTTGTACAACAACTGAATAGAGATGATTTTGATCGGCGGCTGGAGTTTTGTGAAGTTATGACTGTACGAATAGCCGATAACGGGAACTTTCTGTTCAATATCTGTTTTTCAGACGAGTGTACGTTTTTATTAAACTCTACAGTCAATCGTTATAATTGTCGTTATTGGGCAGATAATAATCCAAGAAATTTTCACGAAGTGCACACTCAAACTTCACAGAAATTGAATACCTGGAGTGGCATTTTTTAATCGGACCATTTCTTCTTGATGGCAATTTGAGTGACGAAACGTATTTGGAGTTACTAGAAGATATCGTTTACCCTCTACTAATTGACATTGTTGAAAATGATGATCTCTATCAAGAAAATCAATTAGTATTTCAACAAGATAAAGATCCTCCGCATTTTTCAAAACGTGTTAGGGACTTTTTGAACAGAGAATTTCCAGGACAATGAATTGGCCGTAGGGGTGCTATTAAGTGGCCCCCTAGATCACCGGATTTAACTCCTTCATACTTATTACTATGGGGCCATTTAAAGAGTAGAATTTACGCAACATAACCGGGGTCTCTGGAAGAATTACGACGACGCATTGTTGAAGAATGCCGTCTAATAACTCCACAAATGTTCTAGAATGTCAGAGTTGGTTTTGAACAGAATTTGTACTTTTGTATGGAAGCTGGTGGTCAACAATTTGAACACTTACTTAAGTGAATAAACATTTTTGAACATTTGGTTTTGTTTTTTTTAGTTTTTTTAACGAAAAATTGACTAATTAGTGCATTTTTTATCACAATGAATGAAATACGTTCTTGCAATTCCAACTGTGAATAATTTTGAAACGAGTTGATAAAACTTAAAAAAAAAATTGTTTGCTGAATTCAGAGAAGAAAGGATTTTCAAGCGATGTAACACTCGACCCATGTTCCCTATTTAAAATATTAAGTTGTTATCACCACCCTTAAGGGCTTGATGTGACAAAGTTGAGTTTTATGTCAAAACATGCCCCCCTCAATATTAAAATTGACGTGTTTCAGCGTTTCTTAAAAAAAAAATTCTCTGGACGCAAATCGGTCTGTTTCGTTTTCAATGCGCCACCCTGTATATTATGTATTGTTCTTATAAAAATTTACTATCATAACGTAACTGCTGCGCCCCGAACTTTTGTTTCATTATGAAAAATCGAACGCGATTAATTATTCGTTTTTTAATGTGTTGTAGCAAAGATGCATTTTAATTTTGGGTTAAATTTTGCAATAAATTTTAAACCATAACATATTTGAATAGAAAATCAGATCTTTTTAGTCAGGTATCGCAAGCCCCTACCCACTGCTTAAAAATTTGGTGGCTACAACTGTCACACAAAGGGGATTGAATATGGGGGTAATGTTTTCATTTTGCAGGATATAAGTTTTTATCGATATGCAAAATAATTGTGATCATCATATCAAAAATATATAAGTAAACTAGAAGCAGCAGATCCCTCAATGTGGAGAGTTACCAAAAAAATACTTCGACAACCACAAGCTACATACAGCTTAAAAACTAACAACGAAGTTCACGATACAGATAAGGGCAAATGTAGAATATTTGCCGAGCATCTCGAAAACGTTTATGTTCCAGCGGCTTCACCAAATCACACCCTCACCAAAGCAATTAAATCATTTATTAATAATGTGCTTCCTAATATAAGCCCAATCAGCTTCTCGATAATTACCTTAGACGCAATATCTGATTTAACCAAAATAATACCAATAAAAAATCCCCTGGTCATGATCTCATACCGAACATAGTTCTTAAAACTCTGACCAAAAAGTGTTTTGAGACATTAGCGCTTATATTTAATGCATGCCTGAAAACTGGCTATTTTCCACACACATGGAAACACGTTATCGTATCCTTGAAACACGGAAAAAACAAAATGCACCAATCAAGCTATAGGCCTATCAGCTTGCTATGCACTTTAAGCAAGCTTTTCGAAAAACTGGTACTGAGGCGACTGAACCAATTTATGGAAGAGCATAATACCCCACACAGTTTGGGTTCAGAAAAAATATTTCAACTCTTCATCAACACCTTCGTTTAAATGAAATTATTGTCAAAGGACTCGAAAACAAATAATATACCACCGTAGCATTTCTTGACGCAACACAAGCTTTTGATAAAATATGGATCGACGGGATCCTCTTCAAATTAGCTAAAATCCAAGACTTACCCTCCTATCTACTCAAAATCATTGCCAGCTTCACACAAAATAGATATTTGCAGTAAGAATAAACGCTAAATTTTCCACAACTAAAGCAATTCACGCAGGAGTACCTCAAGGTCCCATATTGGGACCTACACTATATAATTTATATTTAAGCGACATACCATGCGAACAAGACTCCTTATTGGCGATGTATGTGGACGATACGGCGATGGCAACACAACACCAAAGCATAATCAAATGCAGGAACCTTTTACAAAATTCCTTAAACAAAGTTACAAAATGGTGCAAGGGCTGGGGAATCACTATAAACTCATCAAAGAGTCAAGCTAAAATCTTTACGCTCTTAAGAGGACCAAATCCGCCACCGTTACAAATAGATAACAAAGCAATCCCTTGGAATCACAAACACCAATCCGTCAAATATTTAGACCTACATTACGATCATAACTTAACCTGGAGGCATCATATCAAAAACAAACTCAGCAAGCTTATGGACGTCTAGAAATGCTGTACCCCATTATAAACAGAAAATCCTCACTGAATATTGAATGGAACTCTCATCTATAAAAGTATTCTTAGACCAGTTCTCACATATGGCTGTCCAATATGGGGAACAGCGTCAAATTCAACAATAAATATGACACAAACCTTCCAGAACAAAGTGCTACAAATCATCACCGATGCACCGTGGTTCATTAGGAACACGCAAATACATCGCGAAATAAACATACCAGTGATCAGTGACTTCATAAAAACAAGTGCAATCAACTTCCTGAACAAGTTAGCTGAATGTCCTGGAGCAGTACATTACAATCTTGGTGCAAGACTACAACAAAGAAGACTAAGAAAAAGACTTCCACAAGATGTGTTTAATGGTCCATGATCAGAGTTAAAATATAATCTAAGTATTGTTACGTTCTACGGGATTGTGGATTTGTTGATTAAGAAAACACAGCTTTCCAAACTACTAATTTATTATTACCAATTAGTTTCCAACACCAGTGTCAACTAAAATATTTCTCTTCTCTATTATTAAATGTCCATAGAACTATATTCCACTATTGCCTTCTATGATCGCTTCTTATTCACCAACACTTACTGTTGACTCGCTTAATACTCTATGATCACTTTTCTACACCACCTTATTCAATACTGAACTAACTTACTCTGCGCACCGCTCGTCTGTTTATACCGTCCATAGAGATTCCAGACGTTCTACACTATTCTACACTACTCTACACCTGTCACTTCTGGTCTATTCTAAAAATGTCATTCCAGAGTGTTCGCTGTGACACTGCCCCCCTCTTATATTCGATCGTCCCGGTCGAATTCTGACATTTCTTGGTATGGCGTAAGTCTGTGCATATGGACCACCTTCATCTTGCTCTTCGGGCTCCTCTGAATGCTATAGACGATCCTTTTGACCACCTTATAGGGATCTTCCCATAATTTCTGTAGCATCCGTGGCCGTCCCTTGCGTCGTACTGGATTGTAGAACCACACACGATCTCCTTCCTTAAAACCAGCTAAATTAGCTCGCACGTCATAACGGGTCTTTATGCGGTCGCTTTCTACTCGCTTATGCATTCGGACAGCAGAGTGGATGGTTTTCCTCCTCCGCAATATGTTGGAGCTTTCTTCAAGCAAAGTTCTTACGTGATACTGGCTCTTCCGTGTAGTTGCTCTTGTTCTAGTGTTTCTACATGCACAAATATCTCGACGGGCCTGATTCATCCTGTCGACATCGGCTCTGTTCTAACAAATGTGCTTACTGACCTTTTCTGGGTTGGCTTCAGTTTTACATGGTCTTTACACCCTTCGTCTTGTACTCTCATAATTTCTTCTCCACTTGCTTCTGGCTGAGTAACTGGGTCATCTCTTCCTCTCACAGCTCTATTCACTGGAATGGAACTTTTACGGCAGACGTTGCTATTTTTCTCTATGGTGATTTTCCGCACTACCAGGTTACTGCCAGTCGTCATTCTTATTTCTTCACCGCCGATAGTCAGGATGTTTGTGCCAAGATTAAGTTTAGCGCACTGACTTTGCAGTATGTCCAAGCCAATTATAATAGGGTCTGATATGGCGGCGACTATGGCTCTCTGATTTGCCATGTCCAATTTGCAGCTCGACGTCAGTTTCGCCAAATACCTGGATCCGATCACCACCGGCTGCGTTTACTCTGTACACTCTGTCTGGCTCTCTTTCTCGCCATATTGGAACCATGTCGCGGCGAATAATCGTCCTAGGTGCGCCTGTGTCGACGACCATCTGAGTCTTATTACCGCTTACGTATCCGTCTACGACAAGAGCGCTGTCAGAATCGCTAACCTGAGAAATGGTTACCGGCCTTAGCTTCACTTTCTACCTTACGCGTGATCTTAGAGCCCAACATTCGTCCCTTATATGTCCCATCTTGCCGCAGTTCCAGCAGTGCAAGGCATTTGCACGGTGAGCTCTTATTGGGTGTCGTCCATGAGACATCGGCCTTATTTGTTCTGTGATTTTCTCTAGTAGCTGCATGATTTTGGATGAATCTGTTTTATTTTGTTCTTGGACTTGGAGACTGCAAACTTTCACATGATTTTCCGACGCTTGCTTTACCACTTCAAACTCTAAGGCATGTGCCAAAGCATCGTTCAAGTTTTTGTGTCTTGCCATCCTCAGCGCCTGCTGCGTGTCGGTATCTCTGATGACGTCAATGAAGGTTTGCACCGACAGCTGGTTTAAAAACTCCATCGGAGCTATGGGGTAGGCCAATCGCGTCAGTTTGACAACGTCGGCGTGGAGTTTTTGGAGACTTTCGACCGGTTTCTGACAACGATTTTTTAACTGCAATCGTTACAACTGTTGTAAATGCTGATCGCCAAACCTCATTTCTAATTGATGTCTAATGGTGTAAAAACTCAGCGGTTCTTCCCTGGGAATACCTTGAAGCACATCTAGAGCATCTTTTCTAAGAGCTATAATTAACGAAGTCGCTTTCTCTCTATCGCCCCAACCATTTGCTATAGCAGCGGCTTCGAACTGGCGTAGATAAATACCCCATGGGACTGAACCATCAAATGTGGGAACCTCAATTCTTACGACCGGGCTATCTTCGAGCCTGATGTTTCCTTTGGCTAGGGTTTCGCACTTATTTTCTAGTGATTGTATTGTCTGATGCACTTCCTCTTGTGTATTCGTCAGCTTGTCATGTACATCGTCGCTGATACCCCTTACTCTGCTTTCTACTTGTTGGAAGATGTCGTCTTTTACCCGCTTCATACGTTCGTCCACACATGAAGTAATATTCACAGAATTTTCTTTGTTTCTTCATGTCTTCTTCTGGCTTCTTCGTCTCTTTTTCTCAGTGCCTCTTTTATCTCTTCGTGTCTTTTTCTGGCCTCTTCATCTCTTTTTCTCATTTCTTCTTTGGCTTCTTCGTCTCTTATTCTGACGCCTTCATCTCTTTTTCTCATTTCTTCTTTGGCCTCTTCATCTTTTGTTCTCATTTCTTCTTTCGCTTCTTCGTCTCTTTTTCTTGCTTCTTCATCTCTTTTTCTTATTTCTTCTTTGGCTTCTTCGTCTCTTTTTCTGGCTTCTTCTCGTGCTAATTTAGCTTCTTCGTCCATTTTTTAAATATCATTTCTAATACCTGGACGTCCATATTGGCTGTTGAGCTACGTGTCTTAGGCATAGACATACTTAAAGCTGATACACAGTTTATTCTGTTTCAAGAACACACCCAGTTATTAATCACTGCTGACACTGATCTTCCAGAGATTCTAGAAGTTTTCACGTTGCTCAACGAATATTCTGGAAAATATTTTTGCTAGCAGCTTGAAAATCCCAGTTCTGACACCAGTTGTTACGTTCTACGGGGTTCTGGATTTGTTGATTAACAAAACACAGCTTTACAAACTACTAATTTATTATTACCAACTATTTTCCAACACCAGTCTCAACTAAAATATTTCTCTTCTCTATTATTAGATGTCCATAGAACTATCTTCCACTATCGCCTTCTATGATCGCTTCTTTTTCACCAACACTTACTGTTGACTCGCTTAATACTCTATGATCACTTTTCTACACCACCTTATTCAATACTGAACTAACTTACTCTGCGCACCGCTCGTCTATTTATACCGTCCATAGAGATTCCAGACGTTCTACACTAATCTACACCTGTCACTCCTGGTCTAATCTAGAAATGTCATTCCAGAGTGTTCGCTGTGACAGTATGTATGTGTATTTGGGCGCATGTGAGTGTGTGTGTGTGTGTGAGTATGGATGTGTACATACGAATGTAAGCCTACCAAATAATGTTGCTAACTTATCGACCAAACTATTTTTAATTTATGTTTCTAACTATAGCATCTTATCGTTATTATTTTTTATTGTTTTTTATATTAGATTCAATAGCTCATGGTAAATGAAACAACCATGAATAGCATACATGTTGCTGAACTGGTTTGATCTACAATAAAAAATAATAATAATAATAATTTTGGCTGTTCCACACTGATAGGTTTTTGAGAGTTCACCGAGCTGGAAGAGTCCGCCTCTTTTCTTTGAACCCTTAAAAAAACAACAGCTAAAAACGTAATGATTTATAACCAAATTCGATATATTTTGCTAATGTCAAATCACTAAGTTGCCATATAGGCTCTCCTCCAGTTTACCATTCAGAAATCACTTCCTCACCATTACATATTTACCATCACGTTCCGCACGTAAACAAATCATTAGTAAAAAGAATAGTGTGAAACCATAAACTACCCCGGCTCGGTTTCAATGGCACTAATCAAAAACAGCTCAGCCCTTGAACTTAATTAGCATCACCTACCCATTTATCAACAAGCGACCTTCCATACCATACTGATTAGTCATTCACAAGTATACCAATTTGATTGACGGAACAATATGTAACTAATTTATCTTAGGAAATTCTACACTATGATAACATTATAATCTTATTAGGTAGGCCCGCGCGCGCCACGCTTGCCGCGGCTAAATCTATAAGCACACTGTGGAAATTAATTGTTCCATACGTGCATTGTTTGCATACACTATCGCTACAAACAATGTCGCGGTGAATAATCCATCAACGCATGGGAGTTTTGCAAGACAGGGTTAATTCTGGTCTATGATTCGTATAAATTTTCATTAGTGTGCAAACATGCAATAAATTACAGCAAAGAGGCAAACGCATTGCTATAGTACAAGAATATGGCAACACAAATGGTTTACTTGGTGTGCAGATGTATAATATTGATTAAAATTTGGCAATCCCATTCCCCAGCAATGCATCTTCATACAACGTGATTTATTCAGTTATTCAATATTTTAGTTATCACACTCATAAAGCACCCGAACGCCTCTTTTTAAAGTTTGGTTCCACGCCTTAATTACTTAAGTGAAAGACCGCTAATTATTGCGCCGGAAATTTAGAGTTTATGTCACTATTGTGGATTTTTAAGCAAATATTTTTGTAGCGACTTTTTCTGACGTTTCCACGGTTATTCGAATAATTAAAAAAGTTCGGGACGCAGCAAGTGCATTATAGTAGTGAATTTTCATTAAAATGTTTTAAATAGCAAATATGTGTGTTTTTTTAAGAAAGCAGGCATCAAATTTGATAACCAGTATAATCTATATAGTAAAAACAATGTGCCATGTTTCATCAAAATAACTTTATTGTTTGAAAACGTACAAAAATTTTCGAAAGTAAACTTAAAGTCTAACCGAAAAAATCCGTTTTTTGGTCAACCTTATAGGTTAATAGCAAATTGAGCTTTTCAAATATGAAGCATTTAATCAAAATTTGCTACGATAACGCACTTGCTGCGTCCAGAATTTCTTTACTTACAAACATGCAGTATATTTCGATGGAAAATGCAAAAATATAAGGCGTTTTCGACTTTAAAAAAATTATTTGTATCACCGAGTTATGGGCCACCCTGTGATTGTAGAAGTATTTTTTAAGATGTAGCTCAAGACACACTATAATTAATGTATACAACTTTTTCCATATCTTGTAGAATAACGGATATATTGTGAGTTTTTACGAAAATTCGACAAAAGTTATATATCATTAAACGATAAACTCTATTGCTAAGACTACTGCCAAGCATCGGAGAAAGGGTCTATTTGAAATGAATTTTCTGGAAACATTTTAGTAAAATGAAGGACAATGACGGTTGAAACAAAGACTTCAGGGTTTGTAAAACATCCTTCTTGAGACATTTTATTTCTATAACCCGTATTAGATTCAAGTTATTTGCCTAAATGTTGCCGATTTTGACGTTTTGAATCGCAACTTTGACGTTTTGAGGAAAACCCGAATTAATTTTTCTTTAAATGCCTATAACTTTTTTGTCTTTTGACCTACATAGCTATAATTTTAATAGGTAACTTACCTATAAGGATACTAACCCGCGTGCCAAGTTTGGTTGCCCTTACTTTGTTAATTCCGGAGATATAATTTTTTTTCGAAAGAAAACACAAAATTTTCCGGGAAAACCTGGGCAGATATTCCTGGCTAACAAACTCATCCAAGCCATCTACAAAAGGAATTTATTCACCAAATTTAATCAAAATCGACCCATTATTTTTTTAGTTATCGGTGTGATACATATATATATATATATATATATATATATATATATATATATATATATATATATATATATATATATATAAACATATAAAATTGAAACAGACCCCGGGTATGTGTTCTGGGGGGCCTAATTAGCAAATGCGCTATAGTAGCGAATTTTCATAAGAATTGTACACAATTATTACACGGCATATTAGTGAAGTTAATATGTTAAACTTACACAGACCTTGAACATTGATTTTAGAGGTTCTAGTACGTGCACATTTGAAGAATTATTTCGAAAGTGTTATCATTGATATCTTTATATTATCAAAAAAACTCTGGCGTTCTAACTCCTAAGAAAAATGCCCAAAACTCAATTTTCTAAGAAGCTAAAGAACTAGATTTTGCTATATTAGTAGATAGTGTAAGTCTCTTTAAAAGGAACTTGTACTACAAATTTCATTAAAGTTATACAAAGGATTTCCAGACGAAAACCTAAGTCATATTTAGAATAGTAAAGTATCTGCCAAATTATAAACGTAGCAGTTATTTTTAGTGAATTTTCTTAAAAAAAATTCACTAATGAGGAGATCCCGACTTTTGAATTTTGAAAAAATTTCTTCAAGTGAGCGCTAATTAGGCCCCCCAGAACACATATCCGGGGTCAGTTTCAATTTTTATATGTTTATATATATATATATATATATATATATATATATATATATATATATATATATATATATATATATATATATATATATATGTATCACACCGATAACTCAAAAAATAATGGGCCGATTTTAATCAAATTTGGTGAATACCTTCCTTTTGCAAATGGCTTGGACAAGTTCGTTAGTCAAAAAAATCGGCCCAGGTTTTCCCGGAAAATTTTGGGTTTTCCTTCAAAAAAAAATTATATCTCCGGAATTAACAAAGTAAGGGCAACCAAAAAAGTTATGGGCATTCAAAGAAAAATAAATTGGGGGTTTCCTCAAAACGTCAAAGTGACAATTTAAAACGTCGAAATTCGCAACATTTAGGCAAAGAACTTGAATCTAATACGGGCTCTGGAAAAAAATGTCTTGAGAAGAATGTTTTAGAAACCCTGAAGTCTTAGTTTCAACCGTCATCGTCCTTTATTTTACTAAAATATTTCCAGAAAATTCATTTGAAATAGACCCTTTCTCTGATGCTTGGCAGTAGCCTTAGCTATAGAATTTATCCTTTAATGGAATATAATTTTTGTAGAATTTTCGTAAAAAATCAATAAAGCTCATTATCTCCGTTATTATACAAGAAATGAAAAAATATTGTATACATTAATTATATGGTGTCTTGAGCTGCACCTTAAAAAATTATTGCTACCATCACAGGGTGGCCCATAAGTCGTTGGTGATATATATTTTTAATATTTTTTTTAGTGGAAAACGCCTTATGTTTTTGCATTTTCCATCGAAATATAATGCATGTTTGTAAGTTAAGAAATTCTGGACGCAGCAAGTGCGTTATAGTATCGAATTTTGATTAAGTGCTTCATATTTGAAAAGCTCAATTTGCTATTAGCCTATAAGGTTGACCAAGAAACGGATTTTTCGGTTACATTTTAAGTTTACTTTCGGAAATTTCTGTACGTTTTCAAACAATAAAGTTATTTTGATGAAACATGGCACATTGTTTTTACTATATAGGTTATACTGGTAACCAAATTTGATGCCTGCTTTCTGAAAAAAAAACACATATTTGCTATTAAAAACATTTTTATGAAAATTCACTACCATAACGCACTTGCTGCGTCCAGAGTTTTTCCTTATTAATCTCCAGTGCGAGTTCGTTTTAGTCAACCTAATCAAAACCTTTTCAAAATCAACAATAACAAAATTATAAATTCAGTCTCAAAGATGACAAACTTATTCAGGCGTTTTAAACAAAAATGAGATCTTGTTCAAAACGTATGAAATCTGTGTACTGTTTTTCCAAATGTCGAAATAAAACAAAAAAACATCCATTCGTTGAGCTGGTTTCGATCGTGTAACCTTCTGCTTAGGAGGCAAGCGCGATGCCCCTTGCGCCATCTGGGCATACATCAACTAACGTTTTATTTGCGTGATACTTTAGATCGACTTCATGCCCGGGATATTATATTCAAAGTATACGTATCAATTCATTACGGAATTACAGACTTACCATATATGACATCCTATGTTTAAGTTTAGAGATAAAAAAACTATTTTAGAATTATTTTTATAGAGATTGGGCTTGATTTTGTTTACATTTCTGCTATATTATGTATAATATATCTATGCTGCGCTAAAACTGTATATGGGGCCGTTAAGAAATCTACAAATATCGTGATTGTAATCATTGATTGAACCCCCCAGTTAAATAACAATCACTTGGTAAATTTTGAATTTCAGGATTATTGGTTCGGGTAGTATGTTTTATGCCTGGTATATATTTAGTTTGGTTAAAGTTGATGTATGGTTTATACCTGTTGTATAAATCAATCTACGCGTGGTAGTTAACTACTCTGTCTGTCACGCATTGGACTTTAACCACTAAGTCGTCTCAACGGATGTCTTGGGAATTTTATTTTTAATTTGGTAAAAACTTTAAATATTGTGTACCATATTACTTAAAATTCACAGCATGGGTTAACTTGCACTAATTCTAGCCACATGTAAATTTTCGTTCCAGTTACTCTGATACTTCCAAAATTATAGCGTTTTTGAAAAAGTTTTCCCCGATTTTCTACCAAAAAACTTGAGCATAAAGGCTGATTAACGAACTGGACCACAGTTTTCGCCCATACAAGATTTTTGCCAAATTTGATTGAAATCAGTTTAATACTTTTGAGTTATCACTCGGATAACAGATGAAGATATATATATATATATATATATATATATATATATATATATATATATATATATATATATATATATATATATATATATATATATATATATATATAAGACATGCTTGGTTCTCGGGTTAAACCGCGTCCAGAATTTATGGAAACCCGACGTTTCGGCTCCTGTTTTAGAGCCATTTTCAAGAGGTAAAGGAAATATCTAAGGACACCCTAAGGCCTCAATCTGCCTACTCCTTAGAGTGATGGACAAAGGTGGGTAAAGGAAATATGTAAGGACACTCTAAGACCCCAATCTGCTTACTCCTTAGAGTGGTGGACAAAGGTGAGTAAAGGAAATATGTAAGGACACTCTAAGGCCTCAATCTTCCTACTCCTTAGAGTGGTGGATAAATGTGGGTAAAGGAAATATGTAAAGACACTCTAAGGCCTCAATCTGCCTACTCCTTAGAGTGGTGGACAAAGGTAGGTAAAGGAAATATGAAAGGACACTCTAAGGTCTCAATCTGCCTACTCCTTAGAGCGGTGGATAAAGGTAGGTTGGGTTGTTGTAGCTCGATTACGGGGCCTCAATCTGCCTACTCCTCAAATCTCGCCGGAGATCGTCTGTGAGGTCTCAGTGTGTTCAACCCTAGGCCTCAGAGAGATCTGGCAGTTCGTTGCAAGTCTTGTCTTATATATGTCGTTCCGTCTACCTGTTTCATCATTAGTGAAAGTAGTCGGGTAACCGGCAATTAAGTGGGTGGCTTTGGTCCCCGTATTTGGAGGAGGATTATGAGGGTCACCGGCATTTTTTGAGGCAGATAATGATGCAATAAAATTGTCTGTGGAATTTATTTCCTTTTTGTGTGTTTGTAAAGAAGATATAATAGGTTTCCAAGTGGTCGGAAGGCGAAGACCATCATCTCTCTTATGTAAACAATCGGGATGCTTTTCAATCTCGATTGCTTCGCGGATAATTCTTGTTTTGAAATTGTAAGCCGGTGCTATTGTTTTGGCATTATCGAAGTCTATTTCGTGCCCTGATGCATGGCCAGCGCCGATAAGGCGTCGGATTTTCTAACTGCGAGGGTGTGTTCGTTTATTCTATTGTGAATACGTCTGTTTGGTTGTCCTACGTAAGTTCGGGAACAGTCGGAACATGGAATTTCGTAAACTCCGTGGGATTCGTTTGGAATCGTATCCTTGGGAGTTTTTATAAGATTTGACAGTTTTTGGTCTGTTGTGAATACGGTTATGATATTATGGGTTCTGACAACTCGGCTGATTTTGTCGGTGACACCTTTAATGTATGGTAAAAACGCTGTGTGTTGTTCTGTGGACGATGTTTGTTCTTGTGGTGGTATAGTGGCTTGTTGTTGTGCGTTTCTAATGTTTCGTAGTATATGATTGTTGTCGTATCCGTTTTCTAGCAATGTCTGTTTTAAAAAGATTTTCATTGTAACCTCTATTAGCGAATTTTTCTTAATGAAAATTCGCTAAAAATAAAACGGGTTAATTAAAGTAGATACTTACCCTTTCTAGGACCTGACATGACCTGACCTTACCTGACCTGACCTCTCCACTAGCTAATTTTTCTTAATGAAAATTCGTTAAAAATAAAACGGGTTAATTAAAGTAGATACTGACTCTTTCTTGGGTAATTTTGACCAAAAACTTCCATTTTTTAGTCCTTTAGTGCAAAACTCTGGTGCTTGCTATCGTTAGTTATTAATTAGATATCTAGATAGCACTATATTTATAGGATCACTGAGCTCAATAAGGAATCATGGAATCACTAGAATTTTGATTGAAAATTGGGTCAAAAATACTAAGAAGTTGACTAACGCTGATTTAGTGTAACACCGATAAAAAATATATCTTTTCAAACAAAAAATTATCTCCACTGCCTCTAAGAACTATATAAATCTGCTCCTCACTTAACAGGTTAATGCCGGTAGAAAATGTACTCGTTGAATCGGACATGCTCTATTTTAATATATTCAGCTCATTACATGAGTGCTATGGGGAAAGTATCGGTAACCCTTTGGCGTAAGCGCGTAAAAGGTATGCTAGATCTAGATCCAGGTGAAATATAGATAGTCACGCCTCTGTCTGAACGTAATATATTTAGGGAGGAAGAACTATGTGACACTATACGTTATTCAATGTATAAGAGGAAGTCCACTATGTGACCCTAATACCCCCCATGTACTGCATGTTGAGCCGCAATTAATTACACGTGTTGTTGAACAGAATGAAATAATATCTTGATTTCCACGTCGGCACGATAAACTCATAACTCACATCTGTACCTCAAAAAGGGTGATACATGACACACTTCATGTGATAATTATTATTTACGGCGGTGATCGCGAATTAATTCCATAAAAAATTACTCTACCACCCATATAAGGTAATCAAATCAGCTTATCACAAAGTCAAGGACAAGAGAAATGACCTGAGACATCAAGTGTGTTGTGGCGGCTAATTTAACTGATATGTTTCTTAAATTATTACAAGTTGTTTTTTTATAAATCTATAATTTATTGTTAGTAAAGTTTCTTAAAAAAATATTCACTAATGAGGAGATCCCGACTTTTGAATTTTAAAAAAGTTTCTTCAAATGAGCGCTAATTAGGCCCCCCAGAACACATATCCGGGGTCCGTTTCAATTTTTATATGTTTATATATATATATATATATATATATATATATATATATATATATATATATATATATATATATATATATAAGTATCACACCGATAACTCAAAAAATAATGGGCCGATTGTATTTTCTATTAATTTATGGTGTGGTATTTTTAACAGCTCACTGTTCATGGAAGTCCTGCCACAACGTTTAAATGGATCTTCGTACTTAGCGCTTCTAGAAAACCGTGTAGAAAACATTCCAGATGACATTCCACTAGCAACAAGAGGTATAATGTGGTACCAGCATGACGGTGCACCAGCGGATCATAGTCGAAACGTTGTTACATGGCTACATGAACATTATAATGAAAGATGGATTGGCAGAACTGGACCAATACATTGGCCTGTAAGATCACCGGACTTAAACCCACTTGACTTCTATCTTTGGGGTGATTTTAAGCGACTGGTCTACAGTGAACAAATAAATACACCAGAGCAGCTACAACAACTGATAAATAATGCTTTTCGTCATATTCAAGCAACAATGAATCCTCAAGACATTAAATTTTCCATATTAAAACGATATCGTGCGTGTATTCAGGCCTATGGAGGCATTTTTGAACATTTATTGTAATAAATAAATTACTATAAGCCTGATAAAAGTGTATCATTGCGATTTTCTACCAAACAACGACTGGTTAAAAATCATGAACTGTGCTCTAAAACACTTACCTGATTCATTGCTTACTCGACAAATAAGCGTCGTACAGAAAATTATCAAGAGAGTCATTTTATTCACGAATGAAAGTAAGATTCAAAAAATAAAAAAAATATCATTGGATTACCCGTTTTTTTCTTGAGGGATAACCAATGACATGTGGGTACGCGCGCCACTGCTGGATTAGCAGATTCAATTGTTATGGTAGAATACGCGCCTTCCATAGCAGCCTACACATGCGAAGTTTCAGCAAAATATGTGTGCTACTTTTTAAAAAATTGGGAAATTTCATTTTTTGAAATTCAATTTCAACACCCTGTATCTTTTTAATGAAACATTATAGGAAAAATTTTTATAGGACCTACCCTCTCTAAAATTACTCAAAGAATATGGGGTTTCATTTTTGGTCACCACTTATGAATCACCCTGTGTGTATATATATATATATATATATATATATATATATATATATATATATATATATATATATATATATATATATATATATATATATATATATATATATATATATATATGAGTCCTAATAGTGTGTAATTCCTCTATATATCCCTTACCCTTAGAGCTAGCCGAAAAAACTCACAACAAAATTTTCTTTTTATTATCTAGGCTATATCGGGAAAATATATTCAGCTTTATGGAATTTTCGGTTGCACCGGAAGTAGCTATCAACTTCGTTATTTTAAACAGAATGCTTTACTTTTTATTGAATTTTTGGATATATATTAAAAAATAAGTGTAACTTTGTGTAGGATTCCCTATAGCGATCTTTGATATTTTTAAAAATATTACGACTTTCTTTTTTTAGCACGGATTTATGTGGATTAAAACGACTGTTGTGAGCTGAGTTTTGAGTTTTGCTACCTTAAATTCTAAATATCAATAGACGACATTTAATACTTTAAAATGGTTAAAGAATAATTTATCATCATTGTACAGGGTGTATTATTTTGGGGTTACAGCATATCTAACTTTAAAGCAGCATAACTTGTGTTTTTAAAATAGAACACCCTGTTGTTATGGATTAATCAGTTAAATCATTAAATTCTACATCGACATAGTATAGGTCTTCCTTTAGCTATAGTTGATATTTTTTGAGTTATAGTGGTTTATTTTAGTTTCGCTTATAAAAATAATGATTAATCTATTAAAAACAGGGTGTTCTATTTTAAAAAGACAAGTTATGCTGCTTTAAAGTTAGATATGCTGTAACCCCAAAATAATACACCCAGTACAACCATGATAAGTTATTCTTTAACCATTTTAATTATTAAATGTCGTCTATTGATATTTAGAATTTAAGGTAGCAAAACTCAAAACTCAGCCCACAGCAGACGTTTCAAATAACACATAAATCAGTGCTAAAAAAAAAGAAAGTCGTAATATTTTCAAAAATATCAAAGATCGCTATAGGGAATGCTACACAAACTTACACTTTTTTTCAATCTATATAAAAAATGCAATAAAAAGTATAGCATTCCATTTAAAATAACGAAGTTAATAGCTACTTCCGGTGCAACCGGAAGTTCCATAAAGCTGAATATATTTTCTCGATATAGGTTAGATAATCAGAAGAAAATTTTGTTCAAAGTTTTTTCGGCTAGCTCTAAAGTTAAGGGGTATATAGAGGAATTACACACTATTGGGACACCCTATATATATATATATATATATATATATATATATATATATATATATATATATATATATATATATATATATATATATATATATATATATATATATATATATAGCTAAGTACAATGAAAGTGAATTTTTTTTAAATTACGTGAAGATTTGCCTCTAGATAACAATCGACGTATGTGGTGCAGGACGGGGCACCAGCACATTATGACATAAATGTTCGCAGATTTTTAAATGATCGGTACCCCAATAAATGGATAGGGCTAGGTGGTCCCGTTTCGTGGCCTGCAAGATCTCCTGACCTCACATGTCTAGATTTTTTCCTATGGGGATATATCAAGGAAATTGTTTATCAAACACCGTCCAACACCCCATAGGAACTAAGAAGTAAAATGGTAGTCGCGTGCAGGGCAATAACTTCGCAAATGTTGAGCAATGTTCAAGAAGTATTCTTAAGGAGGGTTAGATTGTGTATTCAGGTTAGTGGGCAAAATTTCGAATAGTTCTAATGTATCGCTTTTTTTAGATTATTATTATTATTATTATTATTATTATTATTATTATTATTATTATTATTATTATTATTATTATTATTATTATTATTATTATTATTATTATAGTTACGTTATTATGGTTTACTTCACTTTCTGGTTCTCATAATTATAACTACCTTTATTAAACTGTGTTTCACTTTTTGTATGGTAAAAATATGAATAAGTCCGTTATATAACAATCATTGCATGTAGTTGCATTCGATAAGTTTTTGTGTCGACACATTATCTAGTTACGAGGATAGGATCAAGTAATTTTCATCGTGACTAGCTCATTTTATTTGGTAATTCTATTCAAATTATTGTTAAACCATACATTTATTAGACGGAAGTAAGGTCCAACAATGGAAATATAAAAACTGCTGACCTCCTTGTCAAGGAGACGCTTAGGTGTCACCTGACATTGTTCACATGCTCGGTGCCTCATACACTGAAAATCTGACAGTACCATTATGTGCTTCATACAGTGACAACCTGACAGTACCATTATTTTTACAAGCGAAACTAAAATAAACCACTATAACTCAAAAACTATCAACTATAGCTATAGGAAGACCCCATACCATGTCGATGCAGAATTTAATGGTCTACCTGGTTAATCCATAAAAACAGGGTGTTCTATTTGAAAAACACAAGTTATGCTGCTTTAAAGTTAGGTATGCTGTAACCCCAAAATAATACACCCTGTATGATTCACTAATGGTATTTAGGGGCTCTGTGTGGCCTCTTTATTAGCGAAGTTTGTAGGGAAATTGGATCGTATCAAAATAAAAACCTTGAAGTCAATAAGCTTTATCCAATTTATTCCTTCCATTGTAAATATCTAGTACATATTCATTGAATTTACATTTACAAACCACCATAGCTTTATCTGTATACACTAAGCGCTAAGTAATAAATGGCGAATTCACGTTCGGAATTTGCTAGCTGATAATCACATTAATAGTTCTGGTTAAAGCTTCATGGAAATTTCAGATTTGATAACAGTATAGATTTTCTAGGGTCTGTAGTTTAATTATTCAACATAACATGTCCTATATATTACTCTCATGTAGTTACACTACAAATTAGAACAATCATATGGAAGGGCTTAGGGGATATTGTTCGTCTATAAACTATTAATGATGTGATATAGGTTTAATATCTTCCTACGTATTGTAGCTACAAGGTGTTTGGAAGGGTGAAGCTAATAATATATCTAGTAACAGTATCTTAAGAACATGTATACACGGTGTCCTAAATCTATTAGAATGGACTATCTTGAATGTAGATACCTAACTGGAAAAAACTGGCATAGTTTTTTCTCTTCTAAAGTAGTACGAAGATTAGTTACTCAAATGGAAACTGATTAGTAACTAAGCTGATAATTTACGGTGCAGGTTGAAATTGAATAATTCTAAACAAAGATTTAGTACAGTTCTCTTCTGCCTTTAGTGAATTTTCTTTAAAAAAAAAACTAATGAGGAGATCCCGACTTTTGAATTTTGAAAAACTTTCTTCAAATAAGCGTTAATTAGGCCCCCTAGAACACATATCCGGGGTCAGTTTCGCATCTTATATGTTATATATATATATATATATATATATATATATATATATATATATATATATATATATATATATATATATATATATATATATATATAGGTATCACACCGATAACTCAAAAAATAATGGGCTGATTTTGACAAAATTTGGTGAATACCTTCCTTTTGTAAGTGGATTGGATAAGTTCGTTAGTCAGGAAAATCGGCAGCGGTTTTCCCGGAAAATTTTGTGTTTTCTTTAGAAAAAAATTCATATCTCCGGAAATAACAAAGTAAGGGCAACCAAATTCGGTACATCATTTTATATCGCTATCGGTAAATTACTTACCAACATTTAGCGCTGTAGGTTAAAAGACAAAAAGGTTACGCGCATTTAAAAAAAATAATTTGTGTTTTTTCTCAAAACGTCAAAGTGACAATTTAAAACGTCAAAATTCGCCACATTTAGGCAAATAGCTTGAATCTAATACGGGCTATGGAAAGAAAATGTGTCAAGAAGAATGTTTTACAAACCCTGAAGTCTTAGTTTCAACCGTCATTGTCCTTCATTTTTCTAAAATGTTTCCAGAAAATTCATTTCAAATAGACCCTTCTCTGATGTTTGGCAGTAGTCTTAGCTATAGAGTTTATCGTTTGATGGTATATAACTTTTGTCGAATTTTCATAAAATATCAATAAAGCTCAATATATTCGTTATTCTACAAGATATGAAAAAAATTCTATACATTAATTATAGGGTGTCTCGAGATACATCTTAAAAAAATATTTCTACAATTACAGGCTGGCCCATAAGTCGTTGGTGATACAAATAATTTTTTTTTACTCAAAAACGCCTTATGTTTTTGCATTTTCCATCGAAATATAATGCATGTTTGTAAGTAAAGAAATTCTGGATGCAGAAAGTGCATTATGGTAGCGAATTTTGATTAAAGGCTTCATATTTGAAAAGCTCAATTTGCTATTAACCTATAAGGTTGACCAAGAAACGGATTTTTTCGGTTACACTTTAAGTTTACTTTCGGAAACTTTTGTACGTTCTCAAACAATAAAGTTATTTTGATGAAACATGGCACATTGTTTTTATTACTATATATGTTATACTGGTAATCAAATTGATGCCTGATTTCTGAAAAGAAAAGCACATATTTGCTATTAAAAACATTTTTATGAAAATTCACTACCATAACGCACTTTCTGCGTCCAAAACTTTTATTTAATTTGGTTTAGTGAATAACAAAGCAAGGGTAACCAAATTTGATGTGCGTATTTGGAGTATAAGGAGTAAACCATTTACCAAAATTTTGGTCTGTATATTTGAAGACAAAAAAATTGTAGACATTTAAAAAAAATTGAGGTTTTCCTCAAAAGGTCAAAGTCCTAATTTGAAACGTCAAAATTGGCAACATTTAGGCAAATAACCTAAAACAAATACGGATTATTTAAAGAAAATGTCGCAAAAAGACAGTTCTGCAAACCGTTAAGTTTCAGCTTCAACCGTCATTGTCCTTCATTTTACAAAAATATTTCCAGCAAATTCATTTTAAATTGACCCCCTCGCTGATGCTTTGGCGGTGGTTTCAGTTAAGTTTATGGTTTAGCGGTCTATAATCTTTAGCTAATTTTCGTAGAAAAAGTTCGTTAATAAGGAGACCAAAACTTTTAACTTTTAAAAAGATTTCTTCAAATGAGTGAGACCCTCTAGAATCCATATCTGGACTTAGTTTCAGTTTTTATCTGTTTACATATATACAGGGTGACGCATTTCTATGATAAAGCTAAGTATAATTGTTGTTATACAAGATACGAGGAAAAATTGTATACGTAAATTATAGGGTGTCTTGAGCTGCATATTATAAAATTATTTTGACAATCACAGGGTGGCACATTAGTGGTTGGTGATACCTAAAATTTCTTTTTCGAACAGCCGTTATTTTATTGCATTTTTGCATTTTTTATCGAAACATGATGCATGTTTCTAATGAAAAAATGTAGACACAGTAAAAGGTTTTGGTAGCGAATCTTTATTAAATGCTTCAGTAATTTAATTTGCTATTAACCTAAGTTTACCTAAGAAACCAATTTTCTCGGAAATATTTTAAATTTATTTTCGGAAACTTTTTGTGCATTTTCAAACGACGAGTTATTTTGATAAAATATGGTACATTGTTTATACTATATAGGTTATAACGGTAACCAAATTGATACCTGCTTGCATTAAAGAGACATATTTGCTATTAACAATATTTTTATGAAAAATCACTTTCATAACGCACTTGCTGCGTCCATATTTTTCTGGTTTCTTAATTTGTCAACAAAGAGTAATTGTTAAGTTTGATTAAAATTGATGCTTACTCTTTTTGGGTTGATTTTGGCTAAAAGCTTGAAACTAAAAATGTGAGCCCAATGAAACGAAAAAAATATATAAAGAATTTGTGTTATTTCGATACCTTCAGAACACTTGGCTAACAAAGCAGAGAACATTGTGACTCACAAAATACAATTAAGGCGTAAGTTGTCGCCATTATTTTCGCATAAGTTATCAAGAGAGATATTAAGTGTATATATATATATATATATATATATATATATATATATATATATATATATATATATATATATATATATATATATATATATATATTTGCTTAAAAAATTGTGGGAAAGCCGTCAGTTGCAAAATAAAACTCTTTATTAAAAGCCGAGCTTTCGGAAAAGTTTATTCCATTCTCAAGGCTACAACATGGAGAGGAAAAAGTTTTCAATTTACTTAGGAAAAATATAAAAGTTTTAAAATACTTACATCTAACGTGAGTTTTACTATAACTAATTATGAAAATACAAACATGAAAAAAACCGTTTTTTAAAATTTGACTGAAGTCGGAAAGTGCCAAACTGACATATGAAGCTAACAATTGTCTATTTGAATTTGTTTTTTGTTTTTGTCTAGGAAATATAAATAGGGGTAGTGATTTCTAAAATTATTATCTTTCTTTAAGTTTATTAAATTGTCGTTAAAAGTAATTTCAAATTCTTCTAAACACATTCTTTTATTACTTAAGGTTTCACAGTGTAAAATAGAAACATCACTAAAATTTATATTGTGGCCAGTGTCGAGATTATGTTCAGACAAAGCGCAAGTTCTTTTTTGTAAACGTATATCACTTTTGTGCTGTGTTATCCTATCTTTAAGGACTCTGCTTGTTTGGCCACAATATAAATTTTAGTGATGTTTCTATTTTACACTGTGAAACCTTAAGTAATAAAAGAATGTGTTTAGAAGAATTTGAAATTACTTTTAACGACAATTTAATAAACTTAAAGAAAGATAATAATTTTAGAAATCACTACCCCTATTTATATTTCCTAGACAAAAACAAAAAACAAATTCAAATAGACAATTGTTAGCTTCATATGTCAGTTTGGCACTTTCCGACTTCAGTCAAATTTTAAAAAACGGTTTTTTTCATGTTTGTATTTTCATAATTAGTTATAGTAAAACTCACGTTAGATGTAAGTATTTTAAAACTTTTATATTTTTCCTAAGTAAATTGAAAACTTTTTCCTCTCCATGTTGTAGCCTTGAGAATGGAATAAACTTTTCCGAAAGCTCGGCTTTTAATAAAGAGTTTTATTTTGCAACTGACGGCTTTCCCACAATTTTTTAAGAAAATAACACTATTACCGTCACGAAAACTTAATACTATATATATATATATATATATATATATATATATATATATATATATATATATATAGTATTCTTGTATTCTTTTTGTGACGGTCATAGTGTTATTTACTTAAAAAATTGTGGGAAAGCCGGCAGTGGCAAAATAAAACTCTTTATTAAATACCCAGCTTTCGGAAATGTTTATTCCATTCTCAAGGATATAACGTGAGTTTTACTATAACTAATTATGAAGTAACAAACATGAAAAAAAAACCTTTTTGGCACTTTTCGACTTCAGTTAAATTTACAAATTTTTTTCATGTTTGTTATTTCATAATTATACAGATCAAACAAAGTTACTTATGTGTGATTGCAGTAGAGATTGTTTGAGATATTCTAGCACGTCTAGGGCTTCTATTACAATATTGACGGTCATTCAAAATTCCGAAACTCTTCTACAGTTTGGTTAATTGGACCCCCATGGATGATGTAGGTCCAGAAGCTGGCTCTATTTAATGGTAAAATAAATGACGTAAAACTGCATAAGACGGCATACAACAACACAAATCTGTGAAAAACTGGATAGCTGAAAATGTTCAGAGTAGTTAGAATACTGCTTTTCACTGATAACTTGCTCGATGCCACTGCGGACGTGTCTGCACGAGAAAACAAAATTTTGTTTTCTGTGAACAATTGAAGTGAAATGATCATTATTGAGCAGAGACGGCCACCAGGGATCAAGATGCACAAAATAACCAGCAGTAAAATCATATTAGCAATTAAAAAAAAATCTTTTTAAAATGTGCACAAACAGAAGTCACGTGTCTAATTTATAACTAAGTAATAAGTACACTTGGAGAATCCAAATCGCCACAACACATATTTCAGAAACCTTACGATCGTTTCGTTGACCATGTCAACATCTTCAGAGGAAGAAAAATTCTAAAATTAAACTACTAGCTACCGTGTATTTATATCGCGTATAGGTAACGAACTAGTCCGAAGTAAAATTGTCGTCGAAGACCCATCGTTTGTTTATTGTGTAGTGAAACTACCAGGTCGAAGACCTGCTTTAATCTTCTGGTCGACAAATTTATGAGCCCTTATCTAATATAAAGATAATAGGCTTAAAAGGAACGGTACCGAGTTATTTAAGAAATCTGCACGTTCCCTTTCGATCTAGAAATTTACTATGTTGATATTGGAGCAAGCCGACAACCACATCTCGAGACAAACACAATAACCTCCGCTCATCTTTTTTATATAGAAAACTAAACACGGGTGTTTGGCTCACATTGTTAACTCTAACAAAGGATAAATAATTCAACTAAAATACTACATAAAAAATATATTTATATTGATTTTAATTCTTCGTATACCGTATTTATATTGACTTATATACACAGAAAACGAAAGGGTCTTTAAGTCGAGACAAGCGTAGAGATTAGTATATGTATAGACCGGCCGAGTTATTCACAGTAATTTATTATTCTACCAGACAAATTAGGAGTGTTTAAGTGGTCAAATGCAAAGTGAAAATAAAGGACTTGAAATTAAAGGTGCCGCACGATTCAATGAAGTGTTGTTCTTAATCGACCTTAATATAAAAATACTTTCTAATGTGTTCACATAGTGAACTAGGTAATGCTAAATATTTTAAAGATCTAAAAGTTTTACAAGTATGAATATTTAAAACAAAAAGAAATTGAAACTGAACGAAACAAACGTAATTTCTTAGCCTGCATTATCTCAGTATTAATTAACACAGTGATGCAAATGAGGAATATTCATGAGTTTGTGGTGTCTATAAAGGCTTTTTAGTGAATTTTTTTTAAAAAATTTACTAATGAGGAGATCGCTTATTTTGAATTTTGAAAAAATGTCCTCAAATGAGCACGAACTAGGCCCCCTAGAACCCACACTCGGGGTCAGTTTCAATTTATATATATATATATATATATATATATATATATATATATATATATATATATATATATATATATATACTTTATTTGTTTGCTGTACGTTTGTGATTTCTTATTGGTTTGCGACTAGAGTCAGTAGCGTGCTGATGATGAACCGGGACGGTTCGAAACTGCAGTCCACGCAAACCAATAAGAAATCACAAACGTACAGCAAACAAATAAAATGTATATTTAAAAGTGATTACAGTGTAGTGCAATATTCCTAAAGATATATATATATATATATATATATATATATATATATATATATATATATATATATATATATATATATATATATATATATATATATATATATATATATATATATATATATATATATATATATATATATATCACACCGATAACTCAAAAAATAATGGGTCGATTTTAATCAAATTTGGTGAGTGCCTTTCTTTTGCAAGTGGTTTGGACAAGTTGACTAACCAGGAAAATCGGCCAAAGTTTTTTCGGAAAATTTTATGTTTTGTTTCGGAAAATATTCATATCTCTGGAAATAGCAACCCAATTTGCTACGCCTGTTTGTATTTAAAACACTCTTTACCGGTAACAGTAAGCTTTATATCCCACCTTGATTGTTCAGAAAGAAGAGATAGCAACATTGCTTGGTCTAAGATTTCAAAATTTAATTTTTATCAATAAATAACCCGACAGAGATGAGACAATATTTTAATAATTCAGAAAAGACAAGAGTAATTTTTAGTAAATCGGCAAAGGCAAAGCTAATTTTAATAATTCAGCAGAGACAAGATTAAGATGTTACCGCGTTAGCTTATACAGGGTGCTTCACGGTGAGTGGCCTATTAGACGTTTCTAGGGAACTACATCTATTTAAATTCTAAAAATTTGTATCCGCACGTTTTTGATATTGATCTTTCTAACGAAAGTATTTTCAAGTAGCCTGCGCTTCCGGTTATACCGGAAGTCGACACAAACTTTGTTTTTTTAAATGGAACACTCTGTATATTATTAGCTTTTTGAATTACACGTTCAATTTAAGGGCCACTTTATGACAACATATTCGGGCTAGTTTGTACCGTTTTGGATTTATATATAAAGTTACGATTGGAGCGCTTTAGAAAAATTCCGATATCTTTAAAGACATGCAAGACAGAAACATGCGGTTTTCACTGTCCAATAGAGAGTAAAAATTTATACATACTGTTATAAACACAATACGATTTTAAGATAACTGTTATTTATAAAATACATTTGAATTTGAAAATTTTCAATCAGAGATAAATTGATTTTTTTAAATCGAAGGGTACCCATATGTCCCCATCATCTGATTCAGCGTTAAATTCCCTATCTTCTGAGTATACATTACCTTTTACCTATCTCTTATAGTTTTCTTTGAAAATTGATTTGAAAATATTAATGGTCAGCGGGGTAGCGCCAACCTTTGACTACTTCTGCCTTTAATGAGTGTCTTATTTTAAAAGGGACATATAGTAACTTGCAGTTCCAACCGATTCCTTTTTTGATAACTTTCCGATCTATATTGGGTATCTCCTATAGGTAAAAAGGACAGTTTTTGAGGTATTTAGAGACATTCAAAAACATAACACAGCATAAATTTTCCTTATACTATGGTTGAACGTCAACGTTAAGGCAAGTGTGCCATGATGAACAATTTATATTACATACTTGTCATTCTAAATTATTTGATAAATGTCACAGTTAAGATGGAAAATCATGATTCCAATGCAGATTATTTGAATTTATTTTACATTCATGGAGAATGTAACCGAATTATTAGTAGAACATGTAGAAGGTGTAATGAGTTAAATCCTAATCTGCCACCCATGAGTGAAAAAAAATTTAGAAGGATTGAGTCAAATTTCCTAGAATTTGGCACTTTTAAAACACCCAAAATGAATCCCAGTCCAGTGACTAGAGATGAAGATAACGAAATAACTGTCCTGGCTTACTTCGAAGCATATCCACATGCCTCTATTTACACTGCAGTGAACGACATAGGTATTCCTTACTTCTCTGTGGAAAGAATCTTGTGGAAGCACAAAATGCACAACTACAAGTTTACTTTAGTGCGAGCTCTGCATCCAGAAGATGCTAGTAAAAGGGTCCAGTTTTGTGAAACGATGTTAATTCATATTCAAGGAGATGATGACTTTAAAAAAAAATTATATGGGCTGATAAATCAAAATTTTCCCATGAAGGAGTTTTCAATAGACATAACAGTCATGTTTGGGCAAATCAAAATCCTCACGCTATTAGGGAAAGGGTATTTCAAGTAAAATTTAGTTTCAATGTGTTTTGTTTATTAAAAGGTAATAACTGTTATTATCATATTTATGATGGAACCTTACCTTCTAATCGTTACATGGAAATATTAAGAACAATAGTTACAGACTTTTTAGACAATTTACCATTATCAGAATATAGAACCTGTTGGTATCAACATGACGGTGCTTCTGCTCACTCTACACGAGAAATATCTAACACACTCGACGATTTATTTAAAGATAGATGGATTGGAAAGTGCGCTCCCTGGATATGGCCCGCAAGAAGTCCAGATCTTACCCCGCTTGATTTCCATCTTTGGGGAAAGATAAAAACCAAAGTATATGAAACGCCCGTCTATTCACGCGAAGAATTAGAGATCAGAGTAAGAAGGGCGATTGAAGAGTTAGATAGGAATGAGACTCTGTCAGCAACCACCAGCGGCATTACGACACGAATATTAAAATGTTTGAGTGTTAATGGACAACATTTTGAGCAATTACTAGTTTAGGAGGTGTGAGTTGTTTTGTTACTCGTGTTGTAATAATACTTATAGGATTTATAAGATTGTGTAAGGTAATAATATCACTGTTGTTATCCCTAAAAAAAAATTAATTTAAAAAAATATATATATTAAATACATAATTTTCAAACACAGTAACAATATTTCTTTATTATAATTTTTTACTTGAACATGAAATATTTTTGTTTCTACTGTATTATTTTTTTGTTACGTACCAAAAAGAATGACACCGCCCTGCTAACAATTACTATTTTCAAACCAATTTTCTAAGAAAACTATAAGATATATGTATAGGGTAATGTATACTTAAAAGATAGGGAATTTAACGCTGAATCAGACGCTGGAGACATATGGACACCGTTCGATTAAAGAAAATCAAGTTATCTCTGATTGAAAATTTTCAAATTCAAATGTATGTTATAAATAACAGTTATCTTAAAATCGTATTATGTTTTAAAACAGTATGTAGGAATTTTTACGCTCTATGGGACAGTGAAAACCGCATGTTTCGATCTTGCATGTCTTTAAAGATATCGGAATTTTTCTAAAGCGCTCCAATCTTAATTTTTTCTACAAAATGGCGAATAAATTCGAAACGGTACGAACTAGCCCAAATGTGTTAATATAAAGTGTCCCTTAAATTGAACGTGTAATTCAAAAGCTAATAATATACAGGGTGTTCCATTAAAAAACAAAGTTTGTGTCGACTTCCGGTATAACGGGAAGTGTAGGCTAATTGCAAATATTTTATTTAGAGAGATCAGTATCAAAAACGTACGGATACTAATTTTTACAATTTAAATAGATGTAGTTCTCCAGAAAAATCTAATAGGCCACTCACCGTGAAGCACCCTGTAGAAATAATTAAAGTGAATACTTACGATTTGGTTAGTCTTGACCAAAATATCATATTTATTAGGCCTTCAGTTCAAGACTTTGTGCTTCATATGTTTTTATTAATGAGATATCTAGATGGTCACAGAGTTATGAAGTCGTTGCACTAGGGGGAACTTGGGTAGGAAACTGTTATCGAATTAAAGAGCAAAAGTAAAACACAAGTATAAACTTTTATTAACCATTAATAAATAAATTATATATATATATATATATATATATATATATATATATATATATATATATATATATATATAAATATATATATATATATATATATATATATATATATATATATATATATATATATATATACAGGGTGATTCATAAGTGGTGACCAAAAATGAAACCCCATGTTCTTTGAACAATTTCAGAGAGGGTATGTCCTATAAAAAAATTTCCTATAATGCTTCATTAAGTGAGTGGTGAACGTGTCGCCACCTAGTTCGGAACCAAGTACTTTGTTGTCACGCCCGCTCCAAATAACACAGAGTGTTAAAAATAGAGACAGTATACAACTAACTAACAATTTAAAAAATTGTTAGCCCTGGCCCATTTCTACCCCAATATAGGGACAAAGTATATAAGACTAGATGCATTTTCGCAACAATTAGAACCGTAGACCGGTTTCGCTCTCATTAGAGCTCTTTGAGAGCGAAACCGGTCTACGGTTCTAA
This sequence comes from Tillus elongatus, assembly GCA_964006375.1. Taxonomy (NCBI): domain Eukaryota; kingdom Metazoa; phylum Arthropoda; class Insecta; order Coleoptera; family Cleridae; genus Tillus; species Tillus elongatus. The sequence continues at coordinate 33,193,991 of OZ023262.1, read as the reverse complement.
TTGTTGCGAAAATGCATCTAGTCTTATATAATGCTTCATTAAAAAGATACAGGGTGTTGAAATTGAAATTCAAAAAATAAAATTACCCAATTTTTTAAAAAGTAGCACATATATTTTGCTGAAACTTCGCATGTGTAGGCTGCTATGTAAGGCGCGTATTATACCGTAACAATTGAATCGGCTAATTTAGCAGTGGCGCGCGTACCCACATGTCATTGGTTATCCCTCAAGAAAAAAACGGGTAACCCAATGATATTTTTTTTATTTCTCATTTTTTGAATCTTAATTTCATTCGTGAACAAAATGACTTTCTTGATAATTTTCTGTACGACGCTTATTTTACGAGTAAGCAATGAATCAGGTAAGTGTTTTAGAGCACAGTTCATGATTTTTAACCAGTCGTTGTTTGGTAGAAAATCGCAATGATACATTTTTATCAGGCTTATAGTAATTTATTTATTACCCTAAATGTTCAAAAATGCCTCCATTGGCCTGAATACACGCACGATACCTTTTTAATATGGAAAATTTAATGTCTTGAGGATTCATTGTTGCTTGAATATTACGAAAAGCATTATCTATCAGTTGTTGTAGCTGCTGTGGTGTATTTATTTGTTCACTGTAGACCAGTCGCTTAAAATTACCCCAAAGATAAAAGTCAAGTGGGTTTAAGTCCGGTGAGCTTGCAGGCCAATGTATTGGTCCAGTTCTGCCAATCCATCTTTCATTATAATGTTCATGTAGCCATGTAACAACGTTTCGACTATGATGCGCTGGTGCACCGTCATGCTGGTACCACATTATACCTCTTGTTGCTAGTGGAATGTCATCTAGAATGTTTTCTACACGGTTTTCTAGGAGCGCTAAGTACGAAGATCCATTTAAACGTTGTGGCAGGACTTCCATGAACAGTGAGCCGTTAAAAATACCACACCATAAATTATTGGAAAATCTATGTTGAAATGTGCGAGTCCTTGTTGCATGTGGATTTTCCAATGACCAGACATGCTCATTATGAGAATTATAAATACCATTTCTTGTAAATGTTGATTCGTCAGACCAGAAGATTAGATTAGGGAATAAGATATGTTAATTGTTCATTTCCAACATCCATTCACAAAAGACCCGTCGATGCATATTATCTCCAGGTAGAAGGCAATGAATATTCTGTCGATGATATGGATGTAAGGCTTCTCGATGTAAAGTTCTCCAAACAAAGCTTTGAGAATATTGTAACTGCGTGGCAATCCTCCGAGTACTTGCCGAAGGTTGATCCATCACTGCATCCACCACTCTCTCTTCGTCTTCAAGTTGATGTTGTCTTCTACCATTAGCTCTAGCGTCAGGACGTTGTCCAATACCGCACTGCCGAAGTTTTGAAAAAAACCCTTGGTGTAGGTTGACGGCGAGTGGGAAACCTACGATGATATTCGCGACAAGCAGCTAGAGCATTTCCATCAGCATATCCGTAGATAAAAATTATATCTCCATACTCTTCTAAGCTATACTCCATTATAAGAAGTAAAAGAGTAAACAATTTTGCAATTTTATAAAGTTTACCACTAACACCTATTCAAAATAATAACTGGTTCACCTAAACGTCAAGTGACACTTAATGACAACTTTGGCAAACCAGACCACTACTTACTAAAATACAACATAGATAATCGTCGTACAAAAAATTATCAAGACATTAAATTTACAATACTAATAGATGTCGTGCGTGTATTCAGACCAATGGAGGCATAAAAGTGTTTCATTGCGATTTTCTACCAAACAACGACTGGTTAAAAATCATGAACTGCGCTCTAAAACACTTACCTGATTCATTGCTTACTCGTAAAATAAGCGTCGTACAGAAAATTATCAAGAGAGTAATTTTGTTCACGAATGAAAGTAAGATTCAATATATATATATATATATATATATATATATATATATATATATATATATATATATATATATATATATATATATATCATTGGCTTACCCGTTTTTTTCTTGAGGGATAACCAATGACATGTGGGTACGCGCGCCACTGCTGAATTAGCCGGTTCAATTGTTATAGTAGAATACGCGCCTTACATAGCAGCATACACATGTGAAGGTTCAGCAAAATATATGTGATACTTTTTAAAAAATTGGGAAATTTTATTTTTTGAAATTCAATTCCAACACCCTGTATCTTTTGAATGAAACATTATAGGAATTTTTTTTATAGGACACACCCCCTCTAAAATTGTTTAAAGAACATGCGCTTTCATTTTTGGTCACCACTTATGAATCAGCCTGTATATATATATATATATATATATATATATATATATATATATATATATATATATATATATATATATATATATATATATATATGATATATATATATATATATATATATATATATATATATACATATATATATATATATATATATATATATATATATATATATATATATATATATATATATATATATATATATGTAGTTTTATGTTGTACATGTTGTTTTGTGAAATTCAAATTATTGGTCATTAGCATAAAGTTCGGGACGCAGCAAGTGCGTTATACTAGTGAATTTTCATTAAAATGTTTTTAATAGCAAATATGTGTGTTTTTTTTTAAGAAAGCAGGCATCAAATTTGGTTACCAGTATAACCTATATAGTAAAAATAATGTGCCATGTTTCATCAAAAAAACTTTATTGTTTGAAAATGTACAAACATTTCCGAAAGTAAACTTAAAGTGTTCCCGGAAAAACTCGTTTCTTGGTGAACCTTATAGCTTAAAAGCAAATTGAGCTATTCAAATATGAAGCATTTGATCAAAATTCGAATAACGAACTTGCTGCGTCCAGAATTCATTTTCTTACAAACATGCATTATATTTCGATGGAAAATGCAAAAATGCAATAACATAAGGTGTGTTTGATTAAAAAAAAAGAAAATTTGTATCACCAACGACTTATGGGCTACCTGTGATTGTAGAAATAATTTTTGAAGATGTAGCTCAAGACACCCTATAATTAATATATAAAATTTTCTCATATCTTGTATAATAACGGGTATATTGAACTTTATTGATTTTTTACGAAAATTCGACAAAAATTATATACCATTAAACGATAAACTCAATAGCTAAGGCTACTGCCAAGCATCAGAGAAAGGGTCTATTTGAAATGAATTTTCTGGAAACATATTAGTAAAATGAAGGACAATGACGGTTCAAACTTAAACTCCAGGGTTTGTAAGACATTCTTCTTGAGACATTTTATTTCCATAGCCTGTATTAAATTCAAGTTCCTTGCCTAAATGTTGCCAATTTTGACGTTTTAAATCGCAACTTTGACGTTTTGAGGAAAACCCCAATTTATTTTTCTTTAATTATAACTTTTTTGCCTTTTGACCTATAAAGCAAAATTTTGGTAGGGAGCTTTCCTCCAATTTTTATATGTTTATATATATATATATATATATATATATATATATATATATATATATATATATATATATATATATATATATATATATCTCACACCGATAACTCAAAAAGTAATGGGCCGATTTTGATTAAATTTGGTGAGTGCCTTCCCCTTGCAAATAGCTTGGATAAGTTTGTTATACAGGTAAATCGGCCCAAGTTTTCCCGGAAAATTTTGTGTTTTCTTTCGAACAAAATTTATATATCCGGAATTAACAAAGTAAGGGCAGCCAAATTCTTTTATTACTTAAGGTTTTACAGTGTAAAATAGAAACATTACTAAAATTTATATTGTGGCCAGTGTCGAGATTATGTTCTGACAGTGCGCAAGTTCTTTTTTGTAAACGTATGTCACACAGCACAAAAGTGACATAGGTTTACAAAAAAAACTTGCGCTCTGACCATAATCTCGACACTGGCCACAATATAAATTTTAGTAATGTTTCTATTTTACACTGTGAAACCTTAAGTAATAAAAGAAGGTGTCTAGAAGAATTTGAAATTACTTTTAACGACAATTTAATAAACTTAAAAAAAGATAATAATTTTAGAAATCACTACCCCTATTTATATTTCCTTGACAAAACCAAAAACAAAAATAAATTAGACAATAGTTAGCTTTATATGTCAGTTTGGCACTTTTCGACTTCATTCTAATTTATAAAAAGGTTTTTTTCATGTTTGTTATTGAATAATTAGTTTAGTAAAACTCACTTATATGTAAGTATTTTAAACTTTTATATTTTTCCTATGTAAATTGTAAACTTTTTGCCTACCATGTTGTAGCCTTGAGAATGGAATAAATTTTTCCGAAAGCCTGGCTTATTAATAAATAGTTTTATTTTGCGACTGACGGCTTTCCCACACTTTTTTGAGTTAATAACACTATTACCGCCACCAAAACTTAATACTATATGTATATATATATATATATATATATATATATATATATATATATATATATATATATATATATATATATATATATATATATATATATATATATATATATATATATACATATAAAAATTGAAACTGACCCGGATATGTGTTCTGGGGGCTTAATTAGCGCTCATTTGAAGAAATTTTTTCAAAATTCAAAAGTCGGGATCTCTTCATTAGGGAATTTTTTAAAGAAAATTCACTAAAAGACAAAAAAAGAAATATTATTAGTAAATAATAAAGAGAAAGTTCTTAAATGTAATTTAACATGCTTGTTATTTTGTTTTTTCTGGCCAGATAGATGTGCAAAAAAATGTTACAGCTGCATGCCTATTAGCAAGATAACTTTATTATTAGCCTAATGCCCTTGTTTAATTTTACTACTCTCTGAAAAGAGAATGACTCTAAAGACAGAATTAACTTGTATCTCTAATTCTGAGATGGTGAAATCTAAGAATTTTTTATTATTCATGAAATTTTGAGAATAGATTGATGATCTGTCATATTTTTGTCAGAATGAAGCGGTTCGGTTTTGTATAAAATTTTATAAATTTGGTATAAACATGGAAAGTAAACGAAGAATGATGATGGGAAAGTAATGATGGATGTGTAAAGATTAGTAGTAAATGAAGGCAGTGATTGGAAATGTAAGATGGAAGAAAAAATGGTATAAAAACTTTATTTAAAATGGGTTGTCAAAATTCGAAGTGTCATATTTGGATAATGCAGTGTCAAGTATTTTTGGAATAAACTGTTTAAATTATGAAACTATATACAACACAAGTCATAATGGACTTACTGTATAGACGTATTGTGTAATTTCAGCCAATAAAGTATAAAAAAAGTATAAAATGACAAAACTTAAGATTTAAAAGGCAGCAGCTCTTAGATCAACAATATTTATGTGTAAAGATGCATCATTAATTAATTAGATTTATTATACAAACTACAGCTTAAGTTTTAAATAAGGAAATAACCCTAGCAACAACGTCACTTTCTAAAAATGGTGAAGAAAATGATTGATTTTTAACCGGCTTTAATCTGAGTTCTTTTTATATGACGAATAAAAGTAAGTATATGATGTAAGTAATTTTGACACGTCCACATAACTTAAAACAGGACTCAATTGTTTTCAAACAACGTGAAACCATCCAAAGGGGCAGGGCTGATGTGAGCTGTAGCTTGGATTAAGGCACATATAAAAGTCTCAACTGGACCCAGACTTGGTTTGAAATCAGACCTAGAGATCTGAATGAACTTAGTCTTCAGACGGGTACTCAGTACATGTACTGAGGCTGCTACCAATAGCTTGAGATACTCAAACGGATTCACACGATACTACAATTTTATGCGCAGAACATGAACTTGGACAGCATACTCAAATTTGAATTTGAAGAGGAAGACAGCTAGTAGGGTGAAGAGAAAAACCACTGTAATCTAACTAAAAAAAAACGTTTTTTAGCTTTTACTGTAGGTTTTGGCTTGTTTTACAGTTTGACTTTAGATGTTAGCTTTGCCGTTTTTTAGTGAATTTTTATTTTAAAAAATCACTAATAGAGAGGTATCGATGGTGAGACTTTGCAAAAATTTTTGCAAATGAGCGCGAACTAGGACCCCTAGAACCCATATCCGAGGTCAGTTTCAATTTTTATATGTTTATATATATATATATATATATATATATATATATATATATATATATATATATATATATATATATATATATATATATATATATATATATATATATATATATATATATTAGAGGTGTGCGAACCCATGTTTTGTTCGAACCGAACTATGAACGAACCCAAGCAAATATGTTGCCTCGAACTTCGAACCTCTGAAATAGTATGTCTAAGGTTCACAGTCGAACTTCGAACTTCTTAGAAATTCAAAATCGAACATCGAACTACCCAAAATTCTTCAGTGTTCATATATCATTTCCTAAAATAAAAAAATTTGGAATATTGTAACATACAATATTTGATATGTAAAAGATTCCCACTCTTTTTACAAAAAGGGAGGATTCGACAAATTTGCAAGTTGATTGGGTGAAAATGCCTGCCGGTTCTGATTGTTGTGGAGATGGATCAACGTTAAATCAAAAACACAAAAACAAAAAATATTTGAAACTATTTTAGATTTCTAGATCTATAGATAAACTCAATTATAAATATGTTGTTGTTTGGTATTGGCTAGGCAGTTTTTTAGCAAACAGATTGGGAGGGTTCAAAGTGAGCATGATATGTATAAAATAACCACTTACAAGTTTGAACTGTCTCCTGATTGTGAATATTTAACTGTTTTGACTCACTGTGAAATAAAGCATGTTGAAACCAGTGTTTTCCAAAGGCAATCTGTAATTATCCTCAAATTCTGAACATTTACGTTACCGATCGCCTTTGAACAACACCATCATAATGTTGTTACTGAAATAGATGTTGGGAGGCTAGGATATACAAGAAAAATAATTCTGTGACTGCTAAATGGCTCCGTCGTGTCTCAATGTGTCCTATCTACTGTCAAAAATATGCATGAGTCAAATCTCCTGAACCTACGCTATCGACTCAATGAGTTTAAAGCGCCGCTACCGAGTTAAAGAGGCCGCAACTTCGCTACTTTTGGCAACATTCAATGCCTGTAAAGTTAAATTTCGAAGTATTTTTGAGCAACGAACTTCGAACAATTTTGAAAAATCACATATTTCGAACTTCGAACTATTTCAACATCGCTAGTGCGAACATATTTTCGAACCGAAGGTTCGGTTCGAGTTCGGGTTCGGTTCGGAATTTCGAAGCTTCGCACACCTCTAATATATATATATATATATATATATATATATATATATATATATATATATATATATATATATATATATATATATATATATATATATATATATATATATATATATATATACAGGGTGTTACAAAATAGTGGGCCAACCCGCTATCCATAGATTCCTGGGACGAAAATTTCATGATTTTTCTAATAACATTTTTCTTCTGGGGGCCCCGTTTTCGAAATACAGAGTGTTGAAATTGAACTTAAAAAATAATTTTTCATTTCTAATTTTTACGTTTATGAAGTTATCTCCATGAAATATTGCACGTAGCATTATTTCAGAACTAGACGTCATCTGTGTAGATGAGGAGAGAAAAATCAAATCCCAAGGGGGGTACAGGGCGGTGGAACAAGTACTGACCCCCTAAACTTTTTTGTGCGCACGCCAATGGTTTCAAAACAAATGGATTTTGTTAGACAAAATAATTCTCTAACTTTTGTTTCTCTAGTTTAATTTTGATAAAACAACTAGTTTATGAGTTATTGTAAGTTGTATGGTCGGACCCAAACAGGCGAGAAAAAACCTACAAAACCTTTTTTCATTTATAATTTTTATGTTTTTGAAGTTATCTCCATGAAATTTTGCACGTAGTCTTATTTCAGAACTAGACGCCATCTGTGTAGATAAGGAGAGAAAAATCAAAGCCCAATGGGGGTACAAGGGCGGGGGTTACAGGAATTGACCCTCTAAACTTTTTTGTGCGCACGCCAATGGTTTCAAAACAAATGACTTTTATTAGACAAAATAATTTTATAACTTGTGTTTCTCTAGTTGAGTTTTGAGTAAACGACTAGTTTATGAGTTATTGTAAGTTGTATGGTCGGACCCAAACAGGTGAGAAAGAACCTACGAAACGTTATCTCCATGACATATAACATGTAGTCTTATACCACGACTAGACGACATCTGCGTGAATAAGAAAAATCAAACCCCTACATTTTTTATTCGGGCGCCGGTGGTCTAATAGAAACTAATATCGTAGGTTATTTGCGTTCTTCAACGTCGGTGACATGTCTCAACAAATTTAAAAAATTTAGATTTTTTTTATCATTCGCAATCAGAAAAAAGAATGTACTACACAGAAATTGTAGCTCATTCCATTGCCTTAAATATTGCTGCTTGAATACATACATACTTGTTCCACACATATGTAATTAGAAGTCATCAAAACCGTTTTATAAGTATAACTTGTATTAAACTTAAACTGTCAGTCTAGTATTAACATGAAAACTAAGCTAAAAATAATGAAAAATGGTAAGTAAAGCGATGTTATAGAAATAAAATTATAATTAAATTAAATGCTCAATATAGCTACCACCCTCTTGGATGCACAGGCGGGCTCTTTTGATAAGAGAAAACCGAATTTTTTTGAAAATGTCTGGTTTCATACGGTATTCCTCTGCGCCTATGATTCGTTCCCGCAGATGTTCTGCATCGAGTATGGGCACCCTGTACACAAATTCTTTCATATATCCCTAGAAACTTAAATCTAAGGGGTTGAGGTCGGGGGAACGGGCTGGCCAGTTGACAGGTGCATCTGCCGCCCGGCCAATCCAGTGGCCATTGAATGTGTTACTTAAATGTTGTCGAACCTCTCTTCCGTAATGAGACGGAGCACCGTCCAGTTGTAGCCACATATTTTGCCGAATTTCCAAAGGCATATCGTCAAGTAAATCTACGAACTCGTTCTGTAAAAATGTTAGAAACACATCCGCATTTTCTCGAGTTGGCAAAAAAACTGGGCCTAAGAGTAAGTCATCAATTATTCTTGCCCATACGTTCAATCTAAAGTTGACTTGATGACGAGTTTCCACTATCGCATGCGGATTTTCTTGTGCCCACATGTGACGATTATGCAAATTCGTAACACCATTGCGAGTCAAAAGGGCTTCATCTGAAAACAGAATAAATCTAAGGAATTGCTGCTCACGATTGTTCTCCAGTAACATCCAGTTGCAGAAAGTCATTCTTGTTAATGCGTCTTGGGGTAAAAGAGCGTGTACTTTCTGAACATGATACGGGTACAGTGACTGTCGCTTCAGTACTCGGTGCACATCAGTTGAATTTATAGTGGCACGCTCATTATACCTTATTTGGCGGGCTACTGCTCTTGTACTTGTTCCAGGTGTTGTTTCCACTATTCTTAGGATTTCTTCTCCTTGCCTGGTATTGAGCTTGTGTGATCTTCCGCTGTTACCTGTACCCTGTTGTTTTATTGTACCTGATTCCCTCATGCGATGAACTAATGTTGAGAAAATTTTCCTCTTCGGGTGATGACGGTTAGGAAATATAGCTGCATAGCGTCTAGCAGCATGACTAGCATTACAATCACATTTCCCTACAAGCAAGATAAATTATTAAAAACTGATTGTACTAAAAAGTTACTATCATTACACTCTTACCCATTATTAAGACCATATCTGTCATATCAGAAAATGATATGATATTTGTCATATTGTCGAAAATGATAAGGTCAATTATCACAAAGTATACCTATAGTTTAAATATCGCAGTGAAAATAATATTTTGGCAGTCAGCAACTTACCTTCTAGTATTTTTCAGAGCCTACGTTTTATCAAAATTCAACTAGAGAAACAAAAGTAATAGAATTATTTTGTCTAACAAAAGTCATTTGTTTTGAAACCATTGACGTGCGCACAAAAAAGTTTAGAGGGTCAATACTTGTTCCACCCCCTCTGTACCCCCCTTGGGATTTGATTTTTCTCTCCTCATCTACACAGATGGCGTCTAGTTCTGAAATAAGACTACGTGCAAAATTTCATGGAGATAACTGCAAAAACATAAAAATTATAAATGAAAAAAGTTTCGTAGGTTTTTTCTCGCCTGTTTGGGTCCGACCATACAACTTACAATAACTCATAAACTAGTTGTTTTATCAAAATTAAACCAGAGAAACAAAAGTTATTAAATTATTTTGTCTAACATAATTCATTTGTTTTGAAACCATTGGCGTGCGCACAAAAAAGTTTAGAGGGTCAATACTTGTTCCACCCCCCGTGTACCATTCAGCGCAATTGCCTACCAGAAAACAATGTTTTCTGTCAGAAGTTTTTATTGTGATTTTAAATTTACCTCTGAAAATGGCTACTTAGTTGGCCGAAACGCTTCTGGAACTAGCAAAATTTTAATGTGTTGTGAAGAAACTGTTCGTTGAGTATTTAACTATGCCTAAGTGGAACTAAAATATTAAGCCTACGGCAGCATTTTGCTCGTTGTGCACACTAGCTTTTACAATTTAATAAAAATTCGATAAGAGAGGAACCTGGTGAAGCTTTCGTCCTATATATAGCTGTCGGTGTCAGAGATAAGTGACGTCAGTTATTTTTAGAACAGTAGATCACGTTAATTTTAGATTTTAGAATTTCTGTATTAGAACATAGTGATGAGGCCATAGCTAGCAATTATTTTTGTGAGTGGAAATTTAACAGTGAAAAATAAAGAGAAAGGTGTAAAGCGTTATAAACTGCGGCCCGATTTCCTATAAAAAGCTGAAACAGGCGGCATGTGTTGTTTTTCAAAGAAACCCCTAAACTAATCATGGTTTTATTCGTAGGCAACTTCTTGCAAAGCTATCGTTCGGTTTTCACATCGTATTCGTTTAAAGCTAAAGTGGGCAGCTAATTTTATACAAAAAGTTTATTAGTAATCTTTACGGCACGTGTACATTTTCGTACATATACATTTTGCGTTTATTTTAGTGAACGAGGGTCTAACAGGAACCTTTATTAAACATTATGTTACAGTATTCAGCTGCCGCAGTTGGGTGTATATTTTTTATTGTTATGCTGCTGTATATTTTTTTAGTTTAGATGTTAGGAGCTTTGTTGAAGTCGGCAATAAAAAACGATGCCTATATGAGCGTACTATGGAAAATATATGAGGCAAATTTTATTATATTTTTTTTGTGACAATATCAATGAACGTAACATTACTTGATCAAAATTTTTTCCATGATTTATATTAAATACCGACTAGATTGTTTGAAAATATTACAAGAGGTTTGGTATTATTAAATTTTTTTCTTATTTAGTATAATTTATTTTACATTACCCATTTCCTTTTTCAAGGATTAATGGGAAAGAATTAAAAAGTCCTTGTCTTGCAATAAAAAGTCTGGACGCAGCAAGAGCGTTATGGTTGCGAACTTTCATGAACATGTTTTTCATGAGGATATCCTGTTTAAACGAAATGCATCAGTTTTGGTATAACTGTATAGTAGAAAAAATATACAATATTTCATCAGAATACATTTATTGGTTGAAAAAGTACGAAAATAAATTGCAAATTTTCCCGCAATATCTGGTTTGATTTTCCTAGCTAACAATAATTTTCAAGCACTTTACACACCTGCAAAGATATAATTATTCACAATAACATTTTTGAGAAACATTCCAAAAAAGAAAACAAAATGTTTGCATAAAATATTGCACGAGAGATTGGTCATTTTCTTCAAAAAAAATTGGCTTCAGTAATATTACACAAAATAATTTTTTTACGAAAATTTCTTAAGAAATTTCCCCCTGAAAATTCGAAAATATTTTTTTAAAATATCTTATAAATGTTTATCATTAATTACCAAGAATTCACCTAAATCTAAATAATAATGATTTCTACGGAAGCACTAAAAAATTGACTAAACATTTTTTACAGAAAAATTTGTTGAAAATAAGTAAGCTTAAAAAGCTTAGTTCTAAGGAAGCGGTGGATGATATCTTCAAGAACTTATACATAGCGTTCTATAGTAAGCATCCAACTTGAACAACTTCTTTCATTCATAACTTAAATATTTCAAATAGAACACCCTATATTTTACCTCATCTTATTAAAACATGTATTAAAAACTCGGGACGCAGCAAGTGCGTTATGGTAGTGAATTTTCATAAAAATGGTTTTTATAACCAGTATAACCTCTATAGTGGGAACAATGTACCACATTTTATCAAAATAACTTTGTTGTTGGAAAAGGGCAAATATTTTTCGAAAGCTAACTTAAAATATATCCGAAAAACTGACCCGATTTTCCTGGCCAACAAACTTCTTCAAGGTATTTAGCCACCTACCAAGATATAATTATTTACAAAAAGCTTCTCGAGAAAACTTACAAAAAAAATTGTAAACAACTTTTTTGCGAAAATCCAAAAACATCTTTTTTACAATAACTCATTAAACATTAGGTACTAATTACCAAAATTTTACAAAAATTTCACTAATAATGATTTCTACATAAACATATAAAGTTCGCTACCATAACGCACTTGCTGCGTCCAGAATTTTTTTCTTACAAACATGCATTATATTTCGATGGAAAATGCAATAACATAAGGCGTGTTTGATTTAAAAAAAAAATTGTATCACCAACGACTTATGGGCCACCCTGTGATTGTAGAAATATTTTTTTCAGATGTAGCTCAAGACACCCTATAATTAATATATACAATTTTTTTTCATATCTTTTATAATTACGGCTATATTGAGCTTTATTGATTTTTTACGAAAATTCGACAAAAATTATATACATTAAACGATAAACTCTATAGCTAAGGCTACTGCCAAGCATCAGAGAAAGGGTCTATTTGAAATGAATTTTCTGCAAATATTTTAGTAAAATGAAGGACAATGAAACTAAGACTTCAGGGTTTGTAAAACATTCTTCTTGAGACATTTTATTTCCAGAGCCCGTATTAGATTCAAGTTCTTTTCCTAAATGTGGCTGATTTTGACGTTTTAAATCGCAACTTTGACGTTTTGAGGAAAACCCCAATTTATTTTTCTTTAATTGCCTATAACTTTTTTATATTTTGAGCTACAGGGCTAAATTTTGGTAGGTAACTTACATATAAGAATATAAACCCGTGTACCAAATTTGGTTGCCCTTACTTTGTTAATTCCGGAGATATAATTTTTTTTCAAAAGAAAACACAAAATTTTCCGGGAAAACCCTGGCAGATTTTCCTGGCTAACGAACTTTTCCAAGCCATTTGCAAAGGGAATTTATTCACCAAATTTAAACAAAATCGGCCCATTATTTTTTGAGTTATCGGTGTGATACATACATATATATATATATATATATATATATATATATATATATATATATATATATATATATATATATATATATATATATATATATATATATATATATATATATATATATATATATATATATATATATATATATATATATATATATATATATATATATATATATATATATATATATATATATATATAAACATATAAAAATTTTAACTGACCCCGGATATGTGTTCTAGGGGGCCTAACTAGCGCTCATTTGAAGAATTTTTTTTAAGAAAATTCACTAAAACAATACAGCAGCTTTCCTGTACACAAGTACAACAAGAAGCTTTTTTTCCACAGATACCTTCGAGTTCTAAATTTAGACATTGCTCTAAGACACAAAGCAAGTGTTTAGTGCTTGACGACGCTCTATTTGACCTTTATAAAAATGCTACCTAAGTGTTAAACTGTTAAATTACCTGTTTGTCGAGGACAGTGAATACATACAGGAATCACTCTTACCTAAAACAAAATAAATTTTATTAGACATTTGGCCTATTACTTAAAGTAGAGACAACTAACATACCATTAGCCAATATAACCACTTAAAACAAGTTCGGGACGCGGCAAGTGCGTTATGGTAGTGAATTTTTATTAAATGTTTCAAATTTGAATAACTCTATTTTCTATAAACTTGTGTGTGTGACGTCAGATTGCATTGGCTGTGGTATGGTTACCATTCGCACATTTTAACCATAAACTCAGAAAGTTGAATTTTAGTATGTAGTCTTTCCCAAGGCAACAGATCCACCAATTTTTATTTTAGTGAATTTTCTTAAAAAAATTCACTAATGAGGAGATCCCGACTTTTGAATAGGACCCCTGGAACCCAAATCCGTGGTCGGTTTCAGACTGTATATGTTTATATATATATATATATATATATATATATATATATATATATATATATATATATATATATATATATATATATATATATATATATATAAACATATAAAAATTGAAACTGACCCCGGATATGTGTTCTGGGGGGCTTAATTAGCGCTCATTTGAAGAAATTTTTTAAAAATTCAAAAGTCGAGATCTCCTCATTAGTGAATTTTTTTAAAGAAAATTCACTAAAAAAGAAAAAACAAAAAACAAAACAAAAACAAAACAATATTAATATAACTAAAATAGAGAAAATATTGTAATATATAGAAAAAAATCAATTAATATTTGTTATATATAAATTATCAGAAGTAATAAATAAAATAGAAAAGTACCAACAAAATATTATAGTATAAATAGTGTTAATTTTAGTATATTTAGTATTTAGTATAGCACAATTTTATCATTTGTGGTAATAGAACAACAGTGATGTCATAAATTATACGCATAACTCCGATTTGTTACTCTTTATTGTGGACCCTATTCTTTGATTTCTGTCTGTCTCGTACAACAGTTTGTGGCTAATGGACTTTGCTTCCGAGGCCATCCCTAGACTAACACACACACACACACACCCCATCTTATTGGCCATTTAAATCTCTTTGGAAATTGTTATCATTTCCCTATACCTATCTGTTACCATTTATGAGATATATCGATTTTTCTGTTATATTTTGACGCATACATCAGATATCTGGTATACGTAGTTGCCTTTGACTGAAAATGTCAAAAACAGGCTGAAATTCAACTGACACTTCCTAGGCGATTTCATTGTAGCTGCTTGTTGTGAGTTTTTTGTTATAAAAAGTGTTAAATAATATGGATAACAATATTTTTATTTTCGTTACTCTGCAGAAGATGTTTTCAATTTGTTTTCAATATATGGTGAATGTAACAGAATAGTTGAGAGAACAGTTCGAACATTTAACAACATATTCCCTCATTTGGCTCCAATGAATAGAAGAAAATTCAGCAGAATTAAAAGTAAGTGGTCAAGTCATGGAATAATACTGACACGACGCGTTGTTAAATGTTTCAAAAATGAAGACAATGAAATGAATGAAATTATAGTTCTTGCATATTTTGAAGCATATCCACAAAGTTCGTTAAGACGTGGGTCCCACAGAATATTGAGGAAGCACAATATGCATAATTTCTCACTTCAGCTCGTACAACAGCTCCACCCTAGTGACTACCAACAAAGGATAGACTTCTGGGAAGATTTATTAATAAAGATCCAAGAAGATCCTTCATTTTTGAAAAAAATAATATGGACAAACGAGTCTAGGTTTGATAGATAGGATATATCGCAAGAACGAGCATTATTGGGCTAGAGAGAACCCGCATTTAACGAGACATCGAAATGCCCAAAACAAATTCAGTTTCAATGTTATCTTCTTAATTTGTGACAATGTTGTGTGTTATTACATTTATGACGGAAACTTAAATTCTCAAAGGTATTTGTTGGAGATTCTTAAAAACATAGTAACAGACTTTATTGACAATCTGCCAGTTAATACATTGTTTAGTTGCTGGTATCAACTAGACGGGCCTCCCTCTCATTGCTAGAGTGAAGTATATCAGGAACTAAATAGGATGTTTGAAGACCAATGGGTATGCCGCAACGGTCCCCGCAGATGGCCGCCAAGATCACCAGATCTAACATCGTGTGGTTTTTATTATCTCTGGGGCAGGATAAAGAGTAAAGTCTATGCTACTCCAGTAAGGACACGCTATGAACTTATTCAACGGATCGTCGGGGCCTTTCAAGGACTAGATCCACACGAAGTAAGGAAAGCAACTTCACGCGAATTAAATTTTAAAATATCACGACAAGAACGGGAGAACCATTGAAAACTTCCCATAAGCTTCTACTCACCTATGATTTATTTTTACGTTTGCTATTTATTATTTTTGTTAAAAGTTTATAAAATGAATGCTCTTGTTCGTGTTTTTTTTACTAATGCCTATTTATTTTACAACCACAGCAAAATTTGTTGAATTAAATGCATAAGATAAAGCGATATTTAAAAAAAGTGAGGATTTTAGTTAAGTGAAAATTTTAGATAAGTGAGATAGGTTTAGCATAATGTAACAGAAATATATATATATATATATATATATATATATATATATATATATATATATATATATATACCTCACAACGTTGACAACAAGCAGCTACAATGAAAGTCGGGTTGCAAGATATAAGAAGTGACTCATCCCTACCGAACCGAGATATAAAAGGGATTCCATAGGCGGAGACATTTATTTTTATAGGGATATAATATTATCTATTAATTTTTAAAAGATAATTCGTTCAACACTACTACTACTGTCTAATCGAAAGTCCAATATATATTTACATACACCACTTATAACTACTATCAATTAAAATAAAACACCATACTGTACAACCTCTTTAATCCGAACACGCGAAAATACTATACCTCCCCCTACTTCATAGAGCTGTTCAAATTCTGAGAATGTTGACACAATTTACAACCGAACCTAGCAGTTTCGTGGAAATACAATACAACCGCAGATATAGGTTTTATAAAATAATAAAGCGGATAGATATCGACTGTAGCTACACTGCAGCCCCATTCTAGTGTTTAAAGAGCTTAAAGTGTTTCAATTGAAATGAACTAACAGAAGAGCGTAGAATATCTACGCCTATGGGATGGGAATTAAAATGGATTCTATACTTTCTCCTCTGTCAGCGAAGTTACGTACATGTTAAGGCCAGATTTCTTCGCCACCGCTTTATAGCCATTGTTCGTAATTTACCGTTGCAGCTCGGTATAAACACTTTTACCTTGTTAAGAGTTAAATAGTCATTATTTCTACTACGCGCAAACTTCTTCTGCCGATATGTAGCGGCAAACTTATTGCAATTATATACAACGATATTTCAGAATTGTGAGGGATTTTACACAAAACTCACATCGTTTATTTTTGGAACCCGACTATAGGAAGTGTCAGTTGAATTTCACCCTGTTTTTGGCATTTTCAGTCATAGGCAACTAAGTATGACTAGATATCTGATGTCTGCACCAAAATATAACAGAAAAATCGTCATATCTCAGAAATGGTAAGAGATAAGTACAGGAAAGTATTAACAATTTTTAAAGAGATTTGAATGGGCAATAAGATAAAGTAAAAGAATATAAGGTGTTGTATTTAAAATTATCAAGTTATGAATTAAAGAAGTTGCTTTAGTTTGACGCTTAGTATAGAACGCTATGTATAAGTTGTGGAAGATGTTATCCACCGCTTCCTTAAAGCTAAACTTTTCCAGCTCAGTCACTGAGGTAGAATATCCGATCCCGTCTAATAGCGGAGATATGTCAATCATGGTAGTGACATTTTTAAAATTTTCGAAAAAATCGAAATAACTTGAAAACGTCACATTTTTGACATATGGTGCTTTTATCAAATTTATTCTGATATTAGATGCAGTATCTAAAACTACAATAATATATAGGGTTCATTGATTGTTGTTGCCTTTACTTGGTGAAACTTGTCCATACTACATACAGACTTTGAGACTGCTTCACTGGCTTCACTGTTGGTTTTCGTTTATGTAGGTGAAGGACGTAGCCAGCGCGTAAGCTAACTAGAGCAAGTGTCCCTTCGAATTCTGGATGTTCTAGGATGTTCTTCAATGTTTCTGTGACTATAGTTTCGCTGATTGATAGCATTCTCAGACGTAAATGTCATAAAAAGACAAGAAATAATGAATCTTTTTAATGAATGTATAAAACAAAACTATTATAAATTTAATAATAAAATTTATATGCAACATATTTATGGAAAACTTAGAAAACCAAATTTTAACATCAGAACTTTCACATAATATTGTCTTTTGGTACATATACGTAGATGATGTTTCAGCATGTTTTAAAAGTAGTCATACAGAATTAAATGAATTTTTGAATTTTATTAATAACTTTCACACAAATATTAAGTTTACTTTAGAAGAAGAAGCTAACAGTTGTATAATTTTTTTAGACTTAACAATTAGAAAGTTAGAAAATAATTCATTCGACTTTTCAATATATAGGAAACCAACTTACACTGACACAACCATACCATACGATTCATGTCACCCTTTTTCACAAAAGCTGTCAGCCTACCATTCTATGATACATCGTGCATTTTCAATACCTATGTCACAAAACAATTTTGAAAAAATTTTTTTAATAATTAAGCAAACAGCATTTAATAATGGCTACTCTGTTAAAATAATAGATAAAATGATAGAGAGAAAAGAATACAAATAAACAATTAATTTAATTTATCCAAATATTAGAGACAAAGAAGACAACAGATACGTTTCGATATTTTATTTTGGAACCATTTCAGAAAACATTTTAAATACCTGTACAAATACAAAGGTAGCTTATAAATTTTACAACACGACGCGTGATTTGTTATTTAACGCGAAAGAAAAATCTTGTTTCCTGACAAAAGCTGGAGTTTATAAATTAGCTTGTACACACTGTAACGCAATCTACATAGGTCAAACTTCTAGAAATTTTAACACCCGATAAAAAGAACATATTTCTGCATTTAGAATTAACCACGCAGACAAATTTACATTTGCAAAACATTTTATTGATACCGAACATAGACCTACAGTAAATAACCGCATACAACCACTACATTTTTATAATGACAAACGTAAACTAAACTTTTTTGAAAGTTTGGAAGTCAAAAGGCACACACACAACAATAACTACCTTGTTTTAAACGAGAAAACTGATTTAATGAATTTCCCTGTCTTGGATATTCTTCTTTCTAACTAAATAAATTTAAATATTCTTTCAAAAAGTTGTAATAAAATAATGAGTTGATGTATGTCGATATTTTCATTGTATAGAGACTGCTTTTATGCTGTTATTGTTTAGTTATTTTATTGTTGTAACTTTTATCATATTTATTATGTGTTAGTTCTGTTTTTGTGTTTCATTTTATTTTCAATTTGATAAAATTTTTTGATCAAAACATCATATCATAACATAGCAACAGATCTTTATTTGTAGTTGTCATGATTCATACTAATTCAATTTTAATCTGTATGAGAATGCTGTCAAGCAGGGAAACTATAGTCACAGAAACATTGAAGAACATCCTAGAACATCCAGAATTCGCAGGGCCACTTGCTCCAGTTAGCTCACGCGCTGGCTACGTCTTTCACCTACAAAAACGAAAACTAACAGTGAAGACAGAGAAGTAGTCTCCAAGTCTGTATATAATATATAGGGTGTTCCGTTTAAAATAACGATAGTATATGGCACTTGCGGTATAACCGGAATACCGGAAGTACCAGGTTCCGGTTATACCGGAAGTACCATGTACTTCAAAGTAATTTACTTTGCTTCCGCATAACCGCTTATGGCCAAACCCAAATTTGCTCTTTCTAATTCGGACCAGAAGGTCACAAACTTCTAATGAACGCAACTCGCCAAACACCCTATATATATATATATATATATATATATATATATATATATATATATATATATATATATATATATATATATATATATATATATATATATATATATATATATATATATATATATATATATATATATATATATATATATATATGTATATGTATATATATATATATATATATATATATATATATATATATATATATATATATATATATATATATATACATATTACAAACCAGCACAAATTAAAACTAAAAGCCAAATTACCTGTAAATAAAATAGCATATTTGTGTCAAAATGACACGAGGCACATATGGAACACACAAAGTGGTTTAAAATGTAATCCAAAGTCCAACTCTAATTGAATCAGCGTGGTGGTGATTGCTAGAGTGTGAGTAGCGAGCACATTCGCTGGCTTCTCTCCGAGAATCCGAATTCAATTAACAAATAGGCCATTGTAGAAAAGTGCCGCTATACATAAAGATTTCCTCAGCCCGTGTCTACTGTTAAAAAGGCCGTTGTATCGGCGAACTCTTTGTGTTGCGGTATGTCTATAATAGGAATGAAAACAAATGGGCTAGATAAAAGTGTTTTATTTTGCAAATGTAATGGTGTTTTCTTACTTCTCCGATACGTCCCCAGTTTTTATCGAACTCTCTTAGCTGATAGTTTCCCAACTCACAATATTGCGGACAATTCAGGAATCAAATAAAGTTCCCGCTCGTTTGTTTTCTTATGCGATATATAAGCATTAGAGAAAACAAACACTTGCCGATGATGGCGTCGTTTTGGTTTTCGGGGATGGCAATTTTACTCTGTAAAAACAAAAAAGTTTCGGTTACAAAGAAAATAATGTAAGGGATAAGATGCTAGCTTGTGAAGTTGGATTTCCTAATGAAATGATAACAGAACTATCTGTAGAACATGTCGAAGCGAATTTAAAGGAAAACATTTGTATTAGATTTAGTATAGGAATAGACACACTAAAATGTTGTGTCGATATTTGCTACAAAAGAAAAAAGTCTGGACGCAGCAAGTGCGTTATGGTAGTGAATTTCCATAAAATTGTTTTTAATACCAAATATCTGTGTTTTTTTCATAGAGAAAGCAGACATCAAATTTGATTACCAGTATAACCTATATAGTCGAAACAATGTGCCATGTTTCATCAAAATACCTTTATGGTTTGAAAATGTACAAAAATTTCCGAAAGTAAAATTCAAGTGTTCCCGAAAAAAACGGTTTCTTGGCCAACCTTATAGGTTAATAGCAAATTGAGCTGTTCAAATATAAAGCATTTAATGAAAATTCGCTACAATAACGCACTTCCTGCGTCCCGAATTCCTTCTCTTACAAACATACATTATATATCGATGGAAAATGCAAAAATACAATAATATAGGGCGTGTTCGATTAAAAAAAGTCTGGACGCAACAAGTACGTTATGGTAGGAATTTTCATAAAATTGTTTTTAATACCAAATATGTCAAATTTGGTTATTAGCATAACCTATATAGTAGAAACAATGTGCCGTGTTTAATCAAAATAACTTTCTTGTTTGAAAATGTACAAAAATTTCCGAAAGTAAACTTAAAGTGTTCAGAAAAAACCGGTTTCTTGGTCAACCTTATAGGTTAATAGCAAATTGAGCCATTCAAATTTGCAGCATTTAATGAAAATTCGCTACCATAACGCACTTGCTGCATCCCTAATTTCTTTTCTTACAAACACGTATTATTTTTTGATGGAAAATGCAAAAATGCAATAACATAAGGCGTGTTCGTTAAAAAAAATATTTTTAATAGCAAATACGAGCAGAGATCAATCTGATTACTGGTATAGCCTATGTAGTAGAAACAATGTACTATATTTAGTCAAAATTACTTATTGTTTGAAATTGTACAAAAATTTTCCAAAAATAAACTTAAATGTTGGTTACCTAGTTTACGTTAATAGCAAATTGAGTTATTGAAATTTGAGGGATTTAACGAAAATTCGCTACCAAAACGCAGTTACTGCGTCCAAACATCCATTATATTTCGATAAAAATGCATTAACGAATTTGTTCTACGAAAATTAGTTAAAAATTATAGACGATTAAACCATAAACTTAACTAAACCTACAGCGAAAGCATCAACTTAACTAAACCGACAGCCAAAGCATCAGAGAAAGGGTCTATTTGAAATGAATTTCGCGGAACACTCTTCTTGCAACATTTTCTTTTCACAAGCCGCATTTGTTTCACGTTCTTTGCCTAAACATTATCAATTTTGTTCGTTTCAAATCACGACTTTGACGTTTTGAGGAAAATCCCAATTTATTTTTCTTTAAATGCCTAACTTTTTTATCTTTTAACCGACAGAGCTAAGTTTTGGTAGGTGATTTACCTATCATGATATAAATCGGCATACCAAATTTGGTTGCCCTTACTTTGTTATTTCCGGAGATATGAAATTTTTTTTGAAAGAAAAAACAAAATTTTCCGGGAAAACTTGAGCCGATTTTCCTGGCTAAACAACTTATCCATGCCACCTGCAAAAGGAAGGCATTCACCAAATAAAAAATAAAAAATCGGCCCATTATTTTTTGAGTTTACGGTGTGATACATACATATACATATACATATATATATATATATATATATATATATATATATATATATATATATATATATATATATATATATATATATATATATATATATATATATATATATATATATATATATATATATATATATATATAGATAGATAGATAGATAGATAATTTATTGTCGCCTTCTTGCCATAATACATGGATAAGCTCGTCACAATAGATATAAACAATATAACAAGAACACAAATATATAATACAGTACAGTATAAAGACAATTATGCTGTTTAGTTACAAAAAAAAACAAAGATAAAAGTGCACATCGTGAAAAACACAACGCTTGAAACAATGAGATAAAAACATCTGTATACACTTCTATAGACCGCAATATAATAAAAATACACATGAACAATATTAAGCAACAAAACGATCAAGTACAAAAACATAATAAAAAAAATTCCAGTTAAATCATCTGCCTCACAGAGCACGAAACAAACTCATGGACCGCATAAAATGATCGCTCACTTAAATATTTTTTTAGACCGGCTTTAAAAGTTCTTATGTTTCCACTGGACTTTACACTTTCCGGAAGCAAATTGTACAAAACACTACCCGCATACACAGGGGATTTCTTGTACGCCATTCTTTGAAAATGGTTTAAATTAATGTGACTGCAGTGCCTAGTGGAATACGAATGATTGTCTGAATGTCTAGGCAACATATGCTTTTTGCCATGTATGAAACTCAGTACCTTACAAAGGTAAATTTCTACCAACGTCTTAACTTTCTTTTGCTTAAAAAGTTCTCGGCATGACTCAGAGTTGTGCATATCAAAAATTACCCTTAGTATTCTCTTCTGAAGCACAAAAACCCTGTTAACATCTATGGACTGACCCCAGACAACAATGTCGTATGACAGCAATGGATACACCTCCGAATAGTAGACAGAAAGCAAATGTTGGTCACTTAGAGAGTTCTTAAGATTGTATATCATAAAATACGCCGACTTAAGCCTGCCACAGACGTAATTAACATGCGACCTCCAGGACAAGCGCTGATCAACCGTGACCCCAAGGAACCTTCCCTCCGTAGCACAGCAGTGCATTCCATCCTCAAGCTGCAGAATGAGAGGCAGTCGGTGGCAACTCCTGAACTCTACGAACGATGTTTTATCATGGTTTATGATTAGGTGGTTTGCTTTGCACCACTCACCAAACTGTCGCATTAAGGTGTTTACCTTTTGACTTACCTCGTCACCATCATGACCAGACACAGCCACGGTTGTGTCGTCCGCGTACATGAACACCCTACCCACCTTTATGTAGTCGGGCAGGTCATTCACATACAAAACAAACAGCAACGGACCCAAAATACTACCCTGCGGAGTGCCCAAATTTATCTCATATGAATCCGAAAAAGTGCCCCCAACCGAAACCACCATTCGTCTATCATTTAAAAATGACAAAAACCAGTCATTTGCTGGTCCACGTATACCCAGGCATCGCAATTTTTTGCCTACATAACCCGGATTAAGCGTGTCAAACGCGCGATAGGTCGAACATGACAGCTACCACGTGCATACTCTTATCTAAATCCTCGTGAAGATGTTGTATAAAATCACTAGTAGCTTCCTCCGTAGATAAACCACTCCGGAAACCATATTGACACTTGGTGACCAAACTATGTTTTCGTAGGAATATTTCAATTCTATTGGCCATCGCTTTCTCCATTATCTTAGAAAACACGCTCAATATGGATATTTGCCTATAGTTTAGGATATTAAAACTATCTCCCTTTTTTAGCAACCGGAACTACTTTTGCTTTCTTTAATTGCACGGGAAAACTGCCGCAAGTTATTGACAAATTAAATATGTCACAGATATAAGATGCTATTATCTTCGAGTACTGCTTTATAACCGAGATGGGCACCTCGTCAATACCAGTAGACTTTTTCTTTTTCAGGTTCTTTATAAAGTTTTCAATCTCCAGAGAAGTAAACGGGTACAAAAATAACGATTCCCTATTTACAAATGAAGTTGTACAAGAATTGCTGTTAGAGTTGTTAAAATGCAATCGTACCTGGTTTTGGGCGTCCTGTGAGAAAAAATTACCAAATAGATTCCCTATAATTTTTGGATTTTTGACTATTTTATCGTTATGTTCAATTATTATTGACTTATTTCTGCCACTTTTCTTCCCAGATTTATAATTAACAATTGACCAAAGAGTTCTTGTTTTGTTATCTGAATTTTGTATCAAGTTATGATAATAGTCCTGTTTTTCCTGCTGTATCTTCATGCTAAGTTGTTTTAGTGAATGTTCTTAGAAAAAATTCACTAATGAGGAGATCTCGACTTTTGAATTTTGAAAAAATTTCTTCAAATGAGCGCGATCTAGGACCCCTAGAACCCATATCCGGGGTCAGTTTCAATTTTTATATGTTATATATATATATATATATATATATATATATATATATATATATATATATATATATATATATATATATATATATATATATATATATATATATATATAGGTATCACACCGATAACTCAAAAAATAATGGGCCGATTTTGATAAAATTTGGCATGTACCTTTCTTTTGTAAATGGCTTGGATAAGTTCGTTAGCCAGGAAAATCGGACGAGGTTTTCCGGGAAAATGTTGAGTTTTCATTCGAAAAAAATTCTTATCTCAAAAAGTAATATGCCGATTTTAATAAAATTTGGCACGTACCTTTCTTTTGTAAATGGCTTTGACAAGTTTGTTATTCAAGAAAATCGGACGAGGTTTTCCGGGAAAATTTTCAGTTTTCATTCGAAAAAAATTCTTATCTCAAAAAGTAATAAGCCGATTTTAATAAAATTTGGCATGTACCTTTCTTTTGTAAATGGCTTTGACAAGTTTGTTAGTCAAGAAAATCTGATGAGGTTTTCCGGGAAAATTGTGAGTTTTTATTCGAAAAATTTTTTTATCTCAAAGAATAATAGGCCGCTTTTGATAAAATTTGGCATGTACCTTCCTTTTGTAAATGACTTTAATAAGTTCGTTATTCAAAAAAATCGGACGAGGTTTTCCGGGAAAATTTTGAGTTTTAATTTGAAAAAAAATTTTATCTTAAAAAATAAGTAATCTATGATAACCAAATTTGGTAGGTAGGTTTACGATATAAAAAGTAAACTATACACCAAAATTTAGATTTCTATGTTACAAGAAAAAAAAGTTATAATAAAATATTTTGTGCCAGATCATTTCTATGAAAATTCACTACCATAACGCACTTGCTGCGTCCAGGCTTTTTTTGTATTTTTTGTAATCATTTGTTACCTGGTCATCATTACAATTCTTTTTAATCCAGTTGAGAGTTTTCAAATTTTCGCAACATTTTCTTACCTCTGAAGAGGGTTTATATGTCAGTTTGTTGTGAGAGATTTGTTTTTGCTCAATCAACTCACACGGAAAGGCCTCGTCAAAAATGGTGTGGAATTGCAACCAAAACACTTCAAAGACCTGATCTATGTCATGCGTGTCTGATGGCAGACCAAGCTTAATTGGTCGCTCATCAAGGTATTGTCCAAATAGTTTAAGGTTATAACCTGAAAAACGTCTACATTTTACAAAAGAGGGCTCGCTCGAAGTGCCCCCGCTCCCAGTCACAACACCAAAAACTGCCTCCTGTGCACAATGGTCCGACAGCGCCGGATCGAACACTGGCCGTTGCAGATTCATTATTAGTTATAATGTAATCGTTTGATGTCTGCACAAGATAAGATATATATATATATATATATATATATATATATATATATATATATATATATATATATATGTATATATATATATATATATATATATATATATATATATATATATATATATATATATAAACATATAAAAATTGAAACTGACCCCGGATATGTGTTCTAAGGGGCATAATTAGCGCACATTTGAAAAAAAAAAATTCAAAATTCAAAAGTCTAGATCTCATTAGTGAATTTTTTAAGAAAATTTGTATCACCAACGACTTATGTACCGCACTGTGATTGTAGAAACATTTTTTAAGATGTAGATCTATTATTAATGTGTACAATTTTTTTACGTATAATAACGGATGTATTATGCTTTATTGATTGTTTGCGAAAATACAACAAAAATTATATACCATTAATTACAGCTGAACTTACAGCTTTAAACGTCATTTCCTTTATTTATTTAAAATATGTGCAGAAAATCATTTCAAATAGCCACTTTCTCTGATACTTTTTTAATTGTTTTAGTTATAATGCTTTTTGTTTAATGGTCTATAATTTTTAGCGAATTCACATATAAAAAAAGAGATCGCACCTTGTTAATTGTGAGAAGACGTCTTCAAATGGTCGCAAACGTGACCCCCTCCAGGAACCCACAAACAAGCAGGGTGAAGCGTTTCTACGGTACAGCTTTATATATATATATATATATATATATATATATATATATATATATATATATATATATATATATATATATATATATATATATATAAATACGCGAAGAAAAACTTAAGCACATTGCGCGTATGGAGGTGCGTGACATTATTTGGCATAGTTAAATTTCATATGAAGCAGGAGTGCATAAAGATAAAATGTATGTACAAATAGATTAAACGATGCTTTGTTTTATTTGATAGTTGGACTCTGCTAGTTCTGAGCCTGCTGTTAATATCTATCTATTTTTCAATCGAACACCCCCTATTTTATCGCATTTTTGCATTTTCCATCGAATTATGATGCATGTTTGTGAGGAAAAAAATATGGTGTTCTTGTTTTTGCGTATGCATAGCCAGATGGTGCTCCTAGGCATAATGCAAGAATGGTAAGGGAGTAGTTGAAAGGAAATTTTCGGTAAAATGGATAAATCGGAACAGTTCTCTTATTAGATGGGCTCCCGGATTGCCCGACCTAACACCACTTGATTACTTTCTTTTGTAAAAGTTGCTTAATATGCTTAACTCATTTTTGAGGTCTTATTTGTTAGCGTAGTAGGCTATGTAAAAAGCGAATCCTATAAAAATGCATACTAAGATGTGGAGCTTTTGGGGTATTTCATTAAAAAAAATCGGGACGCGGCAAGTGCGTTACGGTAGCGAATTTTCTTTAAAATATTTTTAATAGCAAATGACTTTCTTTGATGAAATGAGGCATCAAATTTGGTTGCCTATATAGTAGAAACAATGTACCATATTTCATCGGAATAACTTTATTGTTTGAAAGTATATAAACATTTTTCAAAAGTCTGGATGCAGCAAGTGTGTTTTGGAAGTGAATTCCCATAAAATGCGAGCAGGCATCAATCTGATTACCGGTAAAGCCTATGTAGTAGAAACAATGTACTATGTTTTATCAAAATTATTATTGTTTGAAAATATACAAAATTTTTCCGAAAATAATCTTAAATGTTGGTTTCCTAACCAACAAAGCTTACGCTAAGAGCAAATTAAGCTATTGAAATTTAAAGGATTTATTAAAAATTTGGTAAATTTGCAGATTATCTCCCCAATGCTTTTCAAAAAATTGTTTTCAGAAACATTACTAGAACCCCACCTGGATGTACAAACTACAAACAATTTCTTGTTCACACCCCCCAAGGAAGTTATAGAAGTGAATAGGGGTACTGGCTGGGGTAGGTAGTAAAAAGGAAATATGAGCAGAAAATGCGAAGAAAACTGCTTGAAAGCTGTCTATTTGAAGCCATATCCCCATTAAATCCTGCCTACCCCGCACGGCACCCCTATTTGCCCCAGGTCACGTAACTTCCTTGGGGGGTATGAACAAGAAGCTTTTCTTGTGGTTTATGTAACGTGGGTGGTTGTATGCACACGATGGGGGAAGGAAAATGCCTACGACAAAGCAGACCCCCCCCCCCCCGTTCGATCTTTGGGTGGGGCGGGGGTGGCTGCTTTGTCGTGGGGATTTTCCTTCCCCCTCGCGTGCATACAACCACCCTCGCTGCATAAACCATAAGAAAAATGTCTTCTTCCTACCTGCCAAGGAAGTTACGGCACCTGGGGGGATAGGGGTGCTGTGCGGTGTAGGCAGGGTTTAAGGGGGATATGGCTTTAAGATGTGAAAACGACAACTTTCAAGCCCGTTTTATTCGCATCTTCTTCTCATATTTCGTTTTTACTACTTACCCCGCCCAGCACCCCTACTCACTCTTGGTCCCGTAACTTCCTTGGGGGGGTGTGAAGAAGAAATCTTTTTTGGGGTTTGTGAATCCAGGGGCAGCCTAGGCAGGTTTCTGAAAACAGTTTTTGAAAAACGTTCGGGAACTAAACTACAAATTTACCGAAAATTCGCTACCAAAACGCACTTACTGCGTCCAGATTTTTTTCTTACAAACGCATCATATTTCGATAAAAAATGCAAAAATGCATTAACGAATTTGTTCTACGAAAATTAGCTAAAATAATTATAGGCCGTTAAACCATAAACTTCACTAAACCTACAGTAAAAGCATCAACTTAACTAAACCGACAGCCAAAGCATCAGGAAAATGTCTATTTGAAATGAATATTTTGTAAACATTTTTGTAACATGAAGGGCAATGACGGTTGAATCTGAAAGTTAAGGGTTTGTAGAACACTCTTCTTGCAACATTTTCTTTTCACAATCGGTATTTGTTTCACGTTCTTTGCCTAAACATTAGCAATTTTGACCTTTAAAATTGCGAGTTTGACGTTTTGAGGAAAACTCCAAAATTTGTGTCTTTAACTGCCCATAACTTCGTTGTCTTTAAAGCTAGAGAGTGGTATAATAATAATAAGATATATTTCCCAAAGACAACATACATTGTATAGGACTAGTCAAAACGAACAAATTACAAAAATTAACAAACTAAACACAATCACAGCATAAAAAACAAACATATCACTACATATGTTGTCCAGACATAAATTCGTCTAAACTATAAAAACATTCAGTCAATAAATTTTTTTTAAATTCTTCCATAAAAACTGACAGGCTACTAAATGATCTAACTCTCTCTGGCAGTTGATTGAAAAGCCTAGGTGCTAGGTAATCGGGAAAATTATATGTCACTTTGAGCTTGGCATATGGTACGTGAACCCTGTTTTTTTGTCTCGTATCTACATCATGTATGGCTTTATTTAATACAAAATTTCCATCCTTATTATTGAAAACAAGCAAAGAAAGTTCCATTATAATCATCGAAAATAATGTAAGCACTCTGTTTTGCTGAAAAATATATCTGCATGACTGACGTGATGGAACTCCTTCCAAGCATCTTAGTACCCGTTTCTGAGCTATAAATACAGCTCTCGTATGTGCTGACAATCCCCAGAATATTATACCGTAACGCAACCGAGAGTCGACCTGCCCGTGGTAGAGCATCAACAACTGATCCTTCTCCATATAACTTCTTACGTTTCTTAACTGATATGAAAGCGAATTTATCTTTCCAACCAAATACGCACAGTGATCATGCCAATTCAAAGAATAGTCTAGAAAAATACCCAAAAATTTATAATTTCCATCTGTGGCTATTGCGGACACTAACCTGTTAGTGTATAAAAAGTTTATTGCGCTACAGTGCTTTTGGTAGTTGTGAAACCTAATCGCAGCCGTCTTACCACAATTCAAAGACAGTCTGTTAGCAGAAAACCATGCATTTAACTCCGTAAAAACAGAGCTGCACCTAGCAGCGAGACCCACATCGGAAATGTCAGAAACAATAACGGAGGTATCATCAGCGTACATGGTGATCGACGCTGGCAACTTCAAGCTACCCAAGTCATTAATATATAATTGAAACAGCACTGGACCCAGGACCGATCCCTGCGGAACGCCCAGGTCACTGCTGATAATTTGAGAAGCGCTCTGCCCAACAACAATATACTGTCTTCTCTGGGAAAAATAACTAGACAGCCAAGACAGGGGCAATCCCCGTATGACATACAGAGTTTACTTTTTTTTATACAAACATCTGTACCAAATTTTGTTGCCCTTGTACTCACCAGATTTGATCAAGATCAGGTCCATTATTTTTTGAATTATCGGTCGGATATATATATATATATATATATATATATATATATATATATATATATATATATATATATATATATATATATATACATATATATATATATATATATATATATATATATATATATATATATATATATATATATATATATATATATATATATATATATATATAAACACAGATTTCCTCATTAGCGAATTAAAAAAAAATCGCTAAAATGAAGTTTGGCCGATTTGTGATAAAATAATGAAATAGCGCCACTTAAAGCGAAACTGTATAAACACAGAACACCAAAGTAATTTTTTAATGAAAATTCGCGAAGCACACTAATAATTTATTTACACGATTGTGTAAAGTTGTAATCGTTCCTAAAACTTGTTTTACACCAATTTTACCAAATAATAAAACTCTGGACGCAGCAAGTGCGTTATGGTAGTGAATTTTCATAAAAATGTTTCTAATAGCAAATATGTTTTTTTAAGAAATCAGGCACCAAATTTGGTTACCAGTA
The DNA here is from genome assembly GCA_964006375.1 of Tillus elongatus. NCBI lineage: Eukaryota > Metazoa > Arthropoda > Insecta > Coleoptera > Cleridae > Tillus > Tillus elongatus. Next base: position 33,163,110 of record OZ023262.1, on the reverse strand, counting down.
TAATTTATATATTAGAAACAATGTACCATATTTCATCAAAATAACTTTATTGTTTGAAATGTACAAAAATTTCCGAAAGTAAACTTAAATTTTTCCCGAAAAAACTGGTTTTCTGGTCAACCTTATAGGTTAATAGCAAATTGATTCACAATTTGAAGCATTTAATGAAAATTCGCTACCATAACGCACTTGCTGCGTCCCGAATTTCTTTTCTTACAAAGATGTATTATATTTCGATGGAAAATACAAAAATGCAATAACATAGGGCGTGTTCGATTAAAAAAATTCACTAAAAAAAAAGAAAATTTGAATCACCAACGACTTATGGGCCACCCTGTAATTGTGAAAATATTTTTTAAGATGTAGCTTAAGACACCCTACAATTAATGTATACAACTTTTTTTCGTAACTTGAATAATAACGGAAATATTGCGCTTTAATGATTTTTTAAGATAATTCGACAAAAATGATATACCATTAAACGATAAACTCTATAGCCAACACTACTGCTAAAGCATCAGAGAAAGGGTCTATTTGAAATAAATTTTCAGGGAATATTTTAGTAAAATGAAGGACAATGACGATTGAAACTAAGAGCTGAGGCTTCGTAAAACATTATTCTTGAGACATTTTCCTTCCATAGATCATATTAATTTCAGGTTCATTGCCTAAATATTAACAATTTTGACGTTTAAAATCGCGACTTTGACGTTTTGAGGAAAACCCAAATTTATTTTTCTTTAAATGCCTGTAACTTTTTTGTCCTTTAACCGACAGCACTAAATTTTGATAGGTAGCTTACATATAACGATATAAACCCGTGTACCAAATTTCGTTGCTCTTACTTTGTTAATTCCGGAGATATATTTTTTTTTCGATTTTTTTCGAAAGAAACACAAAATTTTCCGGGAAAACCTCGGCGGATTTTCCTGGATAACGAACTTATCCAAGGAACTCGCGAAAGGAAGGTACTTACCAAATTTTATCAATATCGGTCCATTATTTTTTTAGTTATAGGTGTGACACATAAATATATAAACATACATACATATATATATATATATATATATATATATATATATATCGTCGCTGTCAAGTTAAAATCTGCTATGGGGTTATTTCCTAATTTTTCAGGAGACCAAAAAAACTTTCAATTTTTTACAATTTTAGAGAGGCTTTTGTAATTGTGGGTGAAATATATCAATTAAAGCATTAACAACTGTTTTAGGGAAAGTGTAATGTTTGTCGAAAAAAGATATTTGTAACAATTAATCTTCAACGACATTTTGCCCACATAACAGATTTTGGGTGTCACTTTCACCACATAGCAGGTGACTATTTTAATGCCAAAAAATTAAATAAACAAAAGCGTTAGTTGGTTAATGATACTTTTATTGTCAATACAGAACAGTAAAAAAAAAACAATATTAAGTTGCATTATTCGTGAACTAAAGAATCATAAAACGGGTGGTATTCTGCAGGTAACGCCAGCTTAAGTTCTTGTAAGTGGTTGAATTTATCCCTCTTTATTTTTGGAGGACCAATATATAGGGGCTTTAGAGAAAGGGGAGGTTTATTTGGTCTTCTTTGTGGAAGATCAGTCCATTCTTCTGTATGCCTTATTTTGTACTGAATAACACCTGAAGGTAGATATTGAAGAGCCCTTATATCCATTACTGTCGGGTCACCAGCTTTTCGACCAGGGCGAATTGAGGTAAAATTGTTTGGCTGACTTTCATAATCTTTGAAAAAAGTATGATCAATTTGATACACATTATAGGGTTTTTTGGGACGAGCTGTTCTCATGCGGCTTACATAATCACCAGGGCTGCATATAGGCGGTTTGAATAAATTTTCCAAGGTGGAGTGTACACTGTCGGCCTCCATCATAGTATGGCCCTTTTCAAGTATCACTTGTTTAATTAATATTTGTTTGGTAACTGCCAGGTTTAGCAATTGACTCGACAGAACTCGATTTCGGTTCTGATAGTTACAACCATCCGAAATCAAAACAATTTCCTCGTAGTGATCACTCATTTTTTCAACGAAGTCCGATAAGCAGGATACAAATTCATTGGAAGTGACATGCCCTTCCCCCTCATGCCACACATAAAGGAAAACATCTCCGTTATTCAATGAATAAATAGTAAAATCATGGACTTGCAACTTTTGGGCATAATATATTTTAGAAACCAGAAGCTTAGGACACAGTAATACGCTTTGAAGGTCCATCGTTACAACAAGTTTTTTATCGCTAACTTCGCTTTTCTCTTTTGCTTTAATCTCTCTGGCTTCTTCTTTCTTTTTTCTATGTTCTTTATATTCCTCTTCATTCAAATTACCTACATTGTACTGATAACATATATCGCATTGGTCTTTTCTCGGTTTGTGAATTGACACTTTTTGATTTTCGATAATTTTTGAAAACGTAACTCTTGATGCAATGTCACGCTTATTATTGTCCTTGCACCACTGTTCATAAATGGAATGCATGTGTGATATAGACTGAAAAGTTGATTCGACGTAAATTCTCGATGAACTGCTTCTACAGTAATGGCTGGGAACTTTAGGAATTAATTCTAACCAGTCCATCACTGACTGTCGCATTTCTTTAATTCTCTTTGGTACTTTATAGGTATTAGCACTAGGGTTTTCCTCTTCCGAATTATTTATAGTTATACCTGCGCTCATCCACCTGTTGAAACTATCCCTTCCTAATGCTAGCGTATTTAGAAAAAATGTCCTGCATACTCGAATCTTCATCCCATTTTTGTCATGAAAATAGCAATCCAATGCATTATCTTTCTTGGATTCCTCTGAATTTGGCCTTCTTTTGTAAGGTTTCCTTTTATCAACCAATCCTAAAAGATAGACTCGTTTGGCATCCCATGATTTCAGTGACCAAAATTCATTAAACCTAGTTTCACGTAGATCATCATTCACATTGGCACAAAGGAATGTTCGGCTTGAGTCATTTTTCACTTTAGACTTCACCTTTGATGGTCTTGACTTAGTGGCTGTGTGCCTGCATCGATCTCCCATTGCTCGTGCAGGTCTCGTCTGCTCAACATACTTTTTATCTTCTACACGGACAAGCCCTTTGTATTCCTTTCCACTATTTCGCAGATCGATGTTTTTTTGACGTTTTAATCCTTGTTGGAACTGTCTTGCCTTTCTTCTTTTTCTACTCTCTGAACTATCCTCCTCATCTGATGAATCTGTTTCTTCATCTACCACGTCTTCTTCTCTTTCACTGAACACCACCTCATCCTCAATAAACTCGGTACTACTTCCAGCATCCTTTCCACTTGGCAACTGTTCACCTGCTTGAATAAACTCATTTTCAATTTTGTCTCCTTTCTCACTCGAGAACTCCTTATTTTCAAACTCGTTAACAGTTTCATTGCATGGATTTGAGTATAACGCAATTCCAGGCTTGCTCGTCATGTTACCAACCTCCGCGTCTGCTAAGTTTAAAATTCCAACACAATTATTATTTTGTGTAGCCTCCGCTGACTGGAAAAAAATGTTGTTCTCTGGAAGCTCTGAACGATTACAGGCACGCTGTTGCGTATTATCTTGCTCTATATTAAAAGAATTCTGTATATTATATTCGATTGCTTGTATATCATGTGGGCAAAAGCGAATATTGTCTGTCTCTGAGTCTATGTCATCATTTTGTGGAATACTAAAGTTTTTGTTTGTGTTAGAAGTATCAAGCAAAGCATTATTATGTGACGTAATATTCAGATCCTCTCCAAACAAAATACTATGTTTTAAGGCTTCATTAAGAGGATCTACACTAACGTCACCACTAACACTTGTGAAAGGAGGTGTCTTTGATTTTCTTTCATCTACATTTTGAAACTCTAAAGGAGGTTGGTTCCTTTTTTCTACTTCAGAATTGACCAAAGTATTGTGCAGTTGGTTTTCTTTGTCGGCATTACTATCATCTAAAATAAAAAGTAATTGCTACTATGAGTATCTTTTGAAGTTAATGTTATCTATTATTTATTTATTATTACTAATATTATACACAAATTTATTATTACACCAACATACATGCTTTTCAAGTATCCGATAAGCTCTCAAATTACAACAGAATCATTTTTATAGTTTAAGCATAAGCCACGAACATATAAGCACTGACAAATTCCATTAATTAAATTTAAAGTAGTCGAAAAAAATATATTACCTATACCTAGGTATATCAACAATAACATTCGCACTGATTCACTACTATCACTACCAACCGTAATTATTATTGTGAATTGTGTAATAACTCAAGTGTTTAACCATTACTTGTCACTTACCTCTATTACACTGCGAAAGAATGAAATGAGCTCTTGACAGACCTTTGTATTTGCCTCGGTACATGCTGACAAGATATTTATCTGTAAAATAAGATGCGTTTTTACAATCCCTAAAAGAATTGATTATGTCATAAATGCCCAGGCTTGTCACTACCTCTATTTTATACATTATTAAGCTACAAAATAACCATTTGCAGGCCCTATGGTATACCACTTATTATTTTTTTAAAGCTTACTTTATACATAATTATCTCAAAATTAAACTGAATAGCTATAATTATATACATAAAAAATTATACTAGTTTTAAGGTTATGTTATGAATATTTCAATTATCTTAGGACTTACCTTCAAAGTGATTTTGAAACTATTTAGTGTGTTCATAAAAGACTTTAACCATTTATTTTCAGTTGAAAATAACACCACTATTGCACACAAATTCAGTTAGAACACTTTATTGTACACAGAAAGATCTCCTTGAAACTTAACTTCATGTACATCAACAGAGATTCAAAACTGATATGTGGAGCGTACTACCACAAAGCAGATTTTATTCAGAGATTTAAAAGCTGCTATGTGGATAGGCTCCACATAGCAGATTTTGGTAACATGCGCACACAAAGCAGATTTTTAATTCGCTGATATTTTGCACCTACAGCTGTTTTACTTGTAAACGACTTTATAGGAATGTGCGCCATATCAGATACTGCTATGCGGCACTCAAAGTCCAAAACTGGAAAATTCTCCCCATAGCAGATTTTAACTTGACAGCGACGATATATATATATATATATATATATATATATATATATATATATATATATATATATATATATATATATATATATATATATATATATATATATATATATATATATATATATATATATATATATATATATAAACATATAAAGTCTGAAACCGACCTCGGATTTGGGTGCCAGGGGTCCTAAATAGCGCTCATTTGAAGAAATTTTTTCAAAATTCAAAAGTCGAGATCTCCTCATTAGTGAATTTTTTTTAAGAAAATTAACTAAAAACATACAGGCGAATTGAGAACCTCGTCCTTGTTTGAAGTCGGTTACAAAAAAGCAAATAAAAGGTATTTGGGCTTGTCCAGGATTTGAACCTGGGAGCTCCCGCACTCTAAGCGGAAATCATACCTCTAGACCAACGAGTCAGTTGTTGGAGCTTTGTTTTAATGTTGTATTCCAGCGGGCGTTGTAATTATTTTAGTCATAATTAATGTTTAATCATTTATTTATATAAAAAAACTCGTTTTTTGGTCAACCTTATAGGTTAATAGCAAATTGAGCTATTCAAATATTAAGCATTTGATCAAAATTCGCTACCATAACGCACTTACTGCGTCCAGAATTTTTGTTCTTACAAACATGCATTATATTTCGATGGAAAATGCAAAAATGCAATAACATAATAACAGATATATTGAGCTGTATTGATTTTTTTTACGAAAATTCTACAAAAATTATATACTATTAACGATAAACTATATAGCTAAGGCTACTGCCAAGCATCACAGAAAGGGTCTATTTGAAATGAATTTTCTGGAAACATTTTATTAAAATGAAGGACAATGACGGTTGACACTAAGACTTCAGGGTTTGTAAAACATTCTTCTTGAGACATTTTATTTCCATAGCCCGTATTAGATTCAAGTTCTTTTCCTAAATGTTGCCAATTTTGACGTTTAAATCGCAACTTTGACGTTTTGTGAAAAACCTTAATTTATTTTTGTTTAAATGCCTATAACTTTTTTGTTCTTTGACCTACAGAGCTAAATTTTGGTATGTAACTTGCCTATAATAATATAAACCCGCCTATAAAATTTGGTTGCCCTTACTTTGTTAATTTTGGAGATATAAATTTTTTTCGAAAGAAAACACAAAATTTTCCGGGAAAACCTCGTCTGATTTTCCTGGCTAACAAACTTATCCAAGCCACTTGCAAAAGGAAGGTACTCACCAATTTCGACGTTTAAAATCGCGATTTTGACGTTTTGAGGAGAACCCAAATTTATTTTTCTTTGAATGTCTGTAACTTTTTTGTCCTTTAACCTACGGAGCTAAATTTTGGTGGGTAACTTGCATCTAGTTATATAAACCCGCGTATGAAATTTGGTTGCCCTTACTTTGTTAATTTTGGAGATATAAATTTTTTTCGATTTTTTTCAAAATAAAACACAAAATTTTCCGGGAAAACCTCGGCGGATTTTCCTGGCTAAAAAACTTATCCAAGCCACTTGCGAAAGGAAGGTATGTGCCAAATTTTATCCAAATCGGTCCATTATTTTTTAAGTTATAGGTGTGACACATAAATATATATATATATATATATATATATATATATATATATATATATATATATATATATATATATATATATATATATATATATATATATATATATATATATATATATATATATATATATATATATATATATATATATATATATATATATATATATATATATATAAACATATAAAGTCTGAAACTGACCTCGGATTTGGGTTCCGGGGGTCCTAAATAGCGCTCATTTGAAGAAATTTTTTCAAAATTCGAAAGTCGGGATCTCCTCATTAGTGAATTTTTTTTAAGAAAATTCACTAAAAGCTAATGGACTAAAGATACAATAATTAATGTCGAGTAAAAGAAAAGAGGAAGAGATTACCAAAACTTCTGATATCACAGTCAGTTGTGCGATCTGCCAGATTAAGACGCATAATCATGGTAAGGCGGCAGCTCCAACAGAAGCTAATATTTTCTGACTTGTATAAATTAGAGATTCTTCAAATTTTACATTTGAATTAATTTGCGCTGACAAATCTGTCTACCAGTCTAACAGACTGACAGAAGGCCTGACATTATCGCATTATTAAGCATTATCTCTGATTAAGAGGGATTATTCGATAACCGTCTGACTAACTTCCGCTGAAAAAACAATAAAATTTTCTCGTTCCAGACCGCTGAAGACTGTATTTACTCCTAACATATTTCAGAAACCAAGCCATGCAAGGAATACAGCGATAAATCCTTAAACACAAACAGGGTCCGGTAGTTTTGTTGTATTTGTATAAAAAAGTGCCGACAATATAAAGGGAGCTGGATAAACCCTAAGGAAGAGCATATGGTAGCATAGCTGGAATTATAATTACTGAGGACGGAAGACGTATTTCAAACTACAGGAAGGAGATAATTAACCTAAACTTTATTTATCATTTGAGCAGTGTAAGGATTATTTAGTACCTTAGGCGTCGAGTCGGGTTCCAAACATTTGCGAATTTTTCGGTTCGAATAATCCAAAATTTAAAATATAAAAATTATATAATTTAACGGAGTGCGATTTTAACCATCTTTGCAATCTTATACGCAAAGCCAAATACAATAAAATACAAGAACCGCAATAATAACCTTTTGATGAATTTGATTGAAGTCTAATAAAAGGTTTTCTTTTTATGTTTGTTATTAGATAAATAGTTTAGTAGAACTCATGTTATATCCTTGTTCAAGGAATAAATTTTTCCGAAAGCTCGGCGTATAGTAAAGAGTTTTATTCTACAACTGACGGCGTTCCCACAATTTTTTGATAAATAACACTATTACCGTCACAAAAATTTAATACTATATATATATATATATATATATATATATATATATATATATATATATATATATATATATATATATATATATACAGGCTGTTTCAAAAAACATGCACCATCGCTCGTGGGACAATTCCTTACTAAAAAATAAGAAAAAAAGTTCCTGTGCACATGGGCCCGGAAACGCATAGTTTCCAATATACAGGGAGTTGAATTTTAATATTTTTTTTAATTTTTTATAAATAATTTCAATACCACTGGGTTGATTTTAATGAAACTTGGAACTTGAAAGTGTATTATGAAAGTGCATATTTTCAAGTGAGAATCTGCTTACAACTGCGTCAGTGGCGTGCGTACGGGGTAACTAAAAATTCATTTGGGGAAAAATATGTGCGCCACTGTCTTTTTCCAATTTTGATACATCAGTTATGAAGCTTATTACATAAGCCACAAAAGCTGCCTCTTGGTATTTTTTCGTTCAGGGTATCCCTTAGGAGATATGATTAATTTTATAAAAAGGGGCAAAGTACCGATTAGTCGGCGTAATAATAATAATAATAATAATATATGTTTACTGCAACCATAAGAATATGAAAAACAAAACATACAGTAAACATTACAGCAATAAACGTGCAAATAACTAACCTACGTAAAACTTATTGGTGATAAACATTGAAATGAATATTACAAACATTGATAAAAAATGATAAATAAAAAATAAAAATAAAAAATGAAAAAAGTAATCGTAAAGACACCATGATTTTTCCAAACTCTTGTTTTTTGTACATTACTCAATTGACTTTAATAACAAAGCTAAAGAAAATGTTGAAAGTGACCACCATTAGCGTCGTTACAATTATTTAACCTTCTGCGCAAAGATCTTCTTATTCTTCTGCAAATATTTTGATCTTCTCTAATGCTGTCAAATGCATATTCTATTCTTCCCAACAATTCTTCTCGTGTATTTACTGGTGTTTTATACACTATTTCTTTTAAATCACCCCACAAATAAAAATCGAGAGGATTCAGGTCCGGAGATCGAGTTGGCCATGACACCGGACCTCCACGACCAATCCATCGGTGACCGTATGTGTTGGCTAAATATGTTCTTACAACTGCTGCAAAATGTGTGGGCGCACCATCATGCTGGAACCACATTGTACCATTTCTCATAAAAAGCGGTAGTAACAACGGCAAATCATTTTGTAAAAAGTTTAAATGTGATTCATGGTCAAGACGATTCGGTAGAACAACAGGACCAATTATGTGATTTTCAATAATAGCAGCCCAAATATTGATGGAAAATTGATACTGCGAATTTGCAACTCTTAGAGAGTGTGGGTTTTCATCGGCCCATGTATGTAAATTGTGAACATTTACGATACCTTTTCGCGTAAATGACGCCTCATCAGTAAATAGTACACGTTTAGAAAAATGTTGGTCGTGCCTAAGTTTGTTTAAGAACCACTGACAAAACATTACCCTTGGTTGAAAGTCTCTAGGTAGAAGTTCCTGGACACGTGTAAAATGATAGGGATATAAACTTTGATCCTTCAGAGTTCTGTGAACTGATGATGCCGAAATATTACCCAGTTCGGTGGCAATAATTTTCGTACTTAAACTAGGATCACGTTCAACTCTATTTAATATTGCCTCTTCAACTCGTACAGTTCGGCGGTATCTTCTGCGTCCAGAGTCAGCTTTTAAAGGTTTTAAAGAACCAGTTTCTCTCAAATGTCTTACAATACGTGGGAAAATATTTTTGTCAGGAATTCTTCTTTGCGGATAAGTTTCCTGATAAACTCGCACAGCTTGTCTAGCATTTTGATTTGTTTGTCCATAAATTAACAACATATCAGTCAAATCCGCTGAAGTGTACTTAATGAAAACCATCTTGAGAGGAGGAAATAATATTAATGAGCAACTCAGTATCAACAAATAATTAAAAACGAAAATACTGCACCGTATCAAAATTTAAAGAATAGCACGAAAACTCTTTTGACGTCTACAAAGCACTTCAAAATTGTAGAATTTAGAGAACTGTCAAAAATTATAGTTTCATGGCACTTTACGATTACTGTTTTCATTACTCCAACGAATCGGTACTTTGCCCCTTTTTATAAAATTAATCATATCTCCTAAGGGATACCCTGAACGAAAAAATACCTAGAGGGAGCTTTTGTGTCTTATGTAATAAGCTTCATAACTGATGTATCAAAATTGGAAAAAGACAGTGGCGCACATATTTTTTCCCCAAATGAATTTTTACAGTTACTCCGTACGCACGCCACTGACGCAGTTGTAAGCAGATTTTCACTTGAAAATATGCACTTTCATAATACACTTTCAAGTTCCAAGTTTCATTAAAATCAATCCAGTGGTTTTGAAATTATTTATAAAAAATAAAAAAAAAATTAAAATTCAACTCCTTGTATATTGGAAACTATGCGTTTCCGGGCCCATGTGCACAGGAACTTTTTTTCTTATTTTTTAGTAAGGAATTGTCCCACGAGCGATGGTGCATGTTTTTTGAAACAGCCTATATATATATATATATATATATATATATATATATATATATATATATATATATATATATATAAATGTGTGTGAATGGCAAATTTGTTTAATAAATTCATTAACATTTGAGCGATTGGTTTTTGAGGAAATCCTCGGACACGTCAACGTCAGTTTTTAGAGATACACATTTTTTCATAAAATTTACGTTTATCCCACTCTTGCTTCTCAAATATGACGTCATAGAATTATTTTTTTAAGACACCTTCCATTTTTAGTGAATTTTTGTAAAAAAACCCACTCGACTTTTTAATTTATGAACTTTTTTCTCAAATGAGCGCGAACTCGGGCCCCTAGAACCCATATCCGGGGTCAGTTTCAATATATATATATATATATATATATATATATATATATATATATATATATATATATATATATATATATATATATATATATATATATATATATATATATATATTGTGTCACACCGATAACCCAAAAAATAATCAGCTGATTTTGATACTATTTCGCAGGTTTCTTTATTTTGTAAGTGGATTGGATAAGTTTGTTATTAAAGAAAATAAGACTAGGTTTTCTGAGAAAATTTTATGTTTTCTTAAAAAAAATTTTAAAGAAAATAACAAACCTATGGTAACCAAATTTGGTGGGTACGGTTACGTTATAGAAAGTAAACTATATACCATAATCTAGGTCTTCACCTTACAAGAAAAATAAGTTATAAGCAATTCATTGAAAAAAAGTTAGCATTTCTAAGAAAATTCACTACCGTAACGCACTTTCTGCATGCTATTTTCTATTTTGATTTGTCTAAACATGAAAGTTTTGATACCTTATATTGTTAAATTTTTAAAAGAAAATCATTTAGAAAGTGGATAACATAAACTCTATTCATTTTTTTTTTATTGTAGATCAAACCAGTTCAGCAACATGTGTGCTATTCATGGTTGTTTTATCTGCCATGAGCTATTGTCTAATACAAGAAACAATAAAAAATTATAACGATAAGATGCTATAGTTAGAAACATAAATTAAAAATAGTTTGGTCGATAAATTAGTAACATTATTTGGTAGGCTTACATTCGTATGTACACATCCATACTCACACACACACACACACTCCCATGCGCCCAAATACCCACACATACTTAAATTATATTTTAACTCTGATCATGGACCATTAAACACATCTTGTGGAAATCTTTTTCTTAGTCTTCTTTGTTGTAGTCTTGCACCAAGATTGTAATGTAATGCTCCAGGACATTCAGTTAACTTGTTCAGGAAGTTGATTGCACTTGTTTTTATGAAATCACTGATCACTGGTATGTTTAATTCGCGATGTATTTGCGTGTTCCTAATGAACCACGGTGCATCGGTGATGATTCGTAGTACTTTGTTCTGGAAGGTTTGTGCCATATTTATTGTTGAATTTGACGCTGTTCCCCATATTGGACAGCCATATGTGAGAACTGGTCTAAGAATACTTTTGTGGATGAGAGTTCCGCATTCAATCTTTAGTGATGATTTTCTGTTTATAATGGGGTACAGCATTTTTAGACGTCCATAAGCTTGCTGAGTTCTGTTTTTGATATGGTGCCTCCAGGTTAAGGTACGGTCGTAATGTAGGCCTAAATATTTGACGGATTCGTGTTTGTGATTCCAAGGAATTGCTTTGTTATCTATTTGTAACGGTGGCGGATTTGGTCCTCTTAAGAGCGTGAAGATTTTAGCTTGACTCTTTGATGAGTTTATAGTGATTCCCCAGCTCTTGCACCATTTTGTAACTTTGTTTAAGGAATTTTGTAAGAGGTTCCTGGATTCGATTATGCTTTTGTGTTGTGTTGCTATCGCTGTATCGTCCGCGTACATCGCCAATAAGGAGCCTTGTTCGTATGGTATGTCGCTTACATATAAATTATATAGTGTAGGTCCCAATATGGAACCTTGAGGTACTCCTGCGTGAATTGCTTTAGTTGTGGAAAATTCGGCGTTTATTCTTACTGCAAATGTTCTATTTTGTGTGAAGCTGGCAATGATTTTGAGTAGATAGGAGGGTAAGTCTTGGATTTTTGCTAATTTGAAGAGGAGCCCGTCGATCCATATTTTATCAAAAGCTTGTGTTGCGTCAAGAAATGCTACGGTGGTATATTTTTTGTTTTCGAATCCTTTGACAATAATTTCATTTAAACGAAGGTGTTGATGAAGAGTGGAATGCTTTTTTCTGAACCCGAACTGTGTGGGGGGTAGGGTATTATGCTCTTCCATAAATTCGTTCAGTCGCCTCAGTATCAGTTTTTCGAAAAGCTTGCCTAAAGTGCATAGCAAGCTGATAGGCCTATAGCTTGATGGGTGCATCTTGTTTTTTCCATGTTTCAGGAACATGATAATTACAGCGTGTTTCCATGTGTGTGGAAAATAGCCAGTTTTCAGGCATGCATTAAATATAAGCGCTAATGTCTCATAACACTTTTTGGTCAGATTTTTAAGAACTATGTTCGGTATGAGATCATGACCAGGGGATTTTTTTATTGGTATTATTTTGGTTAAATCAGATATTTCGTCTGAGGTAATTATCGAGAAGCTGTTTGGGCTTATATTAGGAAGCACATTATCAATAAATGATTTAATTTCTTTGGTGAGGGTGTGATTTGGTAAAGGCGCTGGAACATAAACGTTTTCGAGATGCTCGGCAAATATTCTACACTTGCCCTTATCTGTATCGTGAACTTCGTTGTTAGTTTTTAAGCTGTATGTAGTTTGTGGTTGTCGAAGTATTTTTTTGGTAGCTCTCCACATTGAGGGATCTGCTGCTTCTAGTTCACTTATATATTTTTGATATGATGATATTCTATGTTCATCAAGTTCTCTTTTTACTTGGTGACTTAATTGATTTAGTCTGGTCTTCAATTGACTAGTATGATTATCAAGCCATAGTCGTCTGACCCTGTTTTTCTCTTTAATTAGATCTAATATATATTGAGGTGTTACGTATGACTTATTTGGTCTTGATAGTTGATTTGGAACAATGGTTGATTCATGAACTGCATGCACAATGCATGCTGTTAAATGTTTTACAGCGCTGTCTATATCTTGTCGTGTGGAAAGTCTGCGTAGGGGTGTCAAACGTCTGTCGATATCTTCTTGAAACTTTTTCCAATCAACCCTACCATTTATCAGTCTTGGTGGTTGTTTGAAGGGTTCTGGCTTATCACAAAATGATAGAAGAACTGGTAAATGATCCGAGTCTAGTTCTGTGAGTACTACTTGATGAGCTGGAGTGATAGTATTTCTTATTAGGGCAATGTCTAGGATATCCCCTAGGTAATTAGAGCGGGATGCTGTATATGTTGGTTCGCTAGGTGCGACTACTAAAATATTGTGCTTACTTGTTATTGTATTAAGTCTGACCCCATTTGGGTTATTTGCTCTACATCCCCAGATTGTATTTTTGGAATTTAGATCGCCAAGTAGTAGCGTAGGGTTGCTATCAGAGAACATAGAGGTGATGTCTTGTTCAGATATATTTAGATGTGGTGCCTTGTATGCTGCTATTACCTTTAACTGGTTGCTGTTTTTTATATACAGTTCAATGCACACAGCCTCCATAGATACTAGGTTTGGCAACATTTTATTGTAATGAGAAATGTTTTTCTTAATAAAAATTGCCGCACCGCCTGAAGCGTGAGGTGTTTCTCGGTCCTTCCTGTATATTTTGTATTTTGGAATATTGAAGGATTCTTCTTTAATCAGGTGTGTTTCGCTGATGCACATAATATCTACGTTATGTTGGCATAAAAAGTTTATTAGTTCTGTTCGCTGCCTTTTGATACCATTGGCATTAAAATTAACAATTTTTAAGTTATGAAGAATACGATTACTATATAGAGACATTTTGGAGAAATGTTGGTATTAGTTCGCTTATGAAGTTTTTTATTTTTTGGACGTACGGTTTTATTAGATCTGTGATAAAGGATATGACTAGTTCTATTAATGATTCTTGTGTGTCTTGGTCGGTTTGATTGTTTCTTTGGCTTGGTGTTCTGGGTCTGACTGTGTCTGCGAAAGTTTTGTTTGTATTTGTGCGGGAAATATGGTTATTCGTGTGGCGCGCATGTAAGTTTTTAGCGCTATTAGTTTCAATTTTATATTGAGATTCCTCTAATCGATGTTGTTTGTAAGTTTGTTGACTTTTATTAATTTGTTGCTTTAAAGTTCTGTAATAATTGCATCCTTTATAGCTGGCTGGATGCGCTTCATTACAGTTTACGCAGGTAGGTCTCTCGTTAGGTTGCTTTTGGCATTCGGAGTAATGGTGGTTATCACTGCATTTAACACATCGTGGTGTTAGTTTGCAGTAGTTTTTTGTATGTCCAAATCTTTGGCAACGTGTACATTGCGGTATTTCTCGCGATTTTCTACGCGGTTCGACAGAAACTATTGAGTGTCTTAGTTTTGTAAGCCCGTAAATTTTCATGCCTTGTTCATCCTTATCGAGGTCTACTGCACATAAAGGCAGGGGTCTTTTGTCCCTATTAAGCAGTCTAACAACCTTTTGAACTGGGTACTTATCTTGCAATTCCTCTAATATTTCTTTTTCTTTAACTGATAACGGGACATTTCTTATGACTACTGTTAATAAAGATTTTTGGGGGTCTTTAAAGGTATGATATTTTAAATTATTATTATCATAGAACTTTGTTAAATTTCTGTAGTCAGTAATGTCTGTTAAATTTATTTTTATGGCATTGTTTTTATATTGAGTTGTAAATTCGTTCTCTACGATATTTTCAATATCTTGTTAAACTAATTGATAATTATTTGCTTCGTGTAAATAAATCGGTGGTATCGTTATCTTAACTGTTTTTTCACTGATATTTAATGTTTCATTTATGTCTTTATTGACTGTTTGAAGCGGAAAATATTTGTTGTTTTGTATTAGAGACTGGTCGTCTAGGAGGTAGCGTTTTTCGTGTTCTCCAGGTATCGGAGAGCTGGGATTGCGTTTACGCTTTGCAGAGAACTGGGTCTCTGTGAGATCTGTTTGTGAATTTCCTGCTGCGGCTGCTTCTGCTCTCCCGTTGCCGGGCATGGTTATTAACTTCAATTAGGTCTCTCATCAGAGAGAGACCTAATAAGGTATGCAGTATGACTGTTTAGCACTCAATTTATATATTTGTAAGTTCACTTTTAATAAAAGATATTTATATTTACCAAAAAGTTAGGCAGATATTTCTTTTTAACAAGAGCACTATCGTACACATCCAACTGTTTTCGATGTTCGCGCACGACTCAAACTCTATTCATAAGAACAATCAAAAGATAAAGCCTCTTATTCAACAAATTAGAGTAATGTTTTCTTTAAATATAATGTTCGAAATGCAATCCACCGACTTCTTGACAATAAACAAATATGTTGATACATTCCTCTTGTACATTGTTATTGACGTCAGGGCGAATTCGACTCATTTCACGCCTAATTCGATTTTAGCGAATTTTTATTAAAAAAATCGATGGTGAGACTTTGCAAACAATTTATCAAATGAGCGCGAATTTGGGCTCCTTGAACCCGAAACCAAGGTCCGTTGGAATTTTTATATGTTTATATATATATATATATATATATATATATATATATATATATATATATATATATATATATATATATATATATATATGCAGGGAGGCGCATTTATGTAACAATGTTCCGTGTTTTGTATCCTACGAGAGGTAGGAATTTTTTTAACGAAACATAATTTTAAGCTGTCCTTATTACAAATTTATATAAAGCGAACAACAATAGGAAGTGGCAATACAATGTTTAAACGCTCTGAAAGTACTTTCTACCGTCAGCTTAATTCATCTACGAATGCAGCCACCGATACTGTTCCAAATAAGGAACAAAGAGTTCTCGAAAAATCAACTAGCCACACCAGCCTTGCAATATTGGCGCCAGCTGGGTTAACGAAGAACACCGAGCTGTCAGAGTCACGAACAGTTGCATCATAAGCCGTTTACCACAGATGAACTCTTCGAGGTTATTAAAGAGCTTCATAACTGGAAGGCACCTGTGCCTGATGGCGTCCAAAACTTTTGGCTGAAGAAATTTGAGTGTACACATCATCTATTGGCGGTGGTAATAAATCATGTTATATTTGACCCAAATCAGGTGCCATTGTTTTCTACACAAAGAAATACGTATCTTCTGCCAAAAGGCCAACAGTTTTCTGCAGGCCCCGGCAGATACCGACCAATAACTTGTCTTCCGACCATATGTATGTTGATTACATTCTGCCTTGACAAACGCATATATGCGCACTACAAACGAAACAACATAATTGCGAACCAGCAAAAAGGGTGTGCCAAAGGATCTATGGGATGTAAAGAACAGCTAGTACTTGATTCAGTTGTGTGCAATCAAGCTTACAATGGACGAAGAAATCTCTTTGCCGCCTACGAGGATTACAAAAAGGCATTTGAATCACAGTGTGCTGAAGATCTATAAGATCGATACTTATATTCTGAGATTCCTTGAACACACAATGTCTACCTGGATAACAAATATTCAGTTACGGGTACAAATCGATGATAACATCGTAACCAGCACGATACCAATTAGAAGAGGTATATATCAAGGCGATTCACTAAGCCGATTGTGGTTCTGCCTCGCATTGAATACTCTCAAACCATCTGAACTCCATAAGATATGGCTTCGCTATAAAAAGCAATGACAGGGAGCAAATGAGGCTAAATCATCTGCTGTATATGGATGATCTTAAGCTGATGGCTTCCACAGAGAACCACCCGGAACAACTACTAAAAAACTTGGAATGGTTTTCCAGAGATATTGTCATGCAGTTTGTGCTTGACAAATGTCGGACCTGATGTGTAGTCACAGGAAAGATACAACTAGGTGTATAAATATAAAATTACCTCGATTGATGTGGAGGGTTATAAATACCTGTGAATACAACAAGCGAGGATAATAAACCACTCGGTAATGAAGAGCGATCTGACAAATGAGTTTGCGAAACGACTAAAGCAGGTGGTGCGATCACATCTTAACAGCAAGTACCTGACTAAAGCTCTTAATACATATGCATGTTTTGCACTTAGCTATTCGTTTGGGATTGTGAACTCGAGTAAAACGGACATCGAAAATCTGGAACGGAAGGTGCGAACACTCCTAGCAAAATCCAAAAAGCATCACCCCCGTAGTGCTACCAAGCGAGTAACACTACCTAGACACCAAGGTGGGAGAGGAGTGTTGGAAATTGGTAAGCAGTTAGACCAGCAGATATTTAACCTACGTACATATTTCCACCATCAGGCGGTTACTTCTGAACTTCACCGTGCCATATGCGAGGCAGATAATCCAACACCGCTACAACTAAAAAAAGCGATAGGCAAAGTCTTCATCAAACTGATCAGGACAAGCTGCATTCTTGGATCCAAAGCCTCTCCCTGGGCGACATCTGAATGAGACCCACCAGGCACATGTCGACAAACTGGCGTCGAACTACTGGTTGGTGTCCGGACATATGTTTCTAGAGACAGAGCGGTTTTTTCTGGGCATACAAGACCAGGTCATCTCAACAAGAAACTACCTGAAGTGTAACTGGGACTTTTAAATCTTAGTTAAGTCCCCTACTATAGATACACTCCTGAGCCTGTTCTAGAGAACTCATGATACAGGTTGTATTGGGATAGGAACTTGCTCACCGACCAACGAGTTGCCCACAACAGGGCAGAGATAACAATAATAGTAGATATGACCTGTAACGAAGGGACGCTCATTTATGTGGCCTTCCCGAATACTAATCATCTAGAGATAAAGTATAACGAGACGATGATTAAGTACAGAGTCCGCCGGATACATGTAAAGAGACAGTAGAGGGCAGATAGTGTCCAAGTGATTCCAATAGTCAAATAGTAAACTTGTGTAGTTCCTAAGATTCTTAGAGAGAACATTAAGAGACTGGGCTTTGGAGAGCATCCTTATAAGGTTATGGAGAAGGCGGTAACGCTTGCAACTGCCCGCACCGTGCGGAAATTTTTGGGAAATGAGGATGTGACACGTTGTCGTTCAGGGCCCGATAACTTGGAGAAAGCTCCATGCGAGATCAGGCCCCTTGGTATCTGAGATACCTGGGATAATCAAACAATCCCCTTTGATGGAGTGTGAAAGCCCTTCAAACTAAAGTCGATAACAATAATAATAATAATAATAATAATAAGTTGACCCTTCCGACCCTATACAAGGTCGCATCCTACCGTGAGAAACGCATAAATGCGCACTGCGAAAGAAACAACATAATTGCGAGCCAGCAAAAAGGGTGTGCTAACAGCAGCCGGTTACTTCTGAACTACACCGTGCCATATGCGAAGCAGATGATTCAACACCGCTGCAGTTAAAAGAAAGTGAAATACAAATTCGCCATCGGACGGATCAGGACAAGCTGCAAGTTTGGATGCAGAAGCCTCTTCATGAGCGACACCTGAATGAGACCTCCCAGGCACAGGTCGACAAATTGGTGTCGAACGACTAGTTGGTATCCGGACAGATGTTTCCAGAGACAGAGGGGTTATTGCTGGCGAGACAAGGTCAGATCACCCCAACAAGAAAGTACCTGAAATATATAGTCGGAGATAATGCCGTTCAAGTTGACAAATGTAGATTTGGGTGTCAGTCATGACAGACTATCCAGCACGTCACCGGAGGATGTCAAGCGTTTTCTGCAACGAGTATAAAGAGAGGCACGATGCAGTTGCGAAAATACTTCGTCAAGAATTGGCTCTGAAACTGGGATTTTTAAATCTTAGTAAGGTGCCCTACTATAGGTATACTCCTGAGCCTGTTCTAGAGACTCAGGATACAGGTTTTACTGGGATTGGACCATGCTCGCAGACCAACGAGTTCCCCATAACAGGCCAAGTCCTGCAACCAAGTAATGCTGATTAATGTTGTAACATGTCGCGTGTATTTAATAAGCGGGACATGTCACACGTGTCAACGCCTTTGACTTTTAAGCTTCTGAATTAACCCCTTTTGTGACGTTAGCATCCAAGTCCCTTCAGTGACGTCAAACTTGGCGGTCGGCTGCTTTACCGCACCCAACTCATGAAGACACGCCTGAGTTCGAGCTAATTTTATGACGTGTCTGCGATAAGCGAATCTTTATATACGCTTGTAACGCATGCCACGCTCTCTTCTGAATCGACCAAAAGATGGAATCGTACAGCTAAATTTTAGTGGGAAAACAGCATGCCTAACTAAATGGGTAAGTCTTACATTGATCCAGTTGCTCATACATTTCTTTGCTTGATAATAATGGTAGATTGCTTGTTAATGTATGTATACTGAACTTACTTTCGATGATTGTTTTCCTTGTTATAAATTTCATACTGTTAAACGGTGGCTTGTGGTAGCGTAAGTTCGGTAATTCATTGCTATTACGCTGTTTTAAATGCATGGTAAAGAAGTCATTTGAGATTTTGTTTCACATACGTTAGTTTATTTCCAATTATTGACACAGATAAATTTTGTAAGTAAACTTCACCTGCTACCAGCAGCCTTATGTAAATCATTAAGCCCTCAACCGTTACTCATGCACTGGGAATTTTATAGCACCCCGTAAGTAAAGGGTCCTTCAACACCATCGTTAGCAAGGAGCCCCCTGAATGGCACACCGTTAGTAAGATCTTTCTTTAACAACATCATTAGGGAGCCCCCTGAACAACATCATCAAGGAGCCCCCTGAATGGCACATCGTTAGCAAGGAGCCCCCTGAATGGCACACCGTTAGTAACAAAACCGTGAAGGAGCCCCCTGAATGGCACACCGTTAGTAAGAGCTCTCTTTAACAACATCATTAAGGAACCCCCTCAACAACATCATCAAGGAGCCCCCTGAATGGCACATCGTTAGCAAGGAGCTCCCTAAATGGCACCCCGTTAGTAAGAGCTCTCTTTAACAACATTATTAAGGAGCCCCCTCAACAACATCATCAAGAAGCCCCCTGAATGGCACCTCGTTAGCAAGGAGCCCCCTGAATGGCACACCGTTAGTAACAACACCGTTAAGGAGCCCCCTGAATGGCACACCGTTAGTAAGAGCTCTCTTTAACAAGATCATTAAGGAGCCCCCTCAACAACATCATCAAGGAGCCCCCTGAATGGCACATCGTTAGCAAGGAGCCCCCTGAATGGCACACCGTTAGTAAGAGCTCTCTCTAACAACATCATTAAGGAGCCCCCTTAACAACATCATCAAGGAGCCCACTGAATGGCACATCGTTAGCAAGGAGCCCCCTGAATGACACACCGTTAGTAACAACACCGTGAAGGAGCCCCCTGAATGGCACACCGTTAGTAAGAGCTCTCTTTAACAACATCATTAAGGAGCCCCCTGAACAACATCATCAAGGAGCCACCTGAATGGCACATCGTTAGCAAGGAGCCCCCTGAATGGCACACCGTTAGTAACAACACCGTGAAGGAGCCCCCTGAATGGCACACCGTTAGTAAGAGCTCTCTTTAACAACATCATTAAGGAGCCCCCTGAACAACATCATCAAGGAGCCCCCTGAATGGCACATCGTTAGCAAGGAGCCCCCTGAATGGAACATCGTAAGTCAGGAGCCCCATGAATACAACATCATTAAGGAGCCCCCTGAATGGAACATCATTAGTAAGAGCCCTCAACAACGACATCATTAAGGAGTCCCCTTCAACACCATCGCCAGGGAGGAGCCCACTCAACCTAAAGCTGAAAGTTAAGTACACTATTTATCTGTGGCTTTCTTTTTCTTTTGTAGAGTGTGCTCCACAATTCATTTTTACAGTGTTATAAGTAATCGAGTCATATTTTTCTTTCATCCAATTTATTAAATTCAATTCACTGCATTGTATAGAGTCAATAAGTTTTTAAATAAACTGATTTTATTCATAATGCCTGATTTTTATTTGTACCTCTTAAAATCTACCAACTGCAAGTGCCTAAGCCCAAGCCCTGAGATAATTTGTGTCATATTATATTTATTTTATGTTATTTTAGTGCTCAGTAAAATTTTTCGTTATATTGGGCTTTAATATATTTTTCATTATACTGCCACCCAAACAGTGGGGCATTTATTACAGTTAATTCATTTTTCATTATAATGTGACCATTCCGAATACTAATAATCTAGAGATAACGTACAACAAAAAGATTATTAATTACAAAGACCTCGGGATAAAAGTAAAGAGACAGTGGAGGCAGATAGTGTCCGAGTGATTCCAATAGTCTTGTCAACTGATGTGGTTCCTAAGAATCTTCGAGAAAACATTACGAGACTGGGTCTTGGAGGACATCTTTATAAGGTTATGCAGAAGGCGATAATACTTGCAGCTACCCACACCATGCGGCGATTCCTGGAAAATGAGGATTAGTCGCGTTGTCGTTCAGGGCCTGATAACTTGGAAAGGACCCCATCTGAGCTCAGTCCCTTTGGTATCTGAGATACCTGGGATGAGTGAATGCTCCCCTTTGAGGCGGTGTGAAACCTTTTCAGGCTAAAGTCAATAATAAAACTGGTAATATTAATATTAATAATAATAATAATAATAATAATTACAATTAAGGTGTCATCAACCTCAAGCGTCACTAAACTAATGTAACTAGAAAAAATTATCCATGGCTGAGTTTGAGCCACAGCTATTAAAAAGAAATTAATACCTCTAATAGATACATTTCACAAAGACCCATTCAACAAAGCTTGTGTATTGACTACAAACAGGAAGACACGCACACAAAAGTAAATATTTACTCAATACACGTAAGCTCCGGATTCCAGAGATTTAACAATGGGATCGCTCCAGAAGGTAATGAAAGAAGGAGATTTTATCTTCGTACGTATAATTGTTGTTCATTTCTCTCAAAAGAAACATGTACGCTCATAATCCCCACGAGTACAGAACACAATTGTATTTTCCGAGAAGAATAAGAAGTTCTGCACTCATAAAATAGTTGGATAAAGTCTGTTATGGTGCCTGTTTCGCTGTGTCTTCCTGTTTATATGAATATGAGACCGATATGAGATTGGAGGTCACACAATTTAGCTCAACGGCATATTATGCTACTTTCCCGTTGACATCCCATTTCCTTAAGCACCTTTCCGGCTACATGATCTCTATGTTATTGGGTCTTTCCGTGTGCTCTTCTACGTTTTGATTAGATAATAGTTTCTTAAGCAACATTATACCTAACCTTAGGTGAACACGTGAAGTGAATGCTGTTGTATTGTTGTTCCAATTACTTTGTCTTATTAGCTATACTTCCTTTATTGCGTACCTACTTTCTTTACAAGGCAAACAATACTGCTGAAAATTACCTAGATAAAGTCAATAATTTTGTCGGTAAAGTGTTATTAAATTTCTTTAATTTCTTCAATTAATTACAAATTTTGGCACTTAAAAACGTCATTCAAGGCCAGTTTCAGTGTTCTTATGTTTACTATATATATATATATATATATATATATATATATATATATATATATATATATATATATATATATATATATATATATATATATATATATGTTCAAAAATATTTACACGGTCTTTAATGTGAGACATACTTGGTTCTCGGGTTGAACCGCGTCCAGAATTTATGAAAACTCGACGTTTCGACTCCTGTTTTGGAGCCATTTTCAAGAGGTAAAGGTAAGAACACTCTAAGGCTTCAATCTGCCTACTCCTTAGAGTGGTAGACAAAGGTGGGTAAAGAAAATATGTAAGGACACTCTAAGGCCTCAATCTGCCTACTCCTTAGAGTGGTGGACAATGGTGGGTAAAGGAAATATGTAAGGACACTCTAGGGCCCCAATCTGCCTACTTCTTAGAGTGGTGGACAAAGGTGGGTAAAGGTAATATGTATGGACACTCTAAGGCCTCAATCTGCCTACTCCTTAGAGTGGTAAACAAAGGTGGGTAAAGGAAATATGTAAGGACACTCTAAGGCCTCAATCTGCCTACTCCTTAGAGTGGTGCACAAAGGTGGCTAAAGGAAATATGTGAGGACACTCTAAGGCCTTAATCTGCCTACTCCTTAGAGCGGTGGACAAAGGTGGGTTGGGTTGTTGTAGCTCGATTACGGGGCCTCAATCTGCCTATTCCCCAAATCTCGCCGGAGATCGTCTGTGAGGTGTCAGTGCGTTCAACCCTAGGCCTCAGAGAGATCTGGCAGTTCGTTGTAAGTCTTGTCTTATATATGTCGTTCCGTCTACCTGCTTCGTTATCAGTAAAAGTAGTGGGGTCACCGTCAATTAAGTGGGGGGCTTTGGTCACGGTACTTAGAGGATGAGGAGGATTAAAAGGGTCACCGGCATTTGTTGATGCAGATAATCGGGATATAAAATTGTCTGTGGAATTTATTTTCTTTTTGTGTGTTTGTAAAGAAGATATGTGTTTCCAAGTAGTCGGGAATTTTT
Organism: Tillus elongatus; assembly: GCA_964006375.1. Taxonomy (NCBI): domain Eukaryota; kingdom Metazoa; phylum Arthropoda; class Insecta; order Coleoptera; family Cleridae; genus Tillus; species Tillus elongatus. The sequence continues at coordinate 33,139,167 of OZ023262.1, read as the reverse complement.
AACACGGCATTTCTGTATACTATACAAGAAGATATATTGTATAGTATACAGAAATGCCGTATTAAAAAATCCTGTTATATATAGTATGACTCTTGGGCTAGTTTTGACCGACTATGCTTGCTTATGCGGTTTGCCAATACCGTATGCCATATAGCAATGAATTTTCTTGTCTCCTTCAACCCCTATACTTATTGATGCAACATTATGTCCAACGGGAAAGGGATTGTGACACCAAAACCAGTCTATGAATTTTTTAGTGTCTGTTTTGTCTTGTGCTATTCGTGATGCTCGGGCATCTATATGCTGTTCTGTAGTGGCAAATGACACTTGGCAAAATCTTTCAATTTGTTCTGTCACATGCATGATAGTAGGCATCGCAAGTATCCATTTTGTGAGAACGCTATCTGTGATCTCCCGCCTGTGTGTAAGACCACCAGTACTCTTCATAGATCGCATAAATGTCTGTTCGATAACCATATCCGTCCATATATTCCTGACCAAAATTTATCGGACCGTCCTATTGTGAAATAGTTACTGGAGACAAATTGTTCATATACATGTGGAGATAGCTTGGATTTAATATCGAGCATATCTTGTAGATATAACTGGGCAGATTTTGCATACAAAAATGTCCACTTGAATGAAAATAGGGCAATATTTTCTGGGTGCATTGGAGATGTAAATGCCAGTTCCCACTTCCCTAGGCCTGGATAAATTGTCTGAGGAGAGTTATCATGTGGAAATACTGTTCCCAAAGTTTTGTTGTCGATCCGTTTCTATCTACTTCAAATAACTTTTAGGAGAAACGGTATACAATGGTTCTGAGCGGCCCTGTATTGACTTTATTCATGCAATCTTGATCTCCATCAGTTTCTTGTGAAGTTGAATCTGCAATCTCAAAAAAAAATGTTTTCTGGCAGTTTGTCTTCTTTATGGGTTATGTCTAATGAATGTAAGGTAATATTCGCTAGAACCAAGTGGGCCAATATATGTCCTCGTAACGCCCTCGCGTATGCATGCACCAAAAGTAATAGATAGCAAGTAAAAAAATCGATTTTAGCTGAGTTACGAAAGATTATCTAAATTAACGGATGAATATCCTCGTAACTGTAAGTTTTACGGTAAAGTTTATAATGATCTTTCTTGTAATTTTTTTTTTCATTAAAGTTTTAACTTTGAGAACTGGCTCATTCAGTCACTGTCAATCTTTAAAATGAACAAGGATGCACCTGACCTTGCTTTTCACAATGGCACAACCTGTCTCAAGAATGTTAATCCAACAAGCTCTTTTTAAGTTTTTCCTTTTATCTTCCTATACACTTGCTGTTTACTAAATATATATATATATATATATATATATATATATATATATATATATATATATATATATATATATATATTCAAATTAAAACTTACATAGATAATCACTCACACACATACGCGAGCGCATATACACTCATGTATACGCACTCACGTCAACAGGATTTATACGTCCAGTACTTAACACTAGGTGCAGGATAGAAAATGCACATTATTTCTTCATGTGCACATACACACACATACATATGCATGCACAGATCTAAGCTACAAGTTGCTACAGGAGAAACACTGGGGCACTTTTCACACCAATGGAGCCTGCCATGGTGACATTTTAACATACTGGGGAGGCTGCGGTCAAAAGAGCTTAACACAAGGAAAGACACCAAGGAACTTACTTTCATCTCTCTGACTATACATTAATCTGCTAAGTTTATTTAATATCCCTTAAGACTATATAGTATATTGCCACTAGTACAATATTTATTGGAACAGTCCAATTTTCAGAATATCATCTATTTAATAAGGGCTATATAAACCTAGCTAACTTAGAGTCTTTAACAAAACACATGAAAACTACCATGACACTTTTATTACAACCTTAATACATAAGTGATGTCACATCAAGTGGAAAGGAAACATTGTATTTTATCAAATTACAAAATAATATTTTTCTTTATTCATGATCATACAGGAAAAAATCAAATGATTTAAATCAGCTGGGCCGATATTGTCGCATGAGCAAAATGGATTGTCTTCAACTTTTATTTTATACAAATGAGACTTAGAAGCACCATGGCCTATGATAATTCTGTTAAGTGTCGTAGACAAGTACCTAGGAAGCAACAGTTCTTTGTAAATGGGCTGTTTTCTTAGATTAGGGATGATACTATTGAAGTGCTTGTTACAGCTACTTTTCAACTTATTCCAATGATCCTGCCATCTTATTTTACACACATGTTTTACTTGCGGAAGTAGATCTCTGTTACTGTAAAAGTCATATTTACAAACTGTTTTAGTTGCTTTTTTAGCAAAATAGTCGGCCTTTTCATTACCCTCAAGCTTTGAGTGCCCTTTTACCCATATGAAATTAACTATTTCGTGCTGTTGTTCCAAGACCTCTAATTGATAAGCAATATCACATATTACTTTAGACCGATATATAGCATTTTGAAGATTCGATAGAGTTCTTAACAGTGAAAGGGAATCGGACAAAACAACAAAGCTACTCATATTTTGGTTACAGTCTAGTACTAACGCTTTTTGTATGGCAACAGCTTCAGCAGTATAAATTGAAGTGAACTTTGGCAGACTAAATAGCTCAACATAATCTAATTGTTTAATGTACACTGCGCATCCCACTGAATCTTGAATTTTTGACCCATCAGTATAAATTTTAACCGCTTCTTTATATGGTTTTAACGCTTGTTTCAATATACAAGTATTTATATCTGGTATGTCAGTAAATATGGGTATAATAATGTGAGGTTTTATCAGTTGTATGTTATAAGAGAAATCAAATCTAAAATTAAGGATTTCTTTCGCATACCATTGAGAATTTTCGATTTCCAAAGAAGCGTCAAATAATGGTGGTGAAGTTTTGTTTCTCCAATAGTTGTGCGTAAGATGGATCACAGCTAGCTGTTGAATTTTCATGAACGTGTCCTAAGAGTCTGAGCTAAAGTTTTTTTTATAAGAAATTTACAGGATAACAAAAATCTTCTAACAAAAAGTGGTTGTTCGTTTGTTAAAACTAAAAGAGATTGTACAGAAGAAGTTTTGATTGCTCCTGTTATGATTCTAAGAACTTTATATTGGATTTTGTCAATTTTTGTTAATAGCGTGTTAGAAACAGATCCATAAAATATAGAGCTATAGTCTAAGATAGACCTAGTGTATTCTCGATAAAATGTCATTGCAGTTGACATGTCTGCACCATGATTTCTGCGTGTAGTGTATTTTAAAATATTTAAGCTTTTCTCTGCTCTATCTTTTAGTGAATCTATATGATTTTTCAATCCCAGTCTCTGGTCAAGAGTGATTCCTAAGTATTTGACAGAGGATCGCAATGGAAAGTTAGTCCCAGCAAGAGAAATGGATGGAATTGGCACATTGAGCTCTTTAATTCTATGTCTTGTGAAAAAAGTTACCACTGTTTTATCTACAGATAGATGAACCTCGGAGGTTCAGAGGTAAGAACGTATGCCTCTGTACCGAAGGGTACTGGGTTCGATCCCAGGGTACTCCTTTCACTTTTTCAGTACAAACTGTAAAATTAACATCAACCGAGGTTCTAGCATTCTAGCCGTCGGTCCCGTGTCCATGCGATGTTGGGCACGTTAAAGATCCCCACCCTCCTTACAGAAGGACAGGGGTTTGGCAAAATTTCCAGGATAGTGAGCTGAAACTGCTCCCTGGCGTCGGTGATTGGCCATAGTCGCGGAAATAGGCCGACGTTAAAGAAATAAAACACACACACATCTACAGATAGAGTAAAACCGTTAGTGAAATTAAAATGAATTATATTTGACATAGCTAAAGAGAGCTCAGTTAGGCATTGATTATAGGTGCTTTAAGTAGTGTACACGCAGAAATCATCAGCATACTGTGAACATTGTATTTCTTTAGGCAGTATTTTGTGAAAATCGTGAGTATAAATGTTGAAGAGAACAGGGCTCAAAACTGAACCCTGGGGAATGCCAACATTAACTAGCCCAGGACCATTTCTCGTTCGAGCATACAGCCTTCTATTCTCAAATATTTTAACAAGATTTGTTGCTATACCTCTGGGAATATTTAAACTACACACATTTCAATTAAAATTTCTAAGATAACGCTGTCGTACGCTCCCTTCAGATCGATGAAAATAGCACCCAAATAATTATTTTTTGTCAAGTTGTTTTGAATGTCAACGACCAAGCTGGCAACACATTCTTTTCTACCGTTACCCTTTCTGTAACCAAACTGTGTGAAAGGTAGCAACTTGTTGTATTCTAAGTACCATTCCAACCGCTGTTTCATAAAAAAAAATTAGCATTAATTTTGGTAATAAATATGTTCATTGAAAATTAGTATTTTGGGAAATATTCGCGTAAAACTAAATTTGAACGCCATTTTCCCAATATGGACGCCGCCGACCTTACTCAAAAGGGAAAACTTTGTATATCTATCATGAGATAAGAATAAAGAGATTAAATCAATTTCCAGATTTCCTGGAATTATTTCCTTATTCAACTGCTTGCCGCCTGGCCTATTTCTCCACGTACAACATTTTGTATGCTTTGTGGATCAATATTATTCACTAATTACTAATTTTTTGTGTGCTTACATTGGATTTATACTGAATAAATTATTATTATTCTTATAATTATATTATTCTCACATTCTATTATATATATATATATATATATATATATATATATATATATATATATATATATATATATATATATATATATATATATATATATATATATATATATATATATATATATATATATATATATATATATATATATAAGGTGGCGCATTGAAAACGAAACAGACCGATTTGCGTCCAGATAATTGTTTTTAAGAATCGCTGAAACATGTCAATTTTAATATTTAGGGGAACATGTTTTGACAAAAAACTCAACTTTGTCATATTAACCCCTTAAGGGTGGTGATAACAACCATTATATTTTAAATAGTGAATATGGGTCGTATGCTATATCATTTGAAAGCTCTTTCTTTTCTAAAATCAGCACACTAATTTTTTTGGAAGTTTTATCAACTCGTTTAAAAATTATTCACAGTTGGAGGTGCAAGAACGTATTTCATTCATTGTGATAAGAAATGCACTAATTTGTCAATTTTTCGTTAAAAAAAACTAAAAAACAAAACCAAACGTTCAAAAATGTTTATTCAGTTAAGTAAGTGTTCAAATTGTTGACCACCAGCTTCCATACAAAAGTACAAATTTTGTTCAAAACGACCTCTGACATTCTGGAGCTTTTGTGGAGTTATTAGACGGCATTCATCAACAATGCGTCGTCGTAATTCTTTAAGAGACTCCGGTTCTGTTGCGAAAATTCTACTCTTTAAATGGCCACATAGCAAGAAGCCTAAATGAGTTAAATCCGGTGATCTAGGGGGCCACTCAATAGCACCACTACGTCTCCGGAAACTCTCTGTTCAAAAACTCCCTAACACGTTGTGAAAAATGCGGAGGAGCTCCATCTTGTTGAAACATTAATTGATTTTCTTGATAGCGATCATCATTTTCAACAATGTCAATTAGTAGAGGGTGAACGCTATATTGTAATAACTCCAAATATGTTTCGCCACTCAAATTGCCACCAAGAAAAATTGGTGCGATTAACTGGTCTCCAAAAATGCCAGTCCAGACATTCAATTTCTGTGGAGTTTGAGTATGGACTTCGTGAAAATTTCTTGGATTATTATCTGCCCAATAACGACAATTATGACGATTGACTGTAGAGTTTAATAAAAACGTACACTCGTCTGAAAAACAGATATTAAACAGAAATTTCCCGTTATCAGCTAGTCGTACAGTCATAACTTCACGAAACTCAAGCCGCCGATCAAAATCACCTTCATCCAGTTGTTGTACAAGATGAATTTTATACTGGTGAAATTTATGATGCTTAAATATTTGCTAAATAGTTCTTCTTTTGATGTTTAAAACAGTGGCCAATTTTTTCGTGCTCAAAGTTGGGTCTGCAGCAATTTGTCCTAAAAATTCAATCTCAGTAGTCTCATTTCTAACGGAAAATTCACATCGGAATAAGTGAAATGCGTTTTTGCATTTTCAACTGTGAATAGTTTTTAAACGAGTTGATAAAACTTCCAAAAAAATTTGTGTGCTGAATTCAGAAAAGAAAGAGCTTTCAACTGATGTAGCACTCGACCCATGTTCCCTATTTAAAATATAAGGGTTGTTATCACTACTCTTAAGGGGTTGATGTGACAATGTTGAGTTTTATGTCAAAACATGTCCCCTTTAAAATAAAAATTGACGTGTTTCAGCGTTTCTTAAAAAAAAATTCTCTGGACGCAAAGCGGTCTGTTTCGTTTTCAATGCGCCACCCTATATAATTTACCTACAAAAGTGTAGATAATTTTTATGAATTTATATGAAAATTGGCTACCTTAACGCGCTTGCTCCGTCCAGGTTTTTGAAATTACGTTAACTCTGAAGTTTACCGGGCATTAATTATAGGGGCCTTTAATTTGCATCGCACAAAAAGGAATTACATTAATTTTTTAAATAAACAAAACCACTTTTTTCTACATGCCTTCAGTTTACATTCATTGTCAGCGAAAACGAAGCTCATGATGCGTAAAAATGTAAACAGAATTTTTGTGAAAATAATGGACTGTATTAAAACAATATCAACCATATTTCAGGAAGCAGTCAACGAGAGTTCAGTTAACTTTAATATTTTTTATTTTTTATTTGCTCGTGCCCATTTAATTTGGATATTTCGCTTGATGTACATTTGCAAATATTATAGACACAATGTTTCCAATTATTTACATTTCCGTAAAGTTAAATGTATAACAACAGAATAATCGTTCAATATTTTTTTGTTAATTAAAAATGATGGAAGTAAATAAATCATTATAAACACAGAGTGATATTTATATCAGTGTGACAACAAATTTATTGGTATTGTTTACAAAATCTGCATTTGAATTTTTCACGCAATCCTCGGTGGTCCAGAGGTAAAAAAGTGTGCCTTTTTTACTACATATTATAAAATTAACATCAACCATTGTGGCATTACATTTGGGAAAGATGAATATCTGCACGTTCCGCCCTTCAGAGGGTGCGTTAAGCCGCCGCTCCCATGTCCATACGATGTTGAGCACGTTAAAGATTGTTCCCCTCCTTACAGAAAGGCAGGAGTTCAATAATATTTCTAGGATAGTGAGATAAAACTGCTCCCTGGCGTCGGTGATTGGCCACAGTCACGAAAATCGACCGACGTTAAAGTAGAAACAAAATTACAATCAACAGTTGCTCATTAAGCTACACACCAGTTTCAATTTTTTATAACAAGCGTTTCAAAGTTCTTATTGACAATGTAGCAATATAAAATTAATGTCACCGCAGCCATGACTGTCTTTCTTTAGCAGTTTTTTTAATTTATTTGTAGCCCCAGAACTTAATTATAGGGCAAAGTTTTGCAGAAACTTTTTTCTTGATTTACGTTTTCCGCGTTGCCAAGTATTTATCTTTCAAATATTGTTGCCGGAAAAATATAATTTTGATTATGTTTACCAAATGCCACCTTCTCGTTTGTAATGTAATTCAGTAAGCAGCTTATGTATCTCAATTCTTCTAGCACACCTTCATTGGTCGTTCTATAAATTTACCTTATTTCCGTCACTCATCTTTATGTTCACATTTCAAAAGATGTTACACTCACCTTTTTAAGGCAGCTTCTTACTGAAGATTCACTAATACTATTGTCCCCTATGGGTCCGGAGACTAACTTAAAGAATAGGCAGAAGATAACTCCTGTCTGTCGTACTAGGCGACGAATCGGAGTCAAGCAGGTGGTAGTGGACTTTTCCTTTACGTGATAGTAAAGGATTTTTGCACGAGTTACCACTTCTTACATCACAAGGGGCCAGTGAAGTCTCAACGGACGTTTCCGGTTCTGGTGTATGAGTCGGTTTCCCTTATAAACAACAATTATGATGGGTCCTCCATGTACAAAAGATTACGGAGATAAAATACACATCGATTTAGATATCCGGGAGAGGGATGTATAGGGGGCGCCAGCATCAAGATTTAACATATCCTTTTCAAATATGTGTGTCCTAAATTCTAACCCGAACTCCGTTTACCATTTCCTCCAGGCTAATACGAAAGCCAAATCAGTGCCAAAATCAGCCATTAATCACCTTAATTTCCCGGGGTATGAGCTCCTAACTTTCTTTAGATTGCATGGAGGCGTGTGTGCATACGTCCGTAGCAATCTACCCAGCACCAGACTCTTCAATTTAGAAGCTAGAAGAAAAGACATACTTTGGATTAAACTAAATTCATTTGTTGCATTTGACCTCTAAACCTTCTGACAACAACTTTGTCTAGCTCTTCGACTACCTTTCTGAAAAAAACTACCATCTGATATCTGAATATCCTTTCTCCGAGGTCACTATTCTTGGTGACTCCAATGTCCATAACAAGGAATGGCTAGGATCTTCAAAAACGGATCCACAAGAGAGAGCAGCGAAGGCCTTTGCAGTCAGCAATACTTTACCCAATATGGCTCGACAACCTACTTACTTTCCTCGCATTCCAACACACAGCTCAAATCCTTTGGATCCTCTTCGTACTACAAAACCTGAATGATATAAGATATCAGTCACCGCCCAACTTGGTCGCTCAGACCACGGCATGGTCACTGCTTCCTGTGCAATGTAACCCGAGGTCACACAGTCATCACACCCACGTATCGTTTGGCACTACAAATCCGCGAACTGGGACGAAATTCGAGATTACTTTTCCTCATTTCCATGGGCGCATGTCTGCTTCTCTCATCCTGGCCCCGCCTGATATCTCACAAAACGTCACCGAAACTATCCAAGCTGGCATGGAATTATTAATTCCACTTACACGGAAAACCTCTTCAGCCACTCAAAAGCCTTGGTTATTTATATCTTGCGACAAGGCCAGACTTGAAAAGGTCAAAGCTCACAAAACGCCTCTACACAATCCCAGTCAAGAAAACCATCAAGCATTTAACGACGCAAGACCCCGCATTGTCCGCAGTCTTTCTGAGACAAAAAACTCGTTTAATAACCACATCCAAAACAAAGTCATCTCAAGCCTTAATGACAGCAAACCCTTCCGGACTCTTGGCAAATCTATTGGGAATAATTTCTGCAAGATCACGTTCCCACCTCTTGTTTCAGGGGATGAAATTGTTTCTACCGCCCTAGGCAAGGCTGAACTGTTTGCCTCGTTGTTCGCCGACAATTCTACTCTCAGCCTACCTCCAAATGTTTAACCACCAACAGTTCCCAATGTCGCGCATAAAATGACGGATATCATTTTCAAAACTAAAAAGGTACGGAAGATGCTCTCTTCTCTTAATATCAGGAAAGCCTCTGTCCTTGACGACATCCCAGTAATTGTTCTCAAAAAATGCACACCAAAACTTGCTCCTGTCCTGACTCGTCTGTTTCAGACATCTTACAATAGAGGCATATTCCCTAGTAAATGGGAAACTGCTCGAGTACAGCCCGTCCCCGAGAAAGGATCAAAGCGCTTCCTAGCAACTACAGGCCTATTTATCTCCATTCAGTCCTCTCTAAAGTGATTGAAAAGTATATAAGCACCGAATTACTAACATTTCTTGAAAACCACTGTCTAATCAATAACAGACAGTATGGATTCTGTTAGCGCAGATCAACTGCCGACCTCCTTTCCTTTGTCACACATTCTTGGAACCAGCCTATGCAACTACAAGGTGAATCCCAGATTGTATTTCTAGACATATCCAAAGCATTCGACCAGGTCTGGCACGCAGCGGTGCTTAATAAACTACCGGCCTATGGCCTACCACTAAAACTCTGTAGCTGGACAGCAAATTTGCTCTCCAACCGGAGCATTTCTGTTGTCGTGGATGGCCATTCCTCTAAACTATATCCAATTATAGAGTTCTGCAAGGTTCAGCTTTAGCCCCTACTTTGTTTCTTCTCCACATCTATGATTTCCTCTCTAGCACATCCACTCCAGTTCACAGTTACGCGGACGACAGCCCCCTCCACTCAAATATACAATATTATAACCCTGTCTCTTTCGACTAATTAGATGAGGATCGCAGACTCATGGAGGGTTCTGTCTCCGTGGATATCAAAAAAATATTAGACTGTGAAAGTAGAAATCTTGTACAATTCAACCCCACCAAATCTCAGTCTTGCTTTCTATCTCATAAGAGATACACCAGCCCTAGACCCATCGCAATAAACAACCAAGTTATTCAAAGTAATGAGTCGTTTTCACTTGCTGGCATTTCTGTGGATCAAAATCTCAATTGGCACCAACATGTCACATCAATTGCAGAAGCGGTTGCTAAGAAATTAGATTTCCTCTTCCGGGTCGCAAATACTTTTCACCAGCTAATGTCTATACCTCTTTTGTCCCGAGGACTTCTAAGTTGTGGAATTTCTTGCCGGCACATGTTTTTCCTTCTCCTCAGAACATCCAAAGTCCAGAATTAACCAGTTGCCTCTTTTCTCCTTGTCGACACCCACGGTAGTATTTAGGCTGTAAGCCCTCGTGGTGTGTTGTTGAAATATAATAGAGAGGTATAGATGGTGAGACTTTCGGACATCACTTCAGATTATGTAATGCAGTATCTACAATATTGGACAAAAACAGATGACGTTATTTGTACTACTATGCTATTTAAATAAATTGTAGATGAAAATCCAAACAATGGAAGTTACTGCAGAAGGTTAGACATTGTAAAAGATACGACAGGGACGCCATCTCGGTACAGGACCAGGTAGTATGTTGTCACGACACCTCTCTAGTTTACACAAAATTTTATAGATAGAGCTGTGTACAATGTACAACCAACTAGTAAAATGTCAGTCTTCGACTATTTCCTTCGTAATACCGGGACAAAGAGTGCGTCCAAAAGCGCAAAATTTTAGCATGCGAATGTATACTAATAAATAAAAAAATTAATGAAAGTGATTCAATTGGTTTAAAACCATCCCATTCTTCACGTTCACGATATTTAAAATATTGTATGTATTACCTGTGAACTCTATACAGATTTAATTTTAATTCATTTTCAAAAAGTATAGATACAGCAATAGTCGATAACTGTTGAAAAGAGTTCGAGTGCGTTATGGTAGCGAATTTTTATTAAAATATTTCAAAAGGTGCTAACCCAATTTCCCATTAAACTCGAATCTTCAGTTTTGATACATAGTAGAACCTATATAAAAGCAGCATGGATACTAAATTAAAAAGATAACACAATCATATTTACAGATAATTACAAATTTGTTTTAAAAAACCTTTTCTGTTATTTTGTTTGCAGAAGCTGGTTCGATTGAGTAGACGAAAATCGATCATTCAAGCGATTAATATGGAAACATACTTACCTGCCACCTATAATTTTATAGATGCATTCCGTTTGCAAATGAAAATTAGATTTTCCGTAAATTTGCAGATTAGCACATGGCGGGCGTTTTGAAAAATATTTTCATAAATATGCTTAGAACCATTTCTGGATGCGCAAACCATAAGAAGAATTTCTTGCAAACAGCCCACAAGAAAGTTGCGGGACCAAGAGTAAATAGGGGTGCTGGGCGGAGAAGAATATAAAAAGTAAGTGTGAGCGGAAAGTGCGAAAGAATTAGCTTAGTTGGAGCTCTTTAAGCTGCCTTTATCCCATTTTGCAGCTATACCACAGCATAATAGATATTATGCTGTGGCTATAACTTCTTAGTATCCTGTTTACCGCGCGCAGAACCTCTATATTCACCGCAGGTCTCGCAACTTTCTTTGGGGTTGCTCCAAAGGAATTTTTATTGTTTACCTTGTTCTTGTTTATGCATTGAGGTTGAATGTAGGCATGCAGAAGAGGTAGGAGCACCCCCGCGACGAAGCAGCGAACCAATATTTTCAATTTATGTTTAAATTGTTAGCTCATTTTATTAATTTTTTTTTCAAGAATGATTGGGTGCAGAAAGTATGTTAAGGTAGAAAATTTTCATAAAATTATTTTAAATCCGATAGCTGAATAAATTTCCCATTAAAATAGAATCTTTAATCTTGAATCATAGTAACACCTACGTAAACTCACCGTGGGTACTAAATTAAAGAAAAATAATATAATGAGCTTCGCGGATAACAATAAATTAGTTTTAAAAAACCTTTTTGTGATTTATTGATTGAAAAAACTGGATGTGTTGACTAAAACAAAAGCATCCAAGCAATTAATAGAGAAAAGTACCTGCCATATTTATAATTTGACAGGTACATTCTATATTAATTAATTTTTTTCTGACAAACTTTTGCAACTTTAATTGAATTTGTAACACCATTTTTTTAAAGACACAGTACTTACATATTATATCTAATACCAAATTTTAATTTTTTAGCTCCATATAAAATATTAATTTTTTCAAATAATCGCTATCTGGGACTCTAAAACCGATCTCCAAGGTCCATTTAAATTTGAAGAATTCGTTTTAATAATATATCTTATTAATAGTGTACAATTCTTCTTCAGATTCACTACTATAACGCACTTGTTGCGTCCCGAAATTTTTTGATTAGAATTGGGCGAACAATATATCGTCAAACATAATTATGAAAATTCGCTATGTGGTAAACACCGCTCTGATTTCTTGGTGGAGATTTTCAGAGAGGAATATTACTACATGTCAACGGGATTTAACTGCGACCTATTTTAATACAAAGAACGATGTGTTGTAAAAAATATATATCGCACAAGGAAAACATTTAAATTTTTTAATAGATAAATAAGCCAGTTAAATGTAGTTCTTACCATATAATTTCGAACGAAAGAAAGATTTCTGATTTTTTTTTATGCTGAAAATCAAAGAACGGTTCAAGTATTGGTAGTTCTAAAATAAGATGCAAGTTTGAATATAGGAAATATTATATAGCCTCGACATCTGTAGATTCAGACGGTTTTCTCTATGATATCAAAAAATATAAAGTTTGTTAGAAAGTGCACTAGATCTCTCGCTCTGCGCTGCCAATAAGAATTAAAAATGTTAAAATACAGGTAGTGTGGTCTATTCAAACAAGGAAAGAATTGTAAAGGAAATTGTCTAATTTTAACGATTTTACTGCAAGTATTTTAGCTAAGTTAAGACACTGACTGTTGAAGCTGAAATTTAAGGCTTTGCAAAACACAGCTCTTGCGACATTTCTTCTACATGACACATTCGTTTAAGCTGTTTGGTCTAAACATGGCCAATGATGTTTTAAGAAAAGCTATAAAACTTTTAAAGTACCTTTTCTGGTGTTTTTGGGTTATTTGCGCTAAAATAGTGCGATGTTTGTCTGTATTATACAATTAATTTTGTAATCCACACAACATATTATGTTAAGTACAATTTGGGGAACCCAAATATATAAATGAATAAAGTTTATTCATCCCTCTAATGACGCTAACTTTATTAGCAAAAGGATCGTCAGGTCGAAAAACTGTATTGTGATGAATTGGGTCTTCCAAAATTGTACTTGTCAGTGCCCATCACAGGTTCCAATCTTCACTCATTCAACATCTTATCGTTTTGTACGTTTTTCTGGTCACCAGTGACACACAAATTTATTTTCTTTGAGTACCTATAACTTTTTTCTTTCAACTTAAGATCTAAATCTTGGTACGTATGTGATTTACATTTTAGCGAATTTTCATTAAGAAAAACTCGCTAATAGAGAGGTCACGATGAAAAGCTTTTGAAATAATTTCTTCAGATGAGACTAACTTGGATCCATAGAACTCAAAACCAAAGGTCTGTTAAATTTTTATATGTATATACCGGGCTTTCATCAATTCCCGAACCCCACGTGACCGGATTCTGTCCCTCAGTGGAATATGATTTTATGAGTTGGCAGTCAAAAAGTAACCAAAAAAACCTCTAGACTAGGGACCCTAAAGTTACTAAATCAATTGACAATTGACAGTTCAGTCCATTGGCGCTCAATTTCCTTTTGACGGTTATTTTGTATGTATATTGTGCATTTTCCAAGTTCGCCCAGTTTTTACCTTCTTCCAATAATTTTCTATCTGTTGGATAATAAAAATAAACTGTTTGGGTTTTTACGTAAGTTAAAAGTGTAGGTATGTTAAGGTTATGTTGTTGACGATATTCGTCGACATCGCATGGAGCGAAGCCCTACCAAATCTGTTCGTCGGTAATCTGCCCAAACAGGTACATATTTATTACATGTTACACAATACACATTCTAAAACCGTTAATTAGAAGTTTAAATAGTCGGACCTCAATTTCTTTACGTACATTACAAAATGTTGACATCTATACAAAATAAAAGTAATATTTTATTATGTTTTTAATTTATTTTTTTAACAATCAATAACAGTAAACCATACATGAACAAACTTGCTGATAAAAATACTAAATAATAAATACATTTAAGACATTTACTGTTTTAACTTATTATAATTTTAACATTTTTTATAAAACCCCAAGGGAAATATGAGACAACACTGGCATCTTAGGGATTTCATTAATTCAGGTTGTACAACCGTGTATGCCGGGTTGCCTAACTTAAGCAGTCACGTGGGGCTCGGGAATTAATGAAAGCCCTATATATATATATATATATATATATATATATATATATATATATATATATATATATATATATATATATATATATATATCTATATATCTATATATATATATATATATATATATATATATATATATATATATATATATATATATATATATATATATATATATATGTATATATATATATATCTATATCTATATATATATATATATATATATATATATATATATATATATATATATATATATATATATATATATATCGGGGCGATCACTCAACTGATTTTAACGAAGCTTGGCACATATCTTCATTGTATTAAGATTGCGGACGAGTTCGTATATGAGCTATAACGGACATTCTTTACCCCCAAAAAGATACAAAATATTTTTGAAAACGGTATATTTTCGTAAGTATCAGAGTAACTGGAATGAGACTTTAGGTGGCAATAAACCTATGTTATGAATTTCAAGTAATTTGGTACCCAATATTTAGAGTTTTTTCCAAATGAAAAATAAAACCCGAACACATGTGTTGAAACAAGTTAGTGGTTAAAGTTCAATGCCTGACAGACAGAGTAGTTAACTGCCACGCGTAGATTGATTCATGCAACAGGTATAAACCATACATCAACGGTAACCAAACTATATAAATACCGGACCTAAAACATACCACCCAAGCCAACAATCGTGAAATATCGGCTACAATTATGGCAAATGTTTGTTTCATGTAAACAAAACGTTAGTTGACGTATCCTTGTATACCTCAGTGGTAGCGTGCTGGTCTTCTACGCAGAAGGTTGCATGATCGAATCCAGCTCGAGGAATGTATGTTTTTGTGTTTTATTTTGACATTTGAAGAAACAATAGTCGACAGATTTTGAACGTTTTGAAGAAGATCTTGTTTTTGTTTTATACGCTTGAATAACTTTGTCACCTTTGAGTCTGAAAACATAATTTTCAGGAGACATTTTGTTATTGTTGATATTGAAAAAAAGGGTTTGATTAGGTTGACTAAAACTAAATTATACTGGCACATAATAGGACAAAATAACTGCTACGTTTATAATTTGGCAAATATTTTACTTTGTGTAACTTTAATGAAATTTGTAATACAAGTTTCTTTTAAAGAGACTTACACTATCTGCACCAGCTACAGATATAGCAAAACTTAATTCTGTAGCTTCATAGAAAATTGAGTTTTGGGCATTTTTCCCAAACGGAGTTAGAACACAACATTTTTTTGAAAATAGAGAGATATCGATGTTAACATTTTCGAAAGAATTGTTCAAGTGTGCGCGTACTACGACCTCTAAGATCGACCTTCAAAGTGTGTGTAAGTTTAAAGTAATAACTTAAAAAATATGCCGTATAATATAAATTTTAAAAATATAAGCTCGAGTAACAAATTTGGTTGCCGTAACTTTGTTATTTCCGGAGTCGTAAAAGGTATATATATATATATATATATATATATATATATATATATATATATATATACATATATATATATATATATATATATATATATATATATATATATATATATATATATATATATATATATATATGTATATATATATATATATATATATATATATATATATATATATATATAAACATATAAAAATTAAAACTGACCCGGTGTTCAAGGATGCCCAGTTCGCGCTCATTTGAAAAAAAAATCCGAAATTTAAAAATGACAATCTCCTCGTTAGTAAACGGTTTTAAACGCAACTGTTTTTTAGTTTATGTTGTAAAGTGAATAGCTAAATTTTCACCAGCAATTTATTGTTTTACAAAGATACATATTAAGCGGCGGTTAATAATTTTCAACTGTTTCCTTAAAAACAAAAGATACACTTATATCTCTATATGAAACTTTTAATTACGAAACCTCTGCAAACATTTTACATTCTGATACCCGCGCTTGCGAATGTACACAATGTATCATACTTTCTTGCTAAACCTCCGTCCCGACCATCAAACAAATGATTTCCAAGCTTTTCATTCCGCTAAATAGACGTATCGTCTGAAGTAACTGCAACGAGAAATTTTAATGTCGCACAAACCACAAAAACACTCTACAAAACTACCTATTGATTTGAAACATTTCGGAAGAGCAATTAAGAAATTGCCAGTATAACAAAACTTCACATTGTCGCACAAGCGCATACCTCAAAGTGCAACTGGCGCCCGGACTCGAAACTCCGGTCTTTCAGAACCGCTTTCAGTATTTACCGGTCCGTTACGGGAAGCGCTACTGAAAACCCGGTTATCTCAGCGTCGGTTCTTGTACTCGCTTTCGATATATCGGATCGTCGGTGAAATATTTAACGGTAGTTAAAATACGAAATATTAACAAATGTGATTTGCTTGAAGTGTATAATTAAATTTTTCAGTTTGGAATTTCGTGACATTTAAAATCAGTTTCATTACGTTTCGAAAAAGTTTGAAAATGGATTAGTGCTAAGCCTTTATCAATTACACAAAAGATTACTTACAAACTCGTTTAGTCAATAAGAATTGATTTTTATTGTTGATAATACTAACAGAAGTATTGTATTTAAACAAAAACTACAAGTTTTTAACAGACTTTAAAGATCTCAAATCTTTGATAAGTATACCTTCTTTGTCAGTTTCCCTTATAGTGTCTAAATATTAGACAATAAACAATTTAATAATAATCATTTACTCTCTTTAAAACTAACGATAACTAGAATTAAGTGTGTTTGGTAAAGAAAATATTTAAGAGTGAGTTTTCGCTTTAGTGAGTTGGTGTAAAATTAAGTTAAGACCTGTTAAGGTTTTGTGTGCTTAAGACTATATACAACTAATAATGTGGGTGTTGAGCATCTTCTTGCTAATGGGTACAGTGTCAGCTGGTAGAGAATCTTATGAGCGAATAGGTGAGTGCCCTTGTATTATTTGTTGTGGGAATAAAGCTGGTTTTCTATTGCCCATTCAAATTTTGTATTGTACTTTAGAATCTATTGTTGATCGTTAGTGGAGTTCGGCCTATTTATCTGGTAGATGTTTTGGAATTATTGAATTGAACAATGGAAATGGAGGCCTATTGTTCGCACAAATTTATTGATAACTTGGCACCCATCTTACTAAAACAATTGTATGAATTGTCGTATAAAAAATTCACTATATCCCGACTTTTGAATTTTGAAAAATATTTCTTCCAATGAGCATGAACTAGGACCCCCTAGGGAATGTTTACCTCTATTAGAAAACGTTTTAATTGAAAAGAACGTAAATGTCATAAAAAGACAAGAAATAATGAATCTTTTTAACGAATGTATAAAACAAAACTATTTTAAATTTAATAATAAAATTTATATGCAAAATGAAGGTCTATCAATGGGTAGTCAATTGTCACCTTTATTAGCCAACATATTTATGGAAAACTTAGAAAACCAAATTTTAACATCAGAACTTTCGCATAATATTGTCTTTTTGTACAGATACGTAGATTATATTTTAGCATGTTTTCAAGGTAGTCATACAGAATTAAATGAATTTTTGAATTTTATTAATAACTTTCACACAAATATTAAGTTTACTTTAGAAGAAGAAGCTAACAGTTGTATAAATTTTTTAGACTTAACAATTAGAAAGTTAGAAAATAATTCATTTGACTTTTCAATATATAGGAAATCAACTTACACTGACACAACCATACCATACGATTCATGTCACCCTTTTTCACAAACGCTGTCAGCCTACCATTCTATGATACATCGTGCATTTTCAATACCCATGTCACAAAATAATTTTGAGAAAGAAATTTCAATAATTAAGCAAACAGCATTTAATAATGGCTACTCTGTTAAAGTAATATATAAAATGATAGAGAGAAAAGAATACAAATTAGCTATTAATTTAATTTATCCAAATATTAGAGACAACGTAGACAACAGATACGTTTCGATAACTTATTTTGGAACCATTTCAGAAAATGCTTCAAAAATTTTAAATACCTGTACAAATACAAAGGTAACTTTTAAATCTTACAACACGACACGTGATTTGTTATTTAACGCGAAAGAAAAATCTTGTTTCCTGACAAAAGCTGGAGTTTATAAATTAGCTTGTATACATTGTAACGCAACCTACATAGGTCAAACTTCTAGAAATTTTAACACCCGATACAAAGAACATATTTCTGCATTTAGAAATAACCATGCTGACAAATTTACGTTTGCAAAATATATTATTGATACCGAACATAGAGCTACAGTAAATAACCGCATACAACCACAACATTTTTATAATGACAAACGTAAACTAGACTTTTTTGAAGCTTTAAAAGTCAAAAAGCACACACACGACAATAGCTATCTTGTTTTAAACGAGCAAACTGATTTAATGAATTCCCCTTTCTTGGATATTCTTCTTTCTAATTAAATAATACAAAGAAAATAAATTTAACTATTCTTTCAAAAAAGTTGTAATAAGATAATGAGTTGATGTATGTCGATATTTTCGTTGTATAGAGACTGCTTTTATACGGTTATTGTTTAGTTATTTTATTGTCATAACTGTTATCATAGTTATTAAAGGCTAGTTCTATTTTTATGTTAAATATTGACATACATCACATAGACATTTTGAAAGCCTCATCTGTGTTTCATTAGTGAATTTTCTTTAAAAAAATTCACTAATGAGGAGATCCCGACTTTTGAATTTTGAAAAATTTCTTCAAATGAGCGCTAATTAGGCCCCCCAGAACACATATCCGGGGTCGGTTTAAATTTTTATATGTTTATATATATATATATATATATATATATATATATATATATATATATATATATATATATATATATATATATATATATATTTATATATATATATATATATATATATATATATATATATATATATATATGTATCACACCGATAACTCAAAAAATAATGGGCCGATTTTGATTAAATTTGGTGAATAAATTCACTTTGCAAATGGCTTGGATAAGTTCGTTAGTCAGGAAAATCGGTCCAGGTTTTCCCGGAAAATTTTGTGTTTTCTTTCGAAAAAAAATTATATCTCCGGAATTAACAAAGTAAGGGCAACCAAATTTCATATTCGGATTTATATCATTATAGGAAAGTTACCTACCAAAATTTAGCTCCGTAGGTTAAAGGATAAAAAAGTTACGGGCATTCAAAGAAAAATAAATTTGGATTTTCCTCAAAACGTCAAAATTGCGATTTTAAACGTCAAAATTGGTGAGTACATTCCTTTCGCAAGTCGCTTGGATAATTTTGTTAGCCAGGAAAATCCGCCAAGGTTTTCCCGGAAAAATTTGTGTTTTCTTTCGAAAAATATTTATATCTCCAAAATTAACAAAGTAAGGGCAACCAAATTTGGTAAACTGGTTTATATCGTTATAGGTGTGCCACCTACCAAAATTTAGCTCTGTAGGTCAAAAGACAAAAAATATGGGCATTTAAAGAAAAATAAATTGGGGGTTTCCTCAAAACCTCAAAGTGACAATTGAAAACGTCAAAATTCGCAACATTTAGGCAAATAACTTGAATCTAATACGGGCTATGGAAAGAAAATGTCTTAAGAAGAATGTTTTACATACACCGAACTCTTAGTTTCAACCGTCATTGTCCTTCATTTTACTAAATTTTTCCAGAAAATTCATTTCTAATAGACCCTTTCTCTGATGCTTGGCAGTAGCCTTAGCTATAGAGTTTATTGTTTAATGGTATATAATTTTTGTCGAATTTTCGTAAAAAATCAATAAAGCTCAATATATTCGTTATTATACAAGATATGAAAAAATATTGTATACATTAATTATACGGTGTTTTGAGCTACATCTTAAAAAATTATTGCCGCAATCACAGGTGGCCCATAAGTCGTTGGTGATACAAATAATTTTTTTTTGTCGAAAACGCCTTATTTTTTGCATTTTCCATCGAAATATAATGCATGTTTGTAAGTTAAGAAATTCTGGAGGCAGCAAGTGCGTTGTGGTTGCGAATTTTGATTAAATGCTTCATATTTGAAAAGCTCAATTTGCTATTAACCTATAAGGTTGACCAAGAAACGGATTTTTTCAGTAACACTTTTGGTTTACTTTTGGAAATTTCTGTACGTTTTCAAACAATCAAGTTATTTTTATGAAACATGGCACATTGTTTTTACTATATATGTTATACTGGTAATCAAATTTGATGCCTGCTTTTTCTATATAGGTTATACTGGTAACCAAAATTGATGTCTGCTTTCTTAAAAAGAAAACACACATATTTGCAATAAAAACATTTTTATGAAAATTCACTACCATAACGCACTTGCTGCGTCCCGAGATTTTTTTTAGTGAATTTTCTTTAAAAAAATTCACTAATGAGGAGATCCCGACTTTTGAATTTTGAAAAAATTTCTTCAAATGAGCGCTAATTAGGCCCCCCAGAACTCATATCCGGGGTCGGTTTAAATTTTTATATGTTATATATATATATATATATATATATATATATATATATATATATATATATATATATATATATATATATATATATATATATATATGTATCACACCGATAACTCAAAAAATAATGGGCCGATTTTGATTAAATTTGGTGAATAAATTCCTTTTGCAAATGGCTTGGATAAGTTCGTTAGCCAGGAAAATCGGTCCAGGTTTTCCCGGAAAATTTTGTGTTTTCTTTCAAAAAAAAATTATATCTCCGGAATTAACAAAGTAAGGGCAACCAAATTTCATATGCGGATTTATATCATTATAGGAAAGTTACCTACCAAAATTTAGCTCCGTAGGTTAAAGGATAAAAAGTTACAGGCATTCAAAGAAAAATAAATTTGGATTTTCCTCAAAACGTCAAAATTGCGATTTTAAACGTCAAAATTGGTGAGTACATTCCTTTCGCAAGTCGCTTGGATAATTTTGTTAGCCAGGAAAATCCGCCAAGGTTTTCCCGGAAAAATTTGTGTTTTCTTTCGAAAAATATTTATATCTCCAAAATTAACAAAGTAAGGGCAACCAAATTTGGTAAACTGGTTTATATCGTTATAGGTGTGCCACCTACCAAAATTTAGCTCTGTAGGTCAAAAGACAAAAAATATGGGCATTTAAAGAAAAATAAATTGGGGGTTTCCTCAAAACGTCAAAGTGACAATTGAAAACGTCAAAATTCGCAACATTTAGGCAAATAACTTGAATCTAATACGGGCTATGGAAAGAAAATGTCTTAAGAAGAATGTTTTACATACACCGAACTCTTAGTTTCAACCGTCATTGTCCTTCATTTTACTAAATTTTTCCAGAAAATTCATTTCTAATAGACCCTTTCTCTGATGCTTGGCAGTAGCCTTAGCTATAGAGTTTATTGTTTAATGGTATATAATTTTTGTCGAATTTTCGTAAAAAATCAATAAAGCTCAATATATTCGTTATTATACAAGATATGAAAAAATATTGTATACATTAATTATACGGTGTTTTGAGCTACATCTTAAAAAATTATTGCCGCAATCACAGGTGGCCCATAAGTCGTTGGTGATACAAATAATTTTTTTTTGTCGAAAACGCCTTATTTTTTGCATTTTCCATCGAAATATAATGCATGTTTGTAAGTTAAGAAATTCTGGAGGCAGCAAGTGCGTTGTGGTTGCGAATTTTGATTAAATGCTTCATATTTGAAAAGCTCAATTTGCTATTAACCTATAAGGTTGACCAAGAAACGGATTTTTTCAGTAACACTTTTGGTTTACTTTTGGAAATTTCTGTACGTTTTCAAACAATCAAGTTATTTTTATGAAACATGGCACATTGTTTTTACTATATATGTTATACTGGTAATCAAATTTGATGCCTGCTTTTTCTATATAGGTTATACTGGTAACCAAAATTGATGTCTGCTTTCTTAAAAAGAAAACACACATATTTGCAATAAAAACATTTTTATGAAAATTCACTACCATAACGCACTTGCTGCGTCCCGAGATTTTTTTTAGTGAATTTTCTTTAAAAAAATTCACTAATGAGGAGATCCCGACTTTTGAGTTTTGAAAAAATTTCTTCAAATGAGCGCTAATTAGGCCCCCCAGAACTCATATCCGGGGTCGGTTTAAATTTTTATATGTTTATATATATATATATATATATATATATATATATATATATATATATATATATATATATATATATATATATATATATATATATATATATATATATATATATATATATATATATATATATATATATATGTATCACACCGATAACTCAAAAAATAATGGGCCGATTTTGATTAAATTTGGTGAATAAATTCCTTTTGCAAATGGCTTGGATAAGTTCGTTAGCCAGGAAAATCGGTCCAGGTTTTCCCGGAAAATTTTGTGTTTTCTTTCAAAAAAAAAATTATATCTCCGGAATTAACAAAGTAAGGGCAACCAAATTTCATATGCGGATTTATATCATTATAGGAAAGTTACCTACCAAAATTTAGCTCCGTAGGTTAAAGAATAAAAAGTTACAGGCATTCAAAGAAAAATAAATTTGGATTTTCCTCAAAACGTCAAAATTGCGATTTTAAACGTCAAAATTGGTGAGTACATTCCTTTCGCAAGTCGCTTGGATAATTTTGTTAGCCAGGAAAATCCGCCAAGGTTTTCCCGGAAAAATTTGTGTTTTCTTTCGAAAAATATTTATATCTCCAAAATTAACAAAGTAAGGGCAACCAAATTTGGTAAGCTGGTTTATATCGTTATAGGTGTGCCACCTACCAAAATTTAGCTCTGTAGGTCAAAAGACAAAAAAGTTATGGGCATTTAAAGAAAAATAAATTGGGGGTTTCCTCAAAACGTCAAAGTGACAATTGAAAACGTCAAAATTCGCAACATTTAGGCAAATAACTTGAATCTAATACGGGCTATGGAAAGCAAATGTCTCAAGAAGAATGTTTTACATACACCGAACTCTTAGTTTCAACCGTCATTGTCCTTCATTTTACTAAATTTTTCCAGAAAATTCATTTCTAATAGACCCTTTCTCTGATGCTTGGCAGTAGCCTTAGCTATAGAGTTTATTGTTTAATGGTATATAATTTTTGTCGAATTTTCGTAAAAAATCAATAAAGCTCAATATATTCGTTATTATACAAGATATGAAAAAATATTGTATACATTAATTATACGGTGTTTTGAGCTACATCTTAAAAAATTATTGCGACAATCACAGGTGGCCCATAAGTCGTTGGTGATACAAATAATTTTTTTTTTGTCGAAAACGCCTTATTTTTTTGCATTTTCCATCGAAATATAATGCATGTTTGTAAGTTAAGAAATTCTGGAGGCAGCAAGTGCGTTGTGGTTGCGAATTTTTATTAAATGCTTCATATTTGAAAAGCTCAATTTGCTATTAACCTATAAGGTTGACCAAGAAACGGATTTTTTCAGTAACACTTTTGGTTTACTTTTGGAAATTTCTGTACGTTTTCAAACAATCAAGTTATTTTGATGAAACATGGCACATTGTTTTTACTATATATGTTATACTGGTAATCAAATTTGATGCCTGCTTTTTCTATATAGGTTATACTGGTAACCAAAATTGATGTCTGCTTTCTTAAAAAGAAAACACACATATTTGCAATAAAAACATTTTTATGAAAATTCACTACCATAACGCACTTGCTGCGTCCCGAGATTTTTTATTTTCAATTTGATAAAATTTTTTTGATCAAAACATCATATCATAACATAGCAACAGATATTTATTTGTAGTTGTCATGATTTCGTATTAATTCAATTTTGATCTGTCTGAGAATGCTGTTAAGCAGCGAAACTATAGTCACAGAAACGTTGAAGAACATCCTAGAACATCCAGAATTCGAAGGGCCACTTGCTCCAGTTATCTAACGCGCTGGCTACGTCCTTCACATACAAAAACGAAAACCAACTGTGAAACCAGATAAGTAGTCTCCAAGTCTGTATGTAGTATGGACAAGTTTCACCAAGTAAGGGCAACAACAATCAATGAATTAAAAATTATGTACAGCAACTCTTCTAATTGAAAACCTTCAGTGGCCTGACAATATCTCAAATGACCTTAAAATAATATTCTCTGGTGTTACTTCGTGAGCCCCAGTACAGATTCGATCTTCCAGCTCCGTCAAAGATTGAAAAAGATTCTCATAGAGCTCAAATTTCAAATGAGCCCAAGGAAAAGAGGTTAAATCTGATGACACTCCAGCCACGCTCCAAGAAGGCTGATTGTCAATTTGAACACATTTCCCAGAATATAGATTTTAAAGTTAGAAATCATACATAATAATACCTATGGAAAATCATTTTACATATATTTTTTGTGGGTTTTATCAGTTGATAAAAGGTCGAGAGTGACACACACTCAGAGTTTACACTCTGTTTTAGCGAATTTTCATTAAGAAAAAATCGCTAATGAAGAGGTCACGATGAAAAGCTTTTGAAAATATGTCTTCAGGTGAGCGCGAATTTGGGAGCGTAGTATTTGAGCGAAACTTTGCATATATCTCCATTGTATTAAGACCGCAGACGAATTCGTATATCAGCTATACCGGACATTTTTCCCCCAAAAATATACAAAAATATTTTTCAAAACGCTATATTTTTGTAAGTATCAAAGTAGCTGGAATGCGACTCTACATGTGCTAGAAATAGTGCAAGTAAACCTACGTCGTGAATTTTAAGTAATTTGGTACACAATATTTAGAGTTTTTTGCAAATTGAAAATAAAATCCCAAAGACATGCGTTGAAACTACCTAGTGGTTAAAGTTCAATGCCTGACAGACAGAGTAGTTAACTGCCACGCGTAGATTGAGTCATACAACAGGTATAAACCATACATCCACGGTAACTAAACTAAATATACACCAGGCATAAACCACACTATCCGAATCAACAATTGTGAAATCTCGGCCGCAATTATGGAAAATAACAGACTACATAAAATTAAACATTTGCCAAGTGATTATTATTTAAGCGCGAGATTCAATTAATTATAAAATTCATATTTGTAGCTTTATGAACGGCCCCAAATACAATTTTAGCGCAGAATAGATATATTATGCTGTCGCATAATATAGTAGAAATGTAAACAAAATCAAGCCAAGTCTCTATAAAAACGAATCTCAAATAATTTCCTTTATCTTTAAACTTAAACATAAGACGTCATATAAGATCAAAACAGTTGTGGGATGTGTTTTAATGGCAATTATGTAATTAATTGTTACGTTTACTTTGAATATGATACCCCAGACATGAAGCTGCTCTAAAGTATCACTCAAATAAAAAACGTTAGTTGACGTGTGCGTAGGTGGCGTAGGGGGCATCGTGCTTGCATCCTAGGCATGAGGTTACGCGATCGATTCCAGCTCGACGAATGTATGTTTTATTTTATTTTATTTTGACACTTGTAAAAACAATAGTGCGCAGGTTTCATACGTTTTGAAGAAGACCTCATTTTTGTTAGAAAGCCTGAATAAGTTTGACACCTTTGAGTCTGAAATTATAATTTTGGTGTTGTTGATATTGAAAAAACAAACGGTTTGATTAGGTTTACTAAAACGAAATAATACTGGTGATTAATAAAGAAAAGTAACTGCTACGTTTATAATTTGGCAGATACTTTACTTTTCTTAATATGAATTAAGTTTTCTTCTGGAAATCTTGTATAAGTTTAATGAAATTTGTAATACAAGTTTCTTTTAAAGAGATTTACACTAACTACAGATATTGGAAAATTAATTTTTTAGCTTGAGTTTTGGGCACTTTTCCCAAAAGGAGTTAGAACGCAACATTTTTTTGATAATCAAGATATATGGATAGTGACAGTTTCGAAAGAATTTTTCAAACTTGCGTGTACTAGGACCTTTGATGTCGATCTTCAAGGTTTGTGTAAGTTGAAAGTATCTACTTTACTAATATGCCGTATAATAATAGGGAAAAATTGTTATGAAAATTCGCTACTATAACGCACTTGCTGCGTCCCGAAAATTTCAAATTTTTTTCCAAGTAAAACTACAATAAAAAACGTAACAATGATGATTGTCAATTCAAAACATAACAAAAAACGATGAAGGTAAATATTTATTGAGAATAATGACCAAAAAAAGTAAAGAAGTATTTCTTATAATAGTACATACAGACTTGGAGACTACTTCTCTGGCTTCACTGTTCGTCTGTATGTAGTAGAGGCTAGTTTTGTCAAGTAAGGGCAACAACAATCAATGAATTTCTTATAATATTAATGAAAAGTAATTCTTATAAAAATAATAATAATAATGAGATGAGAAGCAAGTTCAATCATTCCTTATTAATTATCTTTTCTCTAACTTCTTCCACAACTGGAACACTCTTCTTAACTTGCTTTTTTCGTTATTTGGCAGTGTTACCTACAATCTCAATTATTTTATGTTTGTTAGATTTTGATACTTTTTTCTGCGTTGTGTGCAATAAATTAGTGAACCAATATTTTGCTTCCCAGAATTGTTAGAGGTCTTGTAAATTCTCACATTTCTCACGAGTTATTGGCAATGGCCGTGAAAATAAAGGTTGATATTAATCAGTGATGTAACAACAATATTGAGTATTTAATTACCTATATAAGTCGTGTGAGGCAAAAATAATTTTCTGGTCACTAATACTTCAATTTGATCCATTTTCGAAGGCCTTCGAGCTACAGAGTTGACTAACGAGGAATTGTAGGCATTTCGATATGACAAATATCTTGAGGGTGCTGCTAGTATCTCCCTAATAGGCCGTATAGCAAACGGGCATTTTTTTACGTAAAGGGTGTTCAGGAACTGGGTCAATTGGCGAACTAAGGACTGATCAACTGTAGTTACTGTAAACGCAAATGGTTTAGTTCTTTCTCTTCTGAACTTGTTTGTTCATTCATTAACCATTTTTGCCGTAGTGTGCTGATTAATAGGACCCATGATGTTCTTATCGCATTCGAGGTAAGAGTGCCCTCTGATGCGAAAGATAATTTTAATAGTTTTCAGTCTCGTGGTATTCAGAACGACATAATTAATGGATCAAAACATATATTTTTTGTTTTGATCCCCAACATGAGACACAATATATTTCCAAATTTTTCACACGGGACTCTAAATAATTGAAAATGGAGTTATGTTATATTTCTGTATCTCCGAAAATAGCAGAGTTATGACAGCCAAATTTAGTACATACGTTTCTACTATCAAACTTGCCCCACATACCGAAATTCTAACTTCTAATTTAAAAGAAAAAAAGTTATAGGCATTTAAAAAAAATTGGGTCTCACTGGTGACCAAAGGAAAGCACAATAACAAGATATTTTGTTTGATTAGCAAAACTGAATACTACACAGAACGGGTAGGTTTTCTTGATGCAAAAAGGTCCAGAGGTTGCAGAAAAAATATTTTAAAATTTTTATAATTATTCTTATTAAAACGTCAAAGTCGCGATTTGAAACGTCAAAATTTGCAATTTTCAAAGAACAAATCTGAAACAAATACTGATTATGCAGAAGAAGTGTCATAATAAGTGTGTTTTACAAACCCTTAGTTTTAGCTGCAACCATCATAGTCCTTCATTTTGCTAAAATAATTTCGGAAAATCCATTTTAAATAGACCCTCTTTCTGATGCTTTCGCAATAGTTTCAGCTATAAAGTTTATGATTTAATAGTCTATACTTAAAGTTTTTGTAGAAAAGTTTTTTACTGAGAAGACCGCAACTTATGAATTTAGAAAGATTTTTTCAAATGAGCGCGAACTGGAATCCCTAATACTCATATACGGGGTCTGTTTCAGTTTTTGTCTGTTTATACATATACAGAGTGAGGAATTTCGACGGTAAAGCACAATATATATATATATATATATATATATATATATATATATATATATATATATATATATATATACAAGATATGAAAAAAAAATGATATACGTTAATCTAAGGGTGGTGTCACAAACTGCATCTAATAACCCTCTTTGGACAATCAAAGGGTGGCCCATAAGTCGTCTGAGATACACACTTTCTTTTTTTAATAGAAACCCCTTATATTACTGAATTTCTGTATTTTCCATCGAATTATAATGCAGGTTCATCATTTTTGAGTTATTTCAATTGCTGTTCATAGAACAGAAAACTATCCAAGAGGGCATTCCTAATCGTGAAAATATATTTAATATTAATTTTATATTATAATAGTTATACGAAAATTCGCTAGCATAAATCCAAATAATATCTTTTATAATTAAGTAAGTCGCATAGAAATTATAATTATTGACCTGGAATTGCTCATATTACATGTTTAGATAAATAATAAACAAGTTGGAATTGCAGAGTACAGTATAAGGAATGTTGACTGATGAGGTTTGCAGTTTGTGAAGTATGTCACATGCAAGGTGATAAATAGCAGTGTTTGTATACACTAACAGACTTTTGACTTTTGCTTTGAAAAATGTAAATACTAATATTAGAGATTTTTGATTAGATTTTTAAAATGTAAAGACGCGAGACTTTAATTTAATTATGTACAGATTCGGTTTCAAATTTTATTCGGTTAAGTTAGTTTAAAAAAGTTGTTAATTCTTTTAGTGAATTTTCGTAGAAAAAATTCACTAATGGGGACAACACGACTTTTGAATTTTGAAAAAATTTTTGCAAATGAGCGTGATCTAGGACCCATATCCGTGGTCAGTTTCAATTTTTATATGTTTTTATATATATATATATATATATATATATATATATATATATATATATATATATATATATATATATATATATATATATATATATATATATACAGGGTCGCTGATAAGTCTGGAAACGGTCGATTATCCGGGAAAATATACAAGGTGTCGAAAAAAGTTTTATACAAAAGTTTTTGGGTTCTTCAATGTCTACTAGGCGGTGATAATTTTATTTATACAGGGTTGGTCATACAGGCGTGGCACACCAATATTAATTTTTTTTTAATGGTACACCCTATATATTATTCGATATTTCAATCCTTCTCTTAATTTTGAGCAACATTTATGAGAAGCATAATGTACCTAAACTCAATCGTTTCCGGGTAAAAAAATAAATAAAAATAAACGCTACTGTTTTTAAAATCTATTGGATGAAGAACAAAAATAAATGAAAAGTAGAATATCTCTTGAAAACAATCTGTGAGTGTGAAAAGAACCGGTTGCGATGTTTTTAACATTGTTTGGAATCCCAAGATAAGATAAGATGCCCATAAGAAACGCAGTATTATTCTTTTGTTTTAAAATGTTTCCAGGACAACGAATGTCAAACATTCATTCAGTGTCAACAGTTTTGAAACATTAGTAATTTAGTGTCAACAGTTTTTGTGCAAAATGGCAAGTTTAAGTGAAACCGAACGTATCGAAATTTTAATGATGATAGGGTACGGTGATAGAACACGAAGTTTTGCTCAAGTGGTGATTATGTACAATGAGTTGCATCCTGAGCGGGAATCGATCTCCAAATCCACAGTTTCGAAAACTTTGCATCGTTTTCACGAAACTGGCGGTATCAAGGATAAACCTAGAACTGGAAGGCCAGTAACCGTTACAAATGAAGAAAATTCTTTGAATGTAATATTGGATGTGGTGGAAAACCCGAAAACTTCGGCACAGCAATTGGCTTTAAATCACAATATGAGTCGATATTCAATTCAAAAGATTACGAAGCGGGAAAAGTTCCGTCCATATAAAATTCATTTATTGCAAGAACTGAGTGAAGACGATTTTGATCGCAGAATCGAGTTCTGTGAACTTATTATGGAGAAGTTACGCCAAAATTTTAACTTTGCCAACCACATTTTGTTTTCCGACGAATCTACATTTTGTTTCAATGGACAAGTCAACCGACACAACTGTAGGTACTGGTCAGACGAAAACCCACATTGGATGGAACAAATTCACACCCAAAGACCGCAAAAAGTAAATGTTTGGTGTGCTATTATTGGTGGACATATCATAGGACCTTATTTTATACACGGTAATTTGAACTCTGCTCGATATTTGACACTTTTGCAAGAATCAATTGTTCCAGACGTAAGTCGATTATTTCCGAACAATAACGACCCAAATCTACCAGCGGAAGAAATATGGTTTCAGCAGGATGGGGCACCCCCTCATTTTGGAATTGAGGTACGGGAATATCTGAATCAAACCTTTCCTGGCAGATGGATAGGGCGCAGGGGAACTATTGAATGGCCAGCTAGGTCTCCCGACATGACGCCGCTTGACTTTTTTTGTGGGGTCATGTAAAAAATTTAATTTACCAAAATAGACCGCAGAATATTGAAGAGTTGCAAGCAAGGATTGTGCATGAAATTAATAACATTCCTCAAAACGCTCTTGTAAATGCAGTGCAATGTTTTGTTAAGCGAATTCATTATTGTCAGGAGGTCAATGGAGAACACTTTGAACATCTTATAAAATAGGATTTCAAACAATGTTAAAAACATCGCAACCGGTTCTTTTCACACTCACAGATTGTTTTCAAGAGATAATCTACTTTTCATTTATTTTTGTTCTTCATCCAATAGATTTTAAAAACAATAGCGTTTATTTTTATTTATTTTTTTACCCGGAAACGATTGAGTTTATGTACATCATGCTTCTGATAAATGTTGCTCAAAATTAAGAGAAGGATTGAAATATCTAATAATATATAGGGTGTTCCATTAAAAAAAAATTAATATTGGTGTGCCACGCCTGTATGACCAACCCTGTATAAATGAAATTATCACCGCCTAGTAGACATTGAAGAACCCAAAAACTTTTGTATAAAACTTTTTTCGACACCTTGTATATTTTCCCGGATAATCGACCGTTTCCAGACTTATCAGCGACCCTGTATATATATATATATATATATATATATATATATATATATATATATATATATATATATATATATATATATATATATATATATATATATATATATATATATATATATATATATATATATATATATATATATATATATATATATATATATATATATATATATATATATATGTATCACACCGATAACTCAAAAAATAATAGGCCGATTTTGATAAAATTTGGCATGTACCTTCCTTTTGTAAATGGTTTTGACAAGTTTGTTAATCAGGAAAATCGGATGAAGTTTTCCGGAAAAATTTGGAGTTTTCATTCAAAAAAAAATTTATCTCAAAGAATAATGGGCAGATTTTGATATAATTTGGCATGTACCTTACTCTTGTAAATGGATTCAATAAGTTCGTTAATCAGAAAAATGGGACGAGGTTTTCCGGAAAATTTTTGAGTTTTCATCTGAAAAAAATTTTATCTTAAAAAATAAAAAATCTATGATACCCAAATTTGGTAGGTAGATTTACGATATAAAAATTAAACTATACAATAAAATTTAGATTTCTATGTTACAAGAAAAAAAAGTTATAATAAAATATTTTGTGCCAGATCATTTCTATGAAAATTCACCACCATAACGCACTTGCTGCGTCCAGGCTTTATTTATTGTTTATTAAATTTTATTAAAAATTACATTCTTACCATCTCCATATTATCCTAGTTATAAACAAGTTATTCCCTAATTATCCTCCGCTCCCTTAAACAATTGCTTTGCAATTTTTCACGTTTTTGGCACATATCACCAACACATATCACAGATTGTGATACGGCGCTTTTACCGATATAGGTAGCGGAGCCCCATAGAAATGACGAATTCAGAGAACTTTTTGTTTGTATCACTCGTCAAAAAAATCGATCAGCTGTATACAGGTACTCTCAAATAGTGGCTGAATTTTAAAAATTTTCACAAAAATGTTTTTAGTGTTTCCGTAGTAATCATTTTGTGTACGATTTTTGTGATATGTTGGTAATTTATGTAAGACTAGATGCATTCTCGCAACAATTAGAACCGTAGACCGGTTTCGCTCTCATTAGAGCTCTTCAGTACGGCATACTAATTGTAGCAGAAATGCACCAAAAGTAATACGGCTATAGTATAGCCAGCCTTAAAATACTAAGTGAGTGGTAGACGTGCCCCCATCTAGTTGCGGAACTAAGAATGAGAGCGAAACCGGTCTACGGTTCTAATTGTTGCGAGAATGCATCTAGTCTTACATACTTTGTCCCTATATTGGGGTAGAAATGGGCCAGGGCTGACAATTTTCTAAATTGTTAGTTAGTTGTATACAGTCTCTATTTTTTTAATACTTTGTGTTATTTGGAGCTGGCGTGACAACATACTACTTGGTTCCGCAACTAGGTGGCGGCACGTCCACCACTCACTTAATATTTTAGGGCTGGCTATACTATAGCCGTATGACTTTTGGTGCATTTTTGCTACAATTATTAGTATGCCGTACTGAAGAGCTCTAATGAGAGCGAAACCGGTCTACGATTCTAATTGTTGCGAGAATGCATCTAGTCTTACATACTTTGTCCCTATATTGGGGTAGAAATGGGCCAGGGCTGACAATTTTCTAAATTGTTAGTTAGTTGTATACAGTCTCTATTGTTTTAACACTTTGTGTTATTTGGAGCTGGCGTGACAACATACTACTTGGTTCCGCAACTAGGTGGCGGCACGTCCACCACTCACTTAGTATTTTGGTAATTGATAATAAATGTTTAGTAAGTTATTGTAAAAAAAGTTGTCGAATTTCGGTAAAAAATATAATTTAGTGTGACATTACTGAAGGCAATTGCTGTAAAAAATGAAGTTTTTTTTTTAATTTTGGTCCTAAAGCTGTTTGTGAATGGCTGGTAGGTGCGTTAATAGCTTGGAGAGGTTCGTTGGCCAGGAAACCAGGCTATTTTTTTCTGGAACTTTTAAAGTTTGTTTTCGGAAAATGTTTGAACTTTCTGAAACAACAAAGCTGTCTTAATGAAATATGGTACATTGTTACTACTATATATAGGTTATAGTGCCAACCAAATGTCGTCCATCTTTTAAAAACAAGTCATATCTGCAACTAAAAACATTTTTTACGAAAATTCGCCATAACGCACTTGCTACGTCCAGACTTTTTAGATATATAGTTGTATTAAAAAATTCCAAATAATGTATGATCTTTTTGACTAAAACAAAATACCATCTGTCCCATTTGGTTTAAAAATGTTTTATAATTTCCGGACAAACCGGAAGTTTTACAGTAACCTGAATAATATTTCAAAGAACTTGCTATTTCTCTATATGTGTATTTTAGTATTAGCCTTAGTTAAGAATAATATTAATGTAAATTTAGTTTTCCTACTCTCTCACCTATTGTTTTTTATCCCATGTCATTAGCTGTCCAGTGTTGTTTGTTAAAAAAATGCCCGGAAGGACACCTGGGCGAGAAGCGAGTATCGTTTGTTTCTATCCTTAATAATAAGTAAGAACACAAACATTTATATTTTGCCAAAATCGATATGATAGAAGATAAATATTGCTTATGCTATAGCCATTTAGAAATAGTCATATTCTGTAAGAGCTTACGCATAAAGGTACGTCTATCGCTTTAACCCTCCCTATTGCTGTAAGTATTGATATCCATGCAGCAAATTATAAATATATTTGAAGGAGAATCGCTTTTTATAACAATGATATAACAATGGTACAAATTTACTGCAGAGTGTTTTGTGGCCAATGGACGTAATGTCCGAAGCCAGTTCCTTCCACACACCACATTTCAAAGAACCATGTATCCTATACTTGTATTGGGAATTTTACAGAGGTTTTTATCTTTGAAGCAATGCTACACTTTACCACAGATATCTAAAAAAAAAACGGTTGATTTTATGAAAGCTATCCGGAATTCAATTCTCTATCAAATGACATCTACTTCAATAATCTAAGAATCAAAAAATTTATTTGCACAGCAACGCCATCTACATGTGTGATAATACATATATATATTTTCTCACGCTTTTCGCGTCATCAGTATAACACCCTTAACAATTTTTTTTTAAATTCCATTTAGTTTTGAAGAAAATGGGGTATGGAATTTTAAGTGGCACAGCCTGTATATACATGTTGAAAGTCTGGACGCATCAAGTGCGTTATGGTAGTGAATTTTTATCAAAATGTTTTAAATAGCAACTATGTGTTTTTTTAAGAAAGCGTGGATCAAATTTGGTTACCAGTATTAGGTACCTATATAGTAGAAACAATGTACCATATTTTATAAAAATAACTTGATTGCTTAAAAGTGTAAAAATTTTTCGAAAATAAACTTTAAATAGTCCCGAAAAAACTATTTTCTTGGCCAACGAACCTTATAGGTTAATAGCAATTCAGATTTGAAGCATTTAATAAAAATTCGCTACCATAACGCGCTTGTTGCGTCCCGAATTTCTTTTCTTACAAACATACGTTATAATTTCGTGGTCGAAATTCCATGCCTTAAAGATCAGCTCAGAACTGGTACGGACCGGGGGACTTCGACTATCTAATTAAAACAACACATTGTATAATCTATTTGAACTGAACCGATTTTTCTAAAAAATCGCTACAATAACGCACTTGCTGCGTCCCGAATTTTTATTATAGCTTAACATGCTAAAATGCCCCAATAAGGCAAGGCATTTAAATTTGATTAAACTGAAATCTTTATTTAGAGGCACACACCCAATAAATAGTGTTTTTACGAAATAGGTATTTGTATATATTAGACGTCCTCTCTTATGGAAAAAAGTTATTGAAATTTGCCTAAAAAAAGAAAAATGCAGTAAAATGATTATTAAAAAAATGTAACGTCGCTCATTCAATTACTGACCGCGCCAGTAGTTGCTTAACTTTTCAGTGATCGAGCCGATGTACTCAATGTGGTATTGCTGTTGCCTGTTTGAAATTATTTATTTTCGGGATCTTAGTGAACCGCTGCATTTACTACAAACTACTGCCAAATCATCGGATAATGGGTCTATTTGAAATTAATTTTCTGAAAATATTTTAGTAAAACGAAGGACAATGATGGTTGAAGCTGTAACTTAAGGCATTGTAAAACACATTCATTATGAAATTTGTTTTACATGGACCGTATTTGTTTCAGGTTCTCCGCCTAGAAATTGCAAAATTTGACGTTTCAAATCGCTGACATTTAAAGAAGAAAAACCATAAAATTTCCAAAGTATTTTTTTCTGTTATTTCTTGACATTTTTGCGTCGAGAAAACCTAGTCGTTGTCTGTATTATACAAAAGATCTTGTTATCCACAAAAAATATTTTCATTTTATGCATTTCTCTGGTCATCAGTGGCACCTAAAATATTTTTTAAACGTCTATAATTTTTTTTCCTTTCAACCTAGAGATCTCAATTTTGGCATGTACTGTAAGTTTAATAGCGTAAACATAAGTCCCTAATTCGGTTGCCATAGCTTGGTTATTTTCGGAGATACGAACATTTTCCTAAAGAAAACCCAACGTTTTCCAGGTAAGACTAGTCCGATTTTCCTGGCTAACTTATACATGCCACTTGCAAAAGGACGGCATCTAGCAAATTTCATCAAAATCGGTCTATTATTTTTTCAGTTATCGGTCGATATATATATATATATATATATATATATATATATATATATATATATATATATTATATATATATATATATATGTATATATATATATGTATATATATATATATATATATATATATATATATATATATATATATATATATATATATATATATATATATATATATATATAAACCCGGATCTCGTCATTACTGAATTTTTCAAGAAAATTCACTAAAAAGGGTCTATTTGATATGAATTTTCTATATATACTATTTTATGAAAATGAAGGACAATGACGTTGAAGCTGAAACTTCTTTCCTTTACACAACTTGTATTCGTTTTAAGTTCTTAGTATAAAAATTGACACTTTTGAGCTTCTAAATCGCAAATTTTACGTTTTAAGGAGAAAAGTTCTAAAATTTTCAAAGTTTTTTTTTTTTCTGGTCCCTTTGGCACCAAGAAAACTTAAAAAAGGAAGGCACCTACTAAATTTAATCAAAATTGGTCTATTATTTTTTGAGTTATCGGTACTATATATATATATATATATATATATATATATATATATATATATATATATATTATATATATATATATATATATATATATATATATATATATATATATAGGCTGTCCCAATAGTGTGTAATTCCTCTATATATCCTTTACCGTAAGAGCTAGCCAAAAAAACTTTGAACAAAATTTTCTTGTGATTATGTAAGCTATTTCGAGAAAATATATTCAGCTCTGTGGAACTTCCGGTTGCACCGGAGGTAGCTATCACCTTCGTTATTTTAAATGCAATGCTACACTTTTTATTGTATTTTTGGCATTTGCATATAAAGAAGCTGCAAAGGCAGGCTGCACAACCAGAGCATATATTTGTTTAGATACCTTAGATTGTGGTGTGTCAGTGCACTTTTAAATCTTAATTTACACGGGTTTCTACCTGCTTTAGCAACTTTTACTGCTTTTGCATTGTTGTTTTTGCTGCTTGGAGGTGCCTCGACTGAGCTTTGGACATTTTGATGACAGTTTTTACAAGCGAAAGTAAAACAAACCACTATAACTCGAAAACTATCAACTATAGATATACGGAAACCTATACTATATCGCTGCAGAATTTAATGACTCACCTGACCAATCCATAAAATATTGGCTGTTCTGTTTGAAAATAAAAAGTTATGCCACTTTAAAGTTAGGTATGTTGTAACCCAAAAGAAACACACCCTGTACATTGATAATTAATTATTCTTTAACTGTTTCAAAAAATTCAATGTCGTCTATTGATATTTTGAATTTAAAGCAAGGAAACTCAAAGGTCCGCCCACAGCATACGTTTGAAGTAACATATAAATCGGAGCTAAAAAAAAAGAAAGTCGTCATATTTTCATGAATATCAAAGATAGCTATAGGGAATGCTACACAAGGTCACACTTATTTTTTAACCTGTATCCAAAAATGTAATAAAAAGTTTTTTTTTGGCTAGATCTTAGGGTAAGGGATATATATTGGAACTACACACTATTGGGACACTCTGTTTGTATATATATATATATATATATATATATATATATATATATATATATATATATATATATATATATATATATATATATATATATATATATATATATATATATACATATATATATATATATATATATATATATATATATATATATATATATATATATATATACAGGGTTACAACTAATTAATTGCTCACTATTGGCATCTCAGTAACGGTAAGAGATACAGAGTTTGTTAAATTACCAAAAAGTTGCACAAATTTTAGGTGATTTAATATCTGAAAACAAATTTTGACCGCGTGGATTCGTTCCTGAAATATCCTGAAAAAAACTGAAAAACTCAATATTCAAATTTTACAATAAATCCCTTATTATCAAAAATAGGCTCCTAATTTTTGCTACGAGCATAATTTGATATGAGTAATCAACTGACGGCATCATAATTGACGTATTTGCTCTAATTTTTGCGCAGCGATAGTCAACTTTTTAGTGAATTTTCTTAAAAAAAATTCACTCATATATATATATATATATATATATATATATATATATATATATATATATATATATATATATATATATATATATATATATATATATATATATATATATATATATATATATATATATATATATATATGTGTGTGTGTGTGTGTGTGTGTATCACACCGATAACTCAAAAAATAATGGGCCGATTTTGATTAAATTTGGTGAAAAAATTCCTTTTGCAAATGGATTGGATGAGTTCGTTAGCCAGGAAAATCTGCCCAGGTTTTCCCAGAAAATTTTGTGTTTTCTTTCGAAAAAAAAATATATCTTCGGAATTAACAAAGTTTACCAAAATTTAGCTATGTAGGTCATAAGACAAAAAAGTTATAGGCATTTAAAGAAAAATAAATTGGGGTTTTCCTCAAAACGTCAGTGGCGATTTAAAATGTCAAAATTGGTAACATTTAGGCAAATAATACGGGCTATGGAAATAAAATGTCTCAAGAAGGATGTTTTACAAACCCTAAAGTCTTAGTTTCAACCGTCATTGTACTTCATTTTACTAAAATATTTGCACAAAATTTATTTCAAATAGACCCTTCCTCTGATGCTTGGCAGCAGCCTTAGCTATAGAATTTATCGTTTAATGGTATATAATTTTTGTCGAATTTTCGTAAAAAATCAATAAAGCTCAATATATCCGTTATTATATAAGATATGAAAAATTTTTGTATATATTAATTATAGGGTGTCTTGAGCTACATCTTAAAATAATATTTCTACAATCACAGGGTGGCCCATAAGTCGTTGGTGACACAAATTTCCTTTTTTTTAATCAAACACGCCTTATGTTATTCCATTTTTGCATTTTCCATCGAAATATAATGCATGTTTGTAAGAAAAGAAATTCTGGACGCAGCAAGTGCGTTATGGTAGCGAATTTTAATCAAATGTTTCATATTTGAACAGCTCAATTTGATATTAACCTATAAGGGTGACCAAGAAACGTGTTTTTTCGGGAACACTTTAAGTTTACTTTTGGAAATTTTTGTAAATTTTCACACAATAAAGTTATTTTGATGAAACATGGCACATTGTTTTTACTATATAGCTTATACTGGTAAACAAATTTGATGCCAGCTTTCTTAAAAAACACACATATTTGTTATTAAAAACATTTTTATGAAAATTCACTACCATAACGCACTTGCTGCGTCCAGAATTTTTTTTTATCTTATGGTCGCCATATTGGATTTCTAATTTTTCAGATGGCAAAAAAATTCACTTTTCGAATGATATAACACACTTCCAGTAACGACGATTCTGTCTATTAAATAAACCATTTTTGTAAATGTACTCTCATTCGACCACAATATATTAGCTGTGAAAGCAATGTGTATTTGTAACTTCCTAGCAAACCATTGGCAAAACTGCAACGGCCGGTCTTGATCAGGCTCATAAAGTGCTTGCACTATGGTGTATTTATAAGGATGGTATTTGTGTTTTTTCAGAATCTTTGACGATAGCTGCTGGCTTATTTCACACACTCTCAATATGTGTTGTGGACAAGTTGGAATTTATATTGACTTGGGCAAGAGCATTGATGTCGTAAGCACTGGGTTCCACATTGTAGGGAACCCGCTTTCTCATCAAAGTACCAGTTTGATCCATCACTCTTGCTATTCTGGTGAAGATATGCCGACTTGGCTGCACAAGTTCTGGATATTTTTCTTAGTACAACTGGGAAGCATGGGTGGAATTTCTAAAACTTCGGATGTATGGTTCATATATATCTCTTCTCTTTTCCACAGTAAAGTGAACCATTTTGTAAATACAATTTTAGAGAAAATTTAACACAAGTCTTTAAATAAACTGTGTTTGCATAAATCAAGTAGAAGATTTCAAACTGACAGTTCAAATAAATCGTAACATCAAATTACAAAACAATGACACATACCTACTTGATATTTGCGACCATAATCACTTATTTGTACAATGTTTGTGAAGAAAAATATAAAGTGTGTTGTACCATTAGAAAGGTGAATTTTTTTGCCATCTGAAAAATTAAAAATCCAATATGGCGGCCATAAGAGAAAAAAAAGTTGACTATCGCTGCCAAAAACTAGAGTAGGTACTTCAATTCTGATGCCATCAGTTGATTGCTTATATCAAATTATGCTCAAAAAGCAAAAATTAGAATAAACAATTGATACTAAGGGATTTATTGTAAAATTTTGAAAATTTAGTTTTTCAGTTTTTTCAGGATATTTCAGGAACGAATCGACAAATTAAAAATTTGTTTCAGATATTGAATCAACCAAAATTCAAGCAACTTTTTGGTAATTTAACCAACTCTGTATCTCTTACCGTAACTGAGATGCCAGTTGTGAGCAATTAATTAGTTGTAACCCTGTATATATATAAACACGGATCTTCTCATTAGTGAATTTTTTTAAGAAAGTTCACTAATAATTGTCGACAATAAGGAGTGCAAATTATGGCCACACGATAACCTCTGATATGCAATTTTAACAATTTATATAAATTTAGCGTTAACTGCAAAACGACATTTCCGTTCTGTTGGGAGTTTTATATTACTTGCAAGGAAGGATAAAATGGCGTGAACCACAATTCAAAACCAACTCAATAAGTTTACCGAAATGAAATCTTTTCAGGATACCCACACATATATTAAGATATGGTAAAGTAAAGTTAACAAGATTGAAGTGTTGAATAAGTTGCTTCATGCAGTGTAACTTCAGAAAGTGAGTTGCTTTTTAGAACTCCAGTCAGAGAAACTTTCTTTTATGGAAAACATACATTTTTTTCCACTCCGTGGAACTCGGCTTATTATTTCTATTTGAGTAGCAGAATAATGTCGATAAACTTTTATTTCTGTATTTTCAAAACACTAGGGTGGAAATCGTTCGTCTGCTGTAAGTCAAACATAACAATTAATTAGATTGAATCTTATTTTGCAATTCACTTATAAATGTCGGCGAGCAATAAAATATTTGAAGTCTGTGTTAAACAAAAATATAATAATGGAATGGCAATGTTTTATTTTCCTTTCGCTTTTGCTTTTAATTAATTTGACAAAATCAAAAGAAACCTTTATCTCTCATAACAGTAGGGTAGATGAAGATTACCTTATTTTTAGTGAATTTTTGTAAAAAAAATTGACTAATGAGGAGCTCTAGACTTATGAAAAAATTTCTTTTAATGAGCGCGAACTATGCCCTCTAGAACACATATCGCGGGTTAGTTAAATTTTTTATATGTTTGTATATATATATATATATATATATATATATATATATATATATATATATATATATATATATATATATATATATATATATATATATAGGGTGATTCATAAGTGGTGACCAAAAATGAAACTCCATGTTTTTTGAACAATTTTAGAGAGGGTACGTCCTATAAAATTTTTTCCTATAATGCTTCATTAAAAAGATACAGGGTGTTGAATTTCAAAAAATAAAATTTCCCAATTTTTTAAAAAGTAGCACATATATTTTGCTGCAACTTCGCATGTGTAGGCTGCTATGTAAGGCGCGTATTCTACCATAACAATTGAATCAGCTAATCCAGCAGTGGCGCGCGTACCCACATGTCATTGGTTATCCCTTAAGAAACAAACGGGTAAGCCAATGATATATATATTTTTTATTTTTCATTTTTTGCATCTTACTTTCATTCATGAACAAAATGACTCTCTTGATAATTTTCTGTGCGACGCTTATTTTACGAGTAAGCAATGAATTAGGTAAGTGTTTTAAAGCACAGTTCATGATTTTGTACCAGTCGTTGTTTGGTAGAAAATCGCAATGATACACTTTTATCAGGCTTATGTAATTTATTAATTACAATAAATGTTCAAAAATGCCTCCATTGGCCTGAATACACGCACGACATCTTTTTAATATGGAAAATTTAATGTCTTGAGGATTCATTGTTGCTTGAATATGACGAAAAGCATTATTTATAAGTTGTTGTAGCTGCTCTGGTGTATTTATTTGTTCACTGTAGACCAGTCGCTTAAAATCTTTTTAATATGGAAAATTTAATGTCTTGATAATTTTTTGTACGACGATTATCTTTGTTGTATTTTAGTAAGTAGTAGTCTGGTTTGCCAAAGTTGTCATTAAGTGTCACTTGACGTTTAGGTTAACAAGTTATTATTTTGAATAGGTGTAAGTGGTAAACTTTATAAAATTGCAAAATGTTCTACTCTTTTACTTCTTATAATGGAGTACATCTTAGAAGAGTATGCAGATATAATTTTTATCTACGGATATGCTGATGAAAATGCTCTAGCTGCTTGTCGGGAATATTAACGTAGGTTTCCCACTAGCCGTCAACCTACACCAAGGGTTTTTTTCTCGATCGTTTTCAAGACTTCGGCAGTGCGGTATTGGACAACGTCCTGACGCTAGAGCTAATGGTAGAAGACAACATCAACTTGAAGACGAAGAGAGAGTGGCGGATGCAGTGATGGATCAACTTCCTACAGGTACTCGGAGGATGGCCACGCAGTTACAATATTCTCAAAGGTTTGTTTGAAGAACTTTACATCGAG
Organism: Tillus elongatus; assembly: GCA_964006375.1. Taxonomy (NCBI): domain Eukaryota; kingdom Metazoa; phylum Arthropoda; class Insecta; order Coleoptera; family Cleridae; genus Tillus; species Tillus elongatus. The sequence goes on along the minus strand of OZ023262.1, from coordinate 33,096,368 downwards.
AAGCCCTACATCCATATCATCGACAGAATGTTCATTGCCTTCTACCTGGAGATAATGTGCATCGACGAGTCTTTTGTGAATGGATGTTGGAAATGAACAATCAAAATATCTTTTTCCCTAATCTAATCTTCTGGTCTGACTAATCAACATTTACAAGAAATGGTATCTATAATTCTCATAATGAGCATGTCTGGTCATTGGAAAATCCACATGCAACAAGGACTCACACATTTCAACATAGATTTTTTTTAAATTTATGGTGTGGTATTTTTAACGGCTCACTGTTCATGGAAGTCCTGCCAAATGTATAATGTGGTACCAGCATGACGGTGCACCAGCGCATCATAGTCGAAACGTTGTTACATGGCTACATGAACATTATAATGAAAGATGGATTGGAGAACTGGACCAATACATTGGCCCGCAAGATCACCGGACTTAAACCGACTTGACTTCTATATTTGGGGTGATTTTAAGCGACTGGTCTGTAGTGAACAAATAAATACACCAGAGCAGCTACAACAACTAATAAATAATGCTTTTCGTCATATTCAAGCAACAATGAATCCTCAACACATTAAATTTTCCATATTAAAAAGATGTCGTGGGTGTATTCAGGCCAATGGAGGCATTTTTGAACATTTATTGTAATAAATAAATTACTATAAGCCTGATAAAAGTGTATCATTGTGATTTTCTACCAAACAACGACTGGTTAAAAATCATGAAGTGTGCTCTAAAACACTTACCTGATTCATTGCTTACTCGTAAAATAAGCGTCGTACAGAAAATTATCAAGAAAGTCATTTTGTTCACGAATGAAAGTAAGATTCAAAAAAATGAAAAAAAAATATATATCATTGGCTTACCCGTTTTTTTCTTGAGGGATAACCAATGACATGTGGGTACACGCGCCACTGCTGGATTAGCCGATTCAATTGTTATGGTAGAATACGCGCCTTACATAGCAGCCTACACATGCGAAGTTTCAGCAAAATATATGTGCTACTTTTTAAAAAATTGGGAAATTTTATTTTTTGAAATTAAACTTCAACACCGTGTATCTTTTTAATGAAGCATTATAGGAAAAATTTTTATAGGACATACCCTCTCTAAAATTCTTCAAAGAACATGGGGTTTCATTTTTAGTCACCACTTATGAATCACCCTGTATATATATATATATATATATATATATATATATATATATATATATATATATATATATATATATATATATATATATATGTATATATATATATATATATATATATATATATATATATATATATATACATATATATACATATATATATAAGGAGAAAGGTCAAGGGCAAGGCCGCAAGGAGACAACCGCATACACGTGTTTCAAGCTTATTAGCTATCATTAGTAATATAGCCAGATGATGATGGGAACACTCTGGATGAAAAAGCTATACCGAACTGATGATAGCTAATAAGCTTGAAACACGTGTATTCGGTTGTCTCCTTGCGGCCTTGCCCTTAACCTTTCTCCTTGTATAGTATACAGAAATGCTGTGTTAAAAATCCTGATATATATATATATATATATATATATATATATATATATATATATATATATATATATATATATATATATAGTTCATCACTAGCGGCATCACCTACCTTCTGCTAAAGGTTGTTGAATATACTGATAACCCGGCCAAATATAGACCAATAACCTGCCTACCCACAATATATAAATTATTATCATCTCTAACTGCTGTGAAAGTTTACAACCATCTCGAAACAAATAAACTGCTGGATGAGGAACAAAAAGCTGTTGAAAAGGATCGAGGGGTTGTAAAGAACAACTAGTCATAGACGCCACAGTAATGGATCATACAAAGAGAACAAAAGGCTCTTTGCACGCTGAATATATAGACTACCAGAAGGCATTGGACAGTTTTTCTCACTCCTGGCTGTCGGAGATTGTGGAGCTTTACAAGATAGACAATCATATCTGCGGATACTTTAAATATGCAATAGAACAGTGGGAGACACGGGTAGTCATTAACTCACCGGAGGAGCGTTCGGATGCAGGAACCATCAACATGGAAAGAGGGATATTTCAGGGAGACTCGCTTAGCACTCTCTGGTTCTGGTTAGCACATCGCCCATTAACTAAAATGCTCAACCAAAGCAAGGGATATACTTTGCCACATAATAACTGCCAGATCAGTCACCTGTGGTTCATCGATGATTTTACGCTCTATTCACAAACTGAAAATCATCTAAAAGATCTCCTTGCCTCCGTAGATCGGTTCAGCAGTGATATCCAAATAAAGTTTGGATTAGAAAAATGCAAAATTAGCGGCCTGGAGAAGAGCAAGTGGACAAGACATGAGGGATATGAAAGCTATAGGAATCAGGGAGTCATAGAGGGAATGGGGGAGGAAGACCTTTAAGCCAGCGATATAGACCATCTTATGGCAAAACAAACAGATAAAGAAACCTACCTTAAGATAGTTCACTCCATTATCCGTACTAAACGATCGGCAAGAAACATGGAAAAAGCAGTTAACACCTATGCAACATCTGTCATAACATACAGCTTTGGTATCAAAAACTGGACTAAAACCGAACTAAATGAGCTGAACATAAAAAACAAGAAAGGAACTTAGAAGCCACAACGCTGATCATCCAAGATCTTCTATTGAAATATTCCATCTTCCGCGATAGTTCGGAGGCAGGGGAATTCCAGATGTGAGTGTTAGACACCATAAGCAACTGGAATTGGAAAACTGGAAAACCCCATAAATTATTCCTATGAAAAGCCAGAAACCAGCGATCTTCATCTAACTGTTACCAAAGCTAATGGGAGAGGACGCCATTAAGACTAGTCGATAAGACCTTAAGACCTATTGCCCTCTCGCCAAGTCAACGGCCCCCGAACAACAGTTGCGACAGTGGAGAAGTAAGCCACTTCATGGGAAGCACTTGGCTGTGATGGAGGGAGAGACCATCCACACAAAATTGTCTACGTCTTATCTACGCTGGGGTAACCTTAACGTTGAAACTAGAGGCTTGATATCAGCTATATAAGACCAGCTAATTGCAACAAAAGCATATAGAAAACAAGTTCTGGGAGAAAGGCTGGAAAACGTCAAATGTCGCACGTGTGACAAGATGGAGGAGACCGTAGACCACATCGTTGCAAACTGCTGAGTGCTGGCTCCGGGACCCTACTTGGATCGACATAACAGAGTTGGGAAGGTCATACACCTTAAGCTGCGATAGAAATACATGTGCCTTACAAATACTGTTCCATATTACCAATATGATTGGCCAAACATCTGAGAAGATGAAGAAATCCGTCTTTGAGTGAAGATTGTGACCTGTGATCAGCACTGATCAGTAAAATTTGGAGAATCCAATTCATCACAATTCAGTTTTTAGACCCGACGATCGTTTCGCTGACAAAGCGAAACGATCGTCAGATCTAAAAACTTTATTGTGATGAGTTGGGTTCTCCAAATTGTACTTAAATCCGCCTTTATTGGAACAGGAAAATACAAACAGATCGATCAATCCCAAACATCAACCCTGATCTCGCTCTGACGTTCAAAAAAGACAAAAAGACGTTTTTGGTGGACTTTGCGATACCATTGCCTGGTAACACCCAAAAAACATACACGGAGAAAATTAATAAGTATTTACCACTTTGTAATGAGATTCTCCAGATGTGGCATAAGGATACGGTTATGGTAGTCCTCATTGTTGTCACCGTCACATACGAAATACCCAAAAGGCTGAAGAAGAGCCTTGAACGACTGGGCCTAGAATGGGAATTATACTTACCTATTTAGAGATCGGTTACACTGGATGCTTGCAATATCTTCCGGAGGATAATCGGGGACACCCATTAGTATTTTTAACACATACATTCAAGCTGGCCATTTCGTCCTGGACCGATGTGTCATTGCTTTATGCTCACTTCTTTAAAGGAAGTGTGGACAATGAACAAGAATAATAATAAGAATAATAATAACAATAATAATAACAATAATAATAATAACAATAACAATAATTATAATAAAAAAACTCCGCCATCGCTGGTCCCAAGCCCGTGTGAGAAAGGAGGTGGGCTCACAGGTCTGCCTAGCCGGTGAGTGTACTGCTTCCAGCAGTGTGCTCACCGCTACTCGTAACGACGTAGACGGTACAGCTAGCGACGACAGCTGTCGGCTGTGCTATTTACCCTCTTTTTCCTTAACCATATTACCTTACTCCTTCCTTCATCCCTACCTGGGCCACCAATGTAAATTGGTGGCACACCCGTGGAAATGGAGCAAAACCGAAGCCTCGGAAAAACGCCGCTGTCATGGGTTCGCGAGGCCATGTCTGGAGTCGGCGCTGGACATGACAGCATGCAGGACGTCGGTGGTGGGGTGCTGCTGAGGTGGGCCCCTGTCATGCAAGAAATTACAGCTCAAAGCCAACAGCAGGAGAGCCTAGTAAGACCAAGCGCTCCACCTACTGAGGATGCCGCGCCGGAAAATCAGCCAGCGCTCACCCAGATAGGACTACCAAGACACCAAAACGGCGCATGAAATGGACAATGGATATGAATGAAACCATTATGCGCATTTACCACAAAGTAATACAACTCGGACCACAGACGACCATATATAAGCAAAAACTTCACACCGAATTTCTCAGAATGTACCCACACATACAGGTGACTCAACAGAGAGTAGCGGATCGTATCCTGTCATAATTAGGAATGACCTTATTCCACAAACAAGACTGAACACCACCAGACAGGAAGTTGAATATAAAATTACTAGGATAGCGGTTACGCAAAATAACGAGATCCTGTTTGATGGTAGTAATCTGCACCTTGTACATAATGAGCAATAAGAACACATTGAGGATACGCAAAAAAATGAGGAACTCATCGACAAATTGTCCACAGAAATGAGTCATGCAGTCGCGAAGTATGAAGTCCTCTTACTAGACCACCATTACCTAGGCTAAGATTATCTAGAACGCTGGCAATTATATTGAAACTTTTGAGCAGAATAATTTTGCCATCGCATCTTCTAGAGATCAACACATTGGAGCACATGCATACACTGATTTACTGTGCAGCAACTGCAGCAATAAAAACCTTGGGCATTAAGATTTCTGATCGAAGGCCCAATCACAGAGACTCGCGTCACAGAGTGCCCCGTGGGAAAAAAGGTTGATAAGTAGAGTGGAAAAACTTCGAAAAGAAATTGGACAACTGACGCAATACATTGGGGGAGCACAGACAAGAAAAGGGTAGGGGAAATAAGAGCCCAAGTTCTACAACACTCAGCACAAAACCCAGTCAACCACACTGCACAAAAATGTTTCGACACCTTAAAACTAAAGCTTTCTGTATATGCAGAACGGTTGAGGAGATATAAAGCGAGCAACAATAGGAAGTGCGACAATACAATGTTTGAACGCTCTAAAAGGACTTCTAACCGTCAGGTTAATTCAACTAGGAATGCAGACACCGATACTTTTCCAAACGAGGAACAAATTGAAGCGTTCTGGCAAAGTCAACTAGCCACAGCAACCTGCTGCAAAAATTGGCGCCAGCTGGGTTAACAAAGAACACAGAGCTTGTCAGAGCTATGAACAGATGCATTATGATTCGTTTACCACAGATAAAGTCTCCGAGGTTATTAAAGAGCTTCATAATTGGAAGGCACCCGGGCCTGATGACGTCCAAAACTTTTGGGCTGAAGAAATTTGGGTGTAGAGATCATCTATTGGCGGTGTTAATAAATAATGTAATAATTGACCCAAATAAGACGCCATTGTTTTTTACACAAGGAGACACGTATCTTCTGCCAAAGGACCAGCATTGTTCCGTAGACCACGGCAGATATCGACTAATAACTTGTCTTCTGATAAGTTGATCACATCCTGCTTTGAGGAGCGTATATATGCGCACTGCGAACAAAACAACATCATTGCGAGGCAGCAAAAAGGGATGCAAATAAAAGCTAATAGTTGATTCGGTTGTGTGCAATCAAGCTTACAATGAACGAAGAAGAAAAGTCTTTTGATTCAGTTCCACACGAATGGCTCATAAGTGTCCTGAAGAGGTATAAGATCGATACTTACATTCTGAGGTTCCTTGAACACACAATATCTACCTGGAGAACAAAGATTCAGTTAAGAGCAGAAACGGGTGACAACATGGTAACCACGAAACCAATTAGAAGAGGCATATTTCAAGGCGTCTCGCCAAGCCCATTGCGGTTCTGCCTCACATTTAATCCACTATCAAACCGCCTGAACTCCACTAGATATGGCTTCAGTATAAAAGCATCGGCAGTGAGCAAATGAGGCTAAATCGGCTGCTTTATATGGATGATCTTAAGCCGATGGCCTCCACAAAGGACCACCTGGAATAAACCCTTAATATCGTGGAAGGGTTTTCCAGAGATATTGACATGCAGTTTGGGCTCGACAAATGTGGTACCTTATGTGTAGTCAGAGGAAAAATACAACCAGGTGTATATGAAATGCAGAACGGCCAGCAAATTGTCTCGATGGACGTAAAAGGGTGTTACAAATATCTGGGAATACAGCAAGTCAGGAAAATAAACCACTCGGTAATAAAGAACGATCTGACAAATGAGTTTACAAAACGAGTAAAGTAGGTGGTGCGATCACATCTTAACAGCAAGAACCTGACTAAAGCTCTGAATACATATGCATTTTGTGCCTTTAGCTGCTGTGAGGTGGAAGAGGAGTGTTGGATATTGGTAAACGGTTGGATCAGCAAACAGTTGGACCAGCAGATAGTGAACCTGCGTACATATTTCCATCAGCAGGCGCTTAATTCTGAACTACACCGTGCCATATTCGAGGCAGATGATTCAACCGCGCTACAATTAAAAGATACTGAAATGCAAAGTCACCATCGGACTGATCAGGACAAGCAGCAATCTTGGATCCAGAAGCCTTTCCAAGGACGACATCTGAATGAGACCTCCCAGGTACATGTCGACAAACTGGCGTCGAACTACTGGTTGGTGTCCCAACAGATATTGGTAAACAGTTGGATCAGCAAACAGTTGGACCAGCAGATAGTGAACCTGCGTACACATTTCCATCAGCAGGCGCTTAATTATGAACTACACCGTGCCATATGCGAGGCAGATGATTCAACCGCGTTACAATTAAAAGATAGTGAAATGCAAAGTCACCATCGAACTGATCAGGACAAGCAGAAATCTTGGATCCAGAAGCCTTTCCATGGATGACATCTGAATGAGACCTCCCAGGCACATGTCGACAAACTGGCGTCGAACTACTGGTTGGTGTCCCGACAGATGTTTCCAGGGACAGAGGGGTTTTTTGCTGGCCATACAAGATCAAGTCATCCCAACAAGAAACTACCTGAAGTATATAGTCGGAGATAATTCGGTATAAGATGACGGATGTACATTTGGGCGTCAGTCATCAGAGACTATCCAGCAAATCACCCGAGGATCTCAAGCGTTTGTTACAACAGAGTATAAAGAAAAGCACGACGCAGTTGCGAAAATACTTCATCAAGAACTGACTCTGAATCTGGGACTTTTAAGTCTTAGTAGGGTGCCGTACTATAGATACGCTCTTGAGCCTGTTCTATAGAACTCAGGATCAGGTTGTACTGGGATCGAAGCGTGCTCACAGACCAGCGAGTTGCCCACAACAGACCAGATATAATAATAATGGATAAGTCTAGCAACCAAGTGACGCTGATTGATGTAGCCATTCCGAATACTAATAATTTAGAGATAAAGTACAACGAAAAGACCATTAAGTACAGAGACCTCGAATTGCAAGTAAAGGGGCAGTGGATGGCAGATGGTGTACAAGTGAGTCCAGTAGTCATGTCGTCAACCGGTGTGGTTTCTAAGAATCTTTGAGAGAACATTAAGAGATTGAGTCTTGGAGAGCATCTTTCTAAGGTTATGCAGAAGACGGTAATACTTGCAACCGCCTACACTGTGCGGAGATTCCTGGGAAATCAGGATGTGTCGCGTTGTCGTTCAGGGCCTGATGACTTGGAAAGGGCTGAGCTCAGTCGCTTTGGTATCTGAGATACGCAGGATGAGTGGATGTTCCTCTTTGAGGGAGTGTGAAAGCCCTTCAGGCTAAAGTCGATAATAATAATACTAATGCCTTTATTCATAGACCCACTTTACAAGTATAAAGTAAACTATCAAATAGATATTAAATTGACATTTCCCGCTTATATTTTTCTTTAATTCCACTGGTTCAAATCTTCTTTTCCCTTTTCAATTTTAATTACCAATTAGGTATATAATTCGAATTTGATGTATTTTTTAGCAAATTTTTGTATAAAAAGATATTGTAAGGAAAATCTTTGCAAATCCACGTAAAAAAACATTTTCGAATGTTTAAAAAATGTATTAACCAAATTTTCGCGTATTTTTTTTTAATTATCGTATACAGGCTTTTATGTAATTTTTGTGTAGGATTTTTTTTGCAAAAAAATTGCGAATTATTGATAAAAAAATCATTACTAAATTTTCATGTCAACTTTTTTTTCTGTTAAAAATATTTCTGTGAATAATTCCATCTTGCCTGGTGTAGCTTCTGTGTAAATGGCTTGAATAGGTTCGTTGACCAAGAAAGTTAGACGAGTTTATTTTTTGGGAAAATTTTGAATTTATGTTCTGTAAATTTGTGCACTTTTTCAAACAAAAAGTTAGTTTGATGAAATATTGTACATTGATACATTGTACAAATGTTACACTATCTATCTAAATTATTTTTTTTCTTAAAATAAAACATATTTAACATTAGAAACACTTCTAAAATTATCTACCATTACGCACTTGCTGCGTTCAGACTTTGTGTTTTATTTGTTTCACACACATTATACTATAGTTTTCTGATATATATGTTTTAACTACCACATGGCTATTATTATAGGGTAATAAAATAAAATCCATATTGCGTGTGACATTCGAGAAGGTCAACCACATTTTATTACCTACGTTGTGTGAAAGCCATAGATTTGCGTTACAAGCTTTATTACATCAATCTGTCTAGGATGCTCACAAAATCAGAATAAACAATTTGTGTTACATTACTTAACCAAATAAGCTCTTAGCAGAAGACTTCTATCCAATATATGTTCTAAGTGAGTGGTGAACGTGTCGCCACCTAGTTCGGAACCAAGTACTATGTTGTCATGCCCGCTCCAAATAACACAGAGTGTTAAAAATAGAGACAGTATACAACGAACTAACAATTTAGAAAATTGTTAGCCCTGGCCCATTTCTACCCCAATATAGGGACAAAGTATGTAAGACTAGATGCATTCTCGCAACAATCCGGTCTACGGTTCTAATTGTTGCGAGAATGCATCTAGTCTTACAATATATGTTATTATAAACAGAAACTTCAGCAGTTGTATTTCAAAAGTAAGACATAAAAATTTCGGGACGCAGCAAGTGTTAATCATACGGAATATTAGTATAATTAGTACTTTAAACTTACGCAGACCTTGAAGACTTTGAAGAATTATTTCGAAAGTGTTATAATCGATATCTCTCTATTATCAAAAAAATCTTGTGTTCTAACTCCTTTTGTGAAAAATGCCCAAAACTCAATTTTCTATGAAGCTCAAGAACTAAATTTTACTATATCTGTAAATAGTGTAAGTCTCTTTAAAAGAAACATAAATTAAAGTTATACTTAAGCTTTCCAGAAGGCAACTTTTCATTTAGAAAAATAAAGTGGCTGCCAAATGATAAACGTAGCAGTTATTTTTCCTTATTAATCCCCACTATGATTGCGTTTTAGTCAACCTAATCAAACCGGTTTTTTCAATATCAACAATAACAAAATGTTTATTGAAAATTATAATTTCAGACTCAAAGATGACAAACTTATTCAGGCGTTTTAAACAAAAATGAGATCCTGTTCAAAACGTATGAAATCTGTACACTATGGTTTACAACAAAAAAAAAACAAACAAACGCTTCCAATGCGCAATCTGCTAATACGTCAACTAACGTTGCCTACATAATACTTGACACAGGCTTCATGCCCGGTGAAGTATATGAAAACTATACGTAACAATTAATTACAGAATTAGTAGAATTACCATTGAAACACATTCAAGGATTATTTCGATCTTATATCACGTCTTATGTTTAAGTTTAACATAAAAGAAACTATTTAGAATCATTTTTGTACACTTGACTTCAATTCGTTTACATTTCTACTATTATTCTACAGCATAATATATCTATGCTGCGCTAAAACTGTATTTAGGACCATTTATGAAGCTACAAATATAGTGTATTTTAGTAATTGATTGAATCCCCCAGTTAAATAACAATCACTTGGAAAATTTTTAATTTAATGTCGTCTGTCATTATCCATAATTGCGGTCAAGATTTCAGGATTGTTGGTTCGCGTAGTATGTTTTATGCCTGGTATATATTTAGTTTGGTTACCGTTGTTGTATGGTTTATACCTGTTGTATGAATCAATCTACGCGTGGCAGTTAACTACTCTGTCTCTCAGGCATTCGACTTTAACCACTAAGTCGTTTCAACGAATGTGTTTGGGATTTTATTTTTAATTTGGTATTTAGTATCTTTTGAGCTATCTCTCGGACACATACATAGTATATATATATATATATATATATATATATATATATATATATATATATATATATATATATATATATATATATATATATATATATATATATATATATATATATATATATATATATATATATATATTGCAATGATATTATAGGTTCTGTGTAATATATATTATCACTACAATTATCCTTATACAAGAAAAAAAGGTGCCCTTATTAAATTTATCTCAGGGTGGATTCAACTATTAATTAATTAAAAAAAAAACTTGATCTCATAAAAATGTGTTTTTATCGCCAAATAAATAACCAAATAATGCCTCAAACTTTGAATTTAACGGTGTTTATAGTTCCAATATTTAATTACTGTTAAACAGTTTATAATTTATTTTTTTTGTGTTAATCTCTACTTTAAAACCTCTCTCGCACACTAAAATTTTTGTCAATGATACATCAATATATATATAATGCAAAAAAATGTATTCAATGAAACATGTTTAACTCTATTTCTATTCAGAACATAAACCCTTAATCCGTGATCACGTTTCTATAATCTATATAATATATATTTGCTTATATTATAAATACCTTACATACATTCTTCAGCCCTTAAAATAATAATGGTACTCTGTTATACAGAGCTACAGCTTGGCTTGACATCAGCTAACCTCTGACATTTACGCCTATTGCGTCTGCGTTTGCATAGCTCCTAATATTTTCTAGTGTAATTCTTGAATATCGTTAACAAGACTTTTATCCTGTTATTCCACCGAACTGTTGTTCTACTTGTACTTCGCGATCACTCAAAAAAAATCGTTTGTTTATTTTTAGTTACACTGACAAAGTTTTCGACGTTTAGTTATAAAATGTAATCACGCAAAGAAAAAACTGTTTATAAATATTACTTATTATATTCTGGAACCCTTAATCTCACAAAATATTCAGCCTTAAACTGTTCAAGCTCAAATTAACTATTGTGTGAAACTACTTTTATTCTATTTTCTAATGCTGGTCCCATCTAGCATCTTGTTTACACTCCCTAGTATTGACTTTTTATCGCGAACGGACGTTGCTTTCTTCTTTCAAAATCCTCAACTAAATTCTCTTTTTATTTTAAATTTTCTTCTGGTCTGACCGAACTCACTTTGCTCCTTCCAATTTATTTCTAATCTCCCAAAACTTACTTTTTATTTCTATTTCTCAGTTAAATTCACACAAAATTCCCAACATCTATCTAATCTGACACCACCTTTCAAAAATTCTCTCCCTATCAAACTTTTCGTTTCCATGACAGTCCGCCTTCTAAATCATTCTATTTATTATTTTAATTGGATCATAATAGAATTCTTATAACTAACATCTTATGCAATACAAAGAAATTATTGTGTGTAATTAACATCTGAACTCCTAAATCTCTTCTAAACTACTTATTTACACCCTACTGACTAATATCTTAATTATTTATAGACGTATCATTACCTATTTGAGTCCATGTTGTGTTTTCTGAAATGGGCCTTTTATTGTTTACAAAATGTACAAAATTTTGGTAGTGCATAGCGCATACATAATAAGTGAAGATTGGCACCTGTGATGAGCACTGAAAAGTACAATTTGATTCTAATTTTTTTTATTCAGATTTTACGTGGCTATCAAATTTGCAGTTATCAAATTTGCTGCACCATCTCTTTTAGAAAAATTTTTGTATCGATAATACCAATAGTAATAATACTTATTATGTGCGTACATGAGCCTGGATAACACCACAAATTCCCCTAAGAAACAATTTTGGCACTTTGAAATCTAGATTTCAACATGTCAAATTGTTTATTACCAATATGTTTTCATTTTTCTACACTTCGAACTTCATTCTGCTCCCATATTTGGACGTTTTTATATTCCGCTATCTACGACTCTTGTTTTCTATTACTGTTTCACTTCAATATATCTACATATATATTTTCTCGGGTTTTCTTCTTTATGGTGTTCAAATCTTTTTCTTTCTTCAATTTACAACGATATTACCTTATTTTGCTTTATTTTCTCGGAATCGCTATCATCTTGTACATATTATTTTTTTATTTTATATGGCTTCCTTCCTTTAAACTTATCCTACATTCTACTACCTTTTCATTGGTTGATTTATATTCCTACTTCTCTTCATTTTTTTATACATCAATATTCATTATCATCATATTTTTCATTTAGCAATACCTATCTTAGGCTTTCTATTCTCATTTACTGGTTTCGCTACACAAACTGCTAATTCTTTCCCCATTCTCCGCCATATATTAATATTTTGATCATATTTTCTACTTCATTTTCATTATTTCATTATCTTTGCATTTTAGCTTGTTTCATCCTGCCTTTGTCTGTCATCGTTGCTTTTCTTTTCTTCGATTTCCATTTTATGCCTCGAGTTTTCTATATGCTTACATTTTTATTGCATCCATCCATTTTCTTTTATATTGCCTTCCTTTTGCCATTCGGCCTTGATATTCTTAGATTTTAGCCTCTTTCTTTCCTAATTATCCTAAAAATCTTCTAATTCTTAGCATAGCTCCTTGTTCTTACTGCTCTGTTGCTACCTAGCCTTCATTTTTGATTTGCATCTTCTATCCTGCTCTTTTGATTCTTAGCACAGCTCCTTGTTCTTACTGCTCTGTTGCTACCTAGCCTTCATTTTTGATTTGCACCTTCTTTCCTACTCTTTTGGTTCTTAGCACAGCTCCTTGTTCTTACTGCTCTGTTGCTACCTAGCATTTATTTATGATTTATATTTTGCATTATGCTTATTTCTTGTTTCTCCATCTTATCATTTATATCTTGTTTTATATTAATTTCCTGTTTCGCCAACTTCTCATTTATCTCCTGCATTATGCTATTTATATTTGCATTCATACTTTGTTTTTGTTTTTCAATTTTGTCCCCTATACTATTCATACTTTGTTCTTGCTTTTCTATTTTGTCCCCTATACTATTCATACTTTGCATTAATTTTATTAATATTTCGTTGTTACTGTCACGTTGTTGCTCAGGTGCTGACACTCCTCCATTTGTTTCTGCACTCGTATTTACAGTAATTTCTACGTGTTCTTCCATATTCTCTCTTATTTCTTGTTCGTCCACTCTTTCCTCACTCATTTCAACATTTTCTTGTAGTTCATCCTCTCTGTCATCTCCTCTGTCTTGTCTGTCTCTCGATGTAGCTGTCTTTCTAGTTGCTTTTCTGTTAGGCATGTTATTTATATTGGTATTGAAATTGGAAATGGTTCAGATATGTCTTTTGTCAAGGTTTTTATATTATTATTTCTAATTTTTTTATAGGTCCGTGCATGTATTTTCGAAGCCCTCACGTTTGGTCGCCATTTTGCAATGATATTATAGGTTCTGTGTAATATATATTATCACTACATTTATCCTTATACAAGAAAAAAATGTGCCCTTATTGAATTTATCTCAGGGTGGATTCAACTATTCATTAATTTAAAAAAAACTTGATCTCATAAAAATGTGTTTTTATCGCCAAATAAATAACCAAATAATGCCTCAAACTTTGAATTTAACGGTGTTTATAGTTCCAATATTTAATTACTGTTAAACAGTTTATAATTTTTTTTTTTTGTGTTAATCTCTACTTTAAAACCTCTCTCGCACACTAAAATTTTTGTCAATGATACTTCAATATATATATAATGCAAAAAAATGTATTCAATGAAACATGTTTAACTCTATTTCTATTCAGAACATAAACCCTTAATCCGTGATCACGTTTCTATAATCTATATAATATATATTTGCTTATATTATAAATACCTTACATACATTCTTCAGCCCTTAAAATAATAATGGTACTCTGTTATACAGAGCTACAGCTTGGCTTGACATCAGCTAACCTCTGACATTTACGCCTATTGCCTCTGCGTTTGCATAGCTCCTAATATTTTCTAGTGTAATTCTTGAATATCGTTAACAAGACTTTTATCCTGTTATTCCACCGAACTGTTGTTCTACTTGTACTTCGCGATCACTCAAAAAAAATCGTTTGTTTATTTTTAGTTACACTGACAAAGTTTTCGACGTTTAGTTATAAAATGTAATCACGCAAAGAAAAAACTGTTTATAAATATTACTTATTATATTCTGGAACCCTTAATCTCACAAAATATTCAGCCTTAAACTGTTCAAGCTCAAATTAACTATTGTGTGAAACTACTTTTATTCTATTTTCTAATGCTGGTCCCATCTAGCATCTTGTTTACACTCCCTAGTATTGACTTTTTATCGCGAACGGACGTTGCTTTCTTCTTTCAAAATCCTCAACTAAATTCTCTTTTTATTTTAAATTTTCTTCTGGTCTGACCGAACTCACTTTGCTCCTTCCAATTTATTTCTAATCTCCCAAAACTTACTTTTTATTTCTATTTCTCAGTTAAATTCACACAAAATTCCCAACATCTATCTAATCTGACACCACCTTTCAAAAATTCTCTCCCTATCAAACTTTTCGTTTCCATGACAGTCCGCCTTCTAAATCATTCTATTTATTATTTTAATTGGATCATAATAGAATTCTTATAACTAACATCTTATGCAATACAAAGAAATTATTGTGTGTAATTAACATCTGAACTCCTAAATCTCTTCTAAACTACTTATTTACACCCTACTGACTAATATCTTAATTATTTATAGACGTATCATTACCTATTTGAGTCCATGTTGTGTTTTCTGAAATGGGCCTTTTATTGTTTACAAAATGTACAAAATTTTGGTAGTGCATAGCGCATACATAATAAGTGAAGATTGGCACCTGTGATGAGCACTGAAAATTACAATTTGATTCTAATTTTTTTTTATTCAGATTTTACGTGGCTTCAAATTTGCAGTTATCAAATTTTCTGCACCATCTCTTTTAGAAAAATTTTTGTATCGATAATACCAATAGTAATAATACTTATTATGTGCGTACGTGAGCCTGGATAACACCACAATATATATATATATATATATATATATATATATATATATATATATATATATATATATATATATATATATATATATATATATAAATATAGATGTCCCAATTTATAATAGCAATAGAACCATTCTAGGTCAAAAAGTTCATATAAACATACCCTCTAGTTGGCTTCCGAACAGAGATACAGGGTGTTGAAATTTAATATTTTTGAAAAATCTTTTACAAAAACGTTGTAACGGAGTAATATATTTGCATGCAATTCCGTTCACATTCTATGTAGACTGAGATTGTTATTGGGTGGTATTCTTGCTTCAAATGATATACAGGGTCTTACTTTTCCGGGTTCCGTAGGCTATTTGAAATAATAGAACTTCTTTCATGTACACCACTGACCTTTTATAATACCTCTTTTTTAAAGAACAATCTCTTAGAAACATTTTTGTTTTCTTGCAGTTTTATGCTACCTGAGCAGTTGTCGAAATATTACTAGTTTTTTGCAGCAGTTATGTTTTTTAACTTCAACACCCCGTATCTCCATTAGGAAGCTAAAGAGGTTATGTTCTTATGACCTTTGTTCCTCAGAATGATCTGTTCTATAGATTTCTATAGTCCTGTTACTACTTCCTAAGGAAAATACAGGGTGTTGAAATTTTTTGTAACTTTTTTCTAAAATTTCAACACCCTTTATTTCCCTTAGGAACTAGTAGTAGGACTTGACCAATCAATAGAGGGAGAATTACATTTTTCTTCACAACCTCCTTGACATGGGTGTCAAATAAAAGGGCCCGACGAGTAAACTGCGATTAGCTTTGTGACGCTAGGCAATACAAAATCCCTAAAATACATAAATCGCATGAGAACTTACACAGCTGCTCCATAATAATTTATATCTATATATGCCACATTCTCTTTTATTGGACTGGACTCACACATTACACTATAAAGTATGGAGTCTACCTGACTCCATGACAGGATATATTTACAATTTGGATTTGTCTACCAGAAAACATGATGATAACAAAACCACATAGCCGCTTGGTAAACGGATTGTGCTAAAAATCATGTCTTAAATGAAGAGGAACCACTGTCTTGTGTTTGATATTTTTTTCACGACACATTGTCTTATCAAACATTTGAAACAAAAATGGCTTTTTTTATAGGAACTGTAAGGTCAAATGGGGAGGGAGTGCCTGAAACGATGAAAGAGAAACATTATCTGCCAAGAGGAGGGTAAATGTTTAAAACTAAAGAAAATATATCAGCATTAGAGTTGATGGACAATAACCAAGTACACTTTCTCTGATCCTGTTGCTCCTGGACAGAGATATTACCTGTATTGAGGAAAAAACAAACAAGGGCAGCAAGCAGCTGTGTACTGCCCTTGATTAGTTGCTGAATACAATAGGATATTGGGTGGCGTTATTCATTTTGATTAATTACGAGAGCGGTATGAAGTTAGGAGAAGAAGCACGAAGTGGTTGTATTGCATTTTTTTATTGTTTTTTTTTTTTTTTGGAAACGGCCATCATAAACGCTTATATTCTGGTGACGAGTGCTAAAAAACCACAAAGAAGATCACCTTCAATTTTCACGGAATTTAGCTTGACAGCATATTGCCGGATTTTCACCAATAAAACCAAGGAATAAGGCAGTTGGTTTCTAGGTCAGTAAAATAGTAATTCCGGGCGAAATTAGGCTGAATGCCGCTGTAAATCATATTCCTAAAAAGTACAAGACATAGGAGAAGCAGGTTATGCAGTGCATCAGCGTGAGAAAAAATCACCAAGATAATCGACTTTCATTGACAGGTCCACTGTTTGAAGAATTTCCAGCGGAGATGATACAATACATAATAAAAGTCTGGACGCAGCAAGTGCGTATGGTAGTAAATTTTCACAAAAATATTTTTAATAACTACATAATAGGTCTTTTCTTTAATCAAAATAAGTGTCAGTGGGAGACATTAAAGTGGTCTATAGGAACGAAGCCTAAAAGCGCGTATTTTGTGGTATATCGTTGCCATAGAGACCCTTTGTTGTGAAACTCCCAACCAAGCATTTCCAACCGCCCGCATTGTGGGAACTTTGTCTTGTAAGTCGGTAATCCTCAAATGACAATCTTCCGTGCTGAAGTGGTTCGACGTCGTCCGGATCCATGATGGCGGTTATGGATTCATGTTTCGGATCACCTGGACCAACAATGCTGACACACTGCGTCATATGCGTTTGGAAATTTGCCTGGTTGAAAAACTGACTTTCTGCATACCAACAAGGCGCCCGCTTTCGAATTTCTATAAATGATTGTAATTGTTTAATAAAGAGATACAAGGTATAATGAGTTAATCACTCAATAAACTGAGTACAAATCGCTACAGAATGTTGCTTTAAACTGAAGGAAACGCAAATTTAAAGAGATTATTTTTTGATAAAAGAAAATTAAGAAAGTGTACATGTGTTTAACTTTTTGTTCATACTGTTATCATTTGTTAACAGAGACAAACATAGTAATATAGAAAATTTTATTGTAGTTCGTCGACTCCTACGGGGTGTTCTAATGTTTTAGAAAGTCCGTATGTATACATAGATTCCTATGAGTCTAACTCAATTGCCTGACACTTTTGATTAACTTGAGATTTTCCTTCCTATATGTTCACAAGTCTACATATTGCTCAACATATCATCCCAAATATGTTGAGCATTACATGATTTATTAATAGTGCAATATATCAGTTACTCTAAACGCTCTTTAAATCTAGTTTTAATAAGTCTTATACATTTCCCAACAAATGCACCTTTTTTACAACCTACTTCATAGATTTTCGATTTCCCCGTAAATTATTTCCCTTCTTTGGGTTCTGTTTAATTTTACTGTGGGCTTAAAAAATCGTTTGTGATGAATTGGGTAACCCAAATTATACGTATATTTTAATCATGTTTTCTTTCTGATTATAAGTGCTAGTAATAGTCAACACCTGCTTGTTGTTCTATTGACCGTGGAACCATCGATATAATAATCAGCGTTCTTTGTTGCTGCACACAATTATTAAAAGTTTGACCACATTTATTTCCTATTTTTTAGTCAATTTTCATTAAGAGACTATTTCTTGAAATGTGCGCGAATTAGGGGCTCCTATAGAACCCATATCCAAGGTGCGTTTGATTTTTATATGTTTATACAGACCTATAACTAAAATAAAGTATATTGACAAATTTGTGGTAAATAAAACAAATATTTGTAGGTTTAAACGTGAACTGTCAAAAATTCAGTGGACAAGCCTGCTGGAGGAAAATGCCAAAAAATCATTTGACAATATACACGACACAATTGAGCAGTGCTTCATGATTTGCTTTCCAAAGAAAAAAGTACCACTTGGCGACAAGAAAACTTTACTTACATCTCCAGAATTAGAAGAAGTCAAGAGGCTGGTGGAATCAGCTCAAGTAATTCATAGGGTAATTAGAACTGAGAAATCAAGCCAATTCTTGACCACACTTAAGAAGCAAATGAGAGGAACATACACAAGTGAAGGCAAAAGAAGGAATAATGAATGTCTTGCTGCCGCAGACAATAAAGTTAAAACTGTATAAACGATCATCAACAAAGAGAGAGGTAAACGTTTTTCAAACTTGGAAACTGCTCTTAATGCAAATCAACTTAATAATCATTTTAAAAGTGTCGTTATAAATGTGTCGGGTAGCCTGGATCACTAGTAAATGAGGCTATAGGTATGCTACATAACAAAAAGAATAGATATCTGCACACCATGTTTTTGTACCCAAGAAGCAATGAAGAACTGACTACATTGTAATTTTTTAGTGAATTTTCTTAAAAAATTCACTAATGAGGAAATCTCGACATTTGAATTTTGAAAAAATTTCTTCAAATGAGCGCTAATTAGGCCCCCCAGAACACATATCCGGGGTCAGTTTGAATTTTTATATGTTTATATATATATATATATATATATATATATATTTGTATATATATATATATATATATATATATATATATATATATATATATATATATATATATATATATATATATATATATATGTATATATATATATATATATATATATATATATATATATATATATATATATATATTTATATATATATATATGTATCACACCGATAACTCAAAAAATAATGAGCCGATTTTGATTAAATTTGGTGAATAAATTCCTTTTGCAAATGGCTTGGATAAGTTCGTTAGCCAGGAAAATCTGCCCAGGTTTTCCCGGAAAATTTTGTGTTTTCTTTCGAAAAAAATTTATATCTCCCGAATTAACAAAGTAAGGGCAACCAAATTTGGTACGCGGGTTTATGTCCTTATATGTAAGTTACCTACCAAAATTTAGCTCTGTATGTCAAAAGACAAAAAAGTTATAGGCATTTAAAGAAAAATAAATTGGGGTTTTCCTCAAAACGTCAAAGTTGCGACTTAAAACGTCAAAATCGGCAACATTTTGGCAAATAACTTGAAACTAATACGGGCTATGGAAATCAAATGTCTCAAGAAGGATGTTTTACAAACACTGAAGTCTTAGTTTCAACCGTCATTGTCCTTCATTTTACTACAATGTTTCCAGAAAATTCATTTGAAATAGACGCTTTCCCTGATGCTTGGCAGTAGCCTTAGCTATAGAGTTTATCGTTTAATGGTATATAATTTTTGTCGAATTTTCGTAAAAAATCAATAAAGCTCAATATATCCGTTATTATACAAGATTTGAAAAAAATTTGTATATATTAATTATAGGGTGTCTTGAGCTACATCTTAAAAAAATATTTCTACAATCACAGGATGGCCCATAAGTCATTGGTGATACAAATTTTCTTTTTTTTTTAATCAAACACGCCTTATGTTATTGCATTTTCCATCGAAATATAATGCATGTTTGTAAGAAAAGAAATTCTGGATGCAGCAAGTGCGTTATGGTAGCGAACTTTGATCAAATGCTTCATATTTGAATAGCCCAATTTGCTATTAACCTATGAGGTTGACCAAGAAACGAGTTTTTCCGGGAACACTTTAAGTCTACTTTTGGAAATCTTGGTACATTTTCACACAATAAAGTTATTTTTATGAAACATGGCACATTGCTTTTACAATATAGGTTATACTGGTAACCAAAATTGATGCCTGCTTTCTTAAAAAGAAAACACACATATTTGCAATAAAAACATTTTTATGAAAATTCACTACCATAACGCACTTGCTGTGTCCAGAGTTTTTTTAAATAAGCCCTCATCTGATATATATATATATATATATATATATATATATATATATATATATATATATATATATATATATATATATATATATATATATATATATATATATATATATATGGAATTACAGTTCCATTGTTAAAGACAGTATATCCTATCATAGTAAGCTGTTTGTGTGAGGTGCTTAAAACTACCGGCCTCTCGCTACTTCCGATTCTATCAAAGATATTTGAAAAGCTCCTTAAGAGAAAGTTGCTGGCATTCATTGAAAAATACAATATATTAGATCCGCACCAGCATGGCTTTAGACCCAAATGTTCAACAGATACATCCTTGACTGAAATTGTTATGACTATTGCCGAGGGACTCGATGAGAAAACTCATGTCGAAGTCGTACCTTGTGATCTGAGTAAGACCTTTGATACAGTTTCAAAGTGTATTTTCTTGGGGAAGCTGGAACAGCATGGAGTCAGAGGTACAGCCCTCTCTCTCTCTCTGGGTCTTACCTGGAGGATAGGAGGCAGGTTGTATATTGGGATAAACAGCTCTCCGATGAGATGACGGTAGAGCGTGGAGTTCTGCAGGGTTCCATTCTGGGCCCCCTACTCTTTATCATCTATATGAATGATCTGCCGCCAAACATTGCATCGGATGCGATCGGTCTTTATGCCGATGATACCAGGTTTTTTAACAGAGCAACAACAACGATTGATATGCGTCTCCATACTGCGACCTGCTTTGACCAAGTAGATAAGTAGTTTAGAGTAA
This sequence comes from Tillus elongatus, assembly GCA_964006375.1. Taxonomy (NCBI): domain Eukaryota; kingdom Metazoa; phylum Arthropoda; class Insecta; order Coleoptera; family Cleridae; genus Tillus; species Tillus elongatus. Next base: position 33,074,731 of record OZ023262.1, on the reverse strand, counting down.
ACTCTCTAAAACTAAACCTAAATAAGACACAACGACTGGTGCTGGATGCGGGACACAGCAGCGTGGCGAGGCTAAAGCTTTTTGGTGTAATTCTGGAGGATGGCCTTGCCTGGTCTGCTCATGTCTCGTCCTTGCTTGGAATGTTTTCTAAGGCTACTTTTACAATGCGGCGAGTGAAAGTTGTGGTAGGCCGGGAGGCCTACAAGATGGCATATTTTCCAACGTTCCCTCTATCGCTGGTTATGGTGTGTTTTTGTGGTGATGCAGTCCAGGGTTGCATCAAGTGCTCCAGGCAGAAATAAGCCCTGCGTGTCTCGTTCGGCGTGTCTTGGAAGACTAGCTGCCGTGTGTTGTTCGAGCACGAGCGTATACTTACCGTAGTATCGGTGTTCATTTTTGCCTGCTTAAAATATGTGCATCAAAATACAGACTTATTCCTGGCCAATGAACAATTATATAACTATGATACCAGAAAGAAAGATAACTTTGGCACACCACATCACTGACTGGCTAGACGCAATTGGGTGCAAACTATCTGCGTTTGAAGCTGTATAACAGAGGTTAAAAACATCTGCTGCGGAGGATCCTGTATTCAGTGGAGTATTTTGGAACTGGTTGGTGACAGGTATAAAAGCAGCACCTTATGGACCTTCAGTGTATTTTGTGTTGTTTAGTTGTCTATATATTTGTACATAGATTGATCCTTTTGTTGTTTGTTTCTATTATTTCTTTACAACTATTGTATTTTATCTATTTGACCATCTGTGTTTATGTGTATACATATTATTGACGTGACACGCCATGTAATTTCTTGATGGCAAATAAATATTATTATTATATTATCATTATATATATATATATATATATATATATATATATATATATATATATATATATATATATATCTGAGTGATAACTCAAAAAATAACTGATTTGAAAGAAACTTGGCACACGCCTTTATTTCGATACAATTGTGGACGAGTTCCTCATTCAGCTCCTATTTTTCGAAAAAAATATCCAAACTTTTATTTGAATACGCTATATTTCTGAAAGTATTAAAGTAACTAGAATGTGACCTTAGATGTAGCAATAAAGTGAATAAACCTCTGTTGTAAATTTTAAGTAATTTGATTTACAAAATTTCTAGTTTTTCTCAAATTAAAAATAAAATCTGAAAGACATGGATTGAAACAACTTAAATGGTTAAAGTATGATGCCAGACAAAGATAGAGTAGATTGATGCATATACCACAGGCATACATCATAATGCAAAAATAACGTTCATACCCATACTGTGGCGATCTTACCCTAATAGCCGCATTCGGGTATATTCGGATTAGCGGATTTCTAGGGGAAAATAAGAAAGTTTTATATCAGCTGAAGCAGAAACTAAATGAGATAGTGTCTTTTGTTTATTGTGGTTTGACAGTTGTTTTGTGGTTAAGTAAATGATTGTATATTGCTTTTAAAATTGCAGACTAAAGAATAAGAACATGTTAGGTTTCTTCTTCCGGGCTCGCAAATACTTTTCACCAGCTAATCTCTATACCTTATATACTTCACAAATAAGGCCAAACCTCGAATACTGCTCCCACATCTGGGGTGTTGCTACCGCTTCTACACTCACTAGCCTGGACTCCATTCAGAAGAGAGCTATACCTCTCATCGGTCCTTACCTTCACCCAAAGGCTTCCAACCCTTGCCCACCGACGTGCCGTTGGTGACATCTCTCTCTCTCTCTCTCTTTTATAGATATCTGCACGGGCACCGCTCAAAGTTGTGGAATTCCTTGCCGGCACATGTTTTGCTTCTCGTCCGAACCTCCAAACCTTCAAGTCCAGAATTAACAAGTTGCCTCTTTCCTCCTTGTCGACACCCACGGTACGATAGTATTTAGGCTGTAAGCCCTCGTGGTGTGTTGTTGAAATATAAAAAAATGTTTTGTTTATTTATGACGCTTTGACAGTTCTGTTTTGAGGTTAAGTAATAAATGATTGTCACTGAAATAGATATAACAACTTGTGCCTATATTATGCTTTTGAAATTGCAAACTAAAGAATATTAACATATTTTGTTTGTTTATAATGGTTTGACAGTTCTGTTTTGAGGTTAAACAGTAAATGATTGTATGTAAATCTAAGAATAAGAATACTAACGTTAGTATTTGTTGATTAATTGTTCAAGTAGGTATTAGCATATTATAGTTATTTGAATAATGAATTGGCTTCTTAGGTATGAATTTAGTTTCCAGAAGGAAAAGCTTATCAGAAGATAAGCTTTTGTAACTTTAATGAAATTTGTAATACAAGTTTATTTTAAAGAGAGTTACAGTACCCAGATTTACCAAATTTTAAGCTTTTAGCGTCATAGAAAATTGAGTGTTGGGCATTCAAACTTTTTTTCTTAAAAGGAGCTAGAACATAAGACTTGAATATTTTTCATGACAATAGAGAGAGAGAAATTCTTCAAATGAGCTTGTATTAGGACTTCTAAAACCTATCATCAAGGTCTGTTTAAATTAAAAGTATTACTTTTAAGAATATTCGGTACTAATTGTGTAAAATTATTATGAAAATTTATTACTATAACGCACTTGCCACGTTCAGATATTGTTTAGACACTAGCGTTTGCTTTATTACAAAACTTTAATCGACCACAATTAAAGCAGAAATAATTTGTAAAACCATTAAGGCACATTTATTAGACTTAAATTGCGATTGCATTAGGTTCTTTTGTTATTTTTAGACTAGAATATAAAAGCGTGGAGCTATTTTTGTATGTTTCATAACCAAATAATAGTAATATTTCATTTATAGACCCACCTTATAGCTTCCATAAAATAAAATACGAACAAATACGTGAATGTAAAAATTTCAAAATATTTATCAGGTCTGTACATAGAACGCGGACGATGTAGCAAACGACAGTTGTTTAGGACGTAGTCGGAAGCATTATAAAAAATAAATGGCCATTATGGCATCCTGAATAGTTGATTCGCCGAGAGAGATGTGTAACAAAGAGTCGGGAGAAATTGTGACGCTTATGGGCCGCCCGCCTGCTAGCTTCCACATGTGATGTTGCAACATGAAAGGGGGATTCACATTATTATTCTGAAAAGATGCGTAATAAGATTACAAAAATTTAACGACCATAGAGAAAGGGATTCCGGCGTATCAACAAAAATGTTTGTTATGGCCTGCATGTCTCACAGCTTTTTAAAAAAGGTATTCTGCTTTAATCTTTTGTCTGTAGAATGTTAGAACGACGGTTTGTCGAAGAGTTAGTTTCGAAATTGTTAAAATATGATGGTTCACATTTATTAAGAAAACAAGGTTATTCTAAAATTGGGGGTACACGGGTGACCCGCGAGTTATATTCTACCTACTTATATGGATAAGAAGACAATGAACTAAAGACACAAGTAGCCGTCAGAAATCTAAAATACAGTGTAACTTATACTTCCTGTACATAACCTAGAGACATGTATCCCAGACGTTTTACAAGGCGCTTGCTTAAAGCTCTCCGTGCACATTAGTGTGATATACTTGGTTCTCAGGTTGAACTGCTTTCAGAATGTATCAAAACTCGACGTTTGAGCTCCTACTTTAGAGCCATTTTCAAGAGGTTTAGGAAATATAAAACGGAATGAACTCTAAAGCATCAACCTGCCTTGTTCTTAGAGCAATGGATAAAAATAGGTTGGGTTCTTGTGGTTCAATTACAGGGCATCAATCTGCCTACTCCCCAAATGTCGCCGGTTATCGTCTTTAAAATGTCGCCGGTTATCGTCTTTAAGGTCTTAGTGTATTCAACCCTAGACCTTTCATAAGCGTGGTTTTGACGATGGTAGTTAAGTGTGAGAGTTACTACCATGACAGTGACTCTCATGTAAACCGGTTGATAGTCACTCTCGCGCTATCACGATAGAACTATCACACTATCAAGTTTGATGAGATAGTTGAGAGTAGCTATCGTGAGTGCAACACAACTCTCACCGGGAAAACGTGCGGTGATAGTAAATAAAATTCTCAAACTGCCCAAGATTGCAATATTGTATATTATAAGACCGTGCATGTGTATGATTTTAAAAAATGGACCAATTTGACATTTTTAATTTTGTTAGTTTCGTGGAAGGATATAAACGTTTTCTTTGCCTGTGGCAAAAGAGTTGCCCAGATTATAAGAACCGCGTAAAGCGAGAGGCAGCTGAAGAACAGTTGCTGCCTTTTTCTGGAATGAAATTTATAAAGGAGACTCGGCACACAATCAGGAAAAAGCTAAAGTTTGAAGGTCTATGGGCATGGACACTGGAAAGAAGGACGTATATAAAACAATGTTAGTTTGGTTTGGATATGCAGATCATTTTTTTAAACAAAATTATGAGGACGAAGATGAATCCGTAACAAACTTGGTAGGTATATATATTATGCTTATTGTAAAACTTTTTTTTCCCATTAATACAAACTAATAAATTATAATAGTCCAAAGAATACATAACTTACTTCCTCTGCTAAAGTTTGGTGTCATGTGGTTCCCAGTCTAAATTATTATTTAATCAATCTGTACTGCCAATCAAGTGCCTCTCATTCATAAAGTAGTTAGCAAAATGTTTTCTGCGTTGTCGAGCCTCTGGTAAATAATTTCGATGCAAAACTCCTCTTACACCAATCAGTTCCTTTGGTCTACGACCCTACCGCCAATATCCAGGAAATATTCCTCCTGCTTCATGATCGTTAATATCAGTTGTTATCGTAAGATCATTTCCATTTTTTCGAACCCAAGCATGCAAAACACGTGAGCTTTAATTAATTTGATTACTGCGTGAAGCGCAAGTGATATTGGGGATTTGAATACACGAAAACGGGATGACAGAATTCCAAGTCCATTCTCTAATACTCGTCTTGCTCGAGAATGTCTATAGTTATCAATATCAATATCAATATCAATATCAATATCAATATCAATATCAATATCAATATCAATATCAATATCAATATCAATATCAATATCAATATCAATATCAATATCAATATCAATATCAATATCAATATCAATATCAATATCAATATCAATATCAATATCAATATCAATATCAATATCAATATCAATATCAATATCAATATCAATATCAATATCAATATCAATATCAATATCAATATCAATATCAATATCAATATCAATATCAATATCAATATCAATATCAATATCAATATCAATATCAATATCAATATCAATATCAATATCAATATCAATATCAATGTCAATGTCAATATCAATGTCGATGTCAATGTCGATGTCGATCTCAATGTCAATGCCAATGCCAATGTCAATGTCAATGTCAATGTCAATGTCAATGTCAATGTCAATGTCAATGTCAATGTCAATGTCAATGTCAATGTCAATGTCAATGTCAATGTCAATGTCAATGTCAATGTCAATGTCAATGTCAATGTCAATGTCAATGTCAATGTCAATGTCAATGTCAATGTCAATGTCAATGTCAATGTCAATGTCAATGTCAATGTCAATGTCAATGTCAATGTCAATGTCAATGTCAATGTCAATGTCAATGTCAATGTCAATGTCAATGTCAATGTCAATGTCAATGTCAATGTCAATGTCAATGTCAATGTCAATGTCAATGTCAATGTCAATGTCAATGTCAAATTAAATGTCAATGTTGATGTCATTGTCATTTTCGTTGTAGTTGTCAATACCAATACCAATACCAATACCAATACCAATACCAATACCAATACCAATACCAATACCAATACCAATACCAATACCAATACCAATACCAATACCAATACCAATACCAATACCAATACCAATACCAATACCAATACCAATACCAATACCAATACCAATACCGATACCGATACCGATACCAATACCAATACCAATACCAATACCAATACCAATACCAATACCAATACCAATACCAATACCAATACCAATACCAATGCCAATACCAATACCAAACACCAACACCAACACCAATACCAATACCAATACCAATATGTCTCCTGTAATAGAATTTGTAACATTAAACATGGTACAATGATTTAGAACAAACACCTCCAACAAATTATGGCAACCTTATCGCCTTTTTAGGGACAGAAACGGTCTGTTATCCAGATGGTGATAACCATTCATGTTTTAAACGAGATGTGAAAAATAAACCTTGAAGGACAAAACAACAAAAGCTCAATTTCGTACTAAAAAGTCAAATTGTTATTAGGGCCTGCTTCGCTGTTGGTTTTCGTTGGTGAAAGATGTAGCCAGCGCGTAAGCTAACTGAAGCAAATGGCCCTTACGAATTCTGGATGTTCTAGGATGTTCACAGATGACAGATGAGGCTTTTAAAATATCTACGTGATGTATGTGAATATTTAATAAGTCAAAGAAAATAAATTTAACTATTGTTTCAAAAAAGTTCTAATAACATAATCAGTTGATGTCTGTCGATATTTTCGTCATATAGGGACTGCTTTTATACTATTATTGTTTAGTTATTTTATTGTTGTAACTGTTATCATAGTTATTATAGGCTAGTTCTATTTTTATGTTAAATATTCACATACATCACGTAGACATTTTGAAAGCCTCATCTGTCATCTGTGTTTCATTTTTATTTTCAATTTGATAAATTTTTTGATCAAAACATCATATAATAACATGACAACAGATCTTTATTTGTAGTTGTCATGATTTCGTACTAATTCAATTTTAATCTATCTGAGAATGCTGTCAAGCAGCGAAACTATAGTCACAGAAACTTAGAAGAACATTCTAGAACATCCAGAATTCATAAGGGCCACTTGCTCCAGTTAGCTTACGCGCTGGCTATGTCCTTCACCAACAAAACCCAACAGAGAAGCCAAGGAAGTAGTCTCCAAGTCTGTATGTAGTATGAACAAGCTTCACCAAGTAAGGGCAACAACAATCAATGAATTAGAATATTCTGTATTAAGGTATCAAAATAAAACAATAGATATGAAGTTTTGCACACAAAAAAACGAGTAGGTAATATATTTGAAAATTTGTGGTTACATTTGTCTTATTGACGAGTAGTATCATATCTAACTAAAAACTGACAGATTAAATGACCCAATAGTTTCTGGAATATTGTGAAATGCATGCTCTTCTTCCTTATACTATATGACCTTTTTACCACAAATTTTAGTTACAATTTCTTCCAGTTTTTATTAATAATTTTTAAACTAGAAACTTCTAATGGGACCCTATTTTTTATTGAAGTTCGCTACCAAAACCCATTTGCTGAATCCAGGCCTTTTTAACCCTTTAAGGGTCTCTGGTAAGTATTTTTACCACTTACATTTCCGAGCTTAATATCTTATGGAATTTCAAGTACTGTTCATAGTTTAGTAGAATACGTTGATTCTAACTGCTAACGGTAAATACTCTTACCATATTTCATATTTGCCGCCCAGGGTCTTATGTGAAAGAGGAAGTGGTAAAATTATTCACCAGTAATGCACCGGCAGGTTGAACATTGTGCTGTGCAGTTTTTTTGTGATATAGTTAAAGTTTGAGTGCCTTTTTCTTTCTCGAGGTATGTATTTGATAACAATAATAATTATTTTTGTTATGTTCATTGAATTTGCATTTATAAACCTGTAATTTCATTTAGAATCGCATAAATGAAAAACGAGGTTATGTTTTGTGGAAAACATGTTGTTTTGAAAAGTTTCTTTATCGGATTATATGCGGTTCTATGGTTTCAAAATAATTGTTTCGTAAAGTCATTATCCCAGATAATGAGTTTGTGGAATTAGAATTGTGCGGATCTTTCTCGATAAGATGTTTTTTTTAAATTTTCAAGCAATAAATAAGTGGTAAATTATTGTACCATTAACCCCTAGCCAAACAAAATCATTGGAATTTTTATTTTTCAAAATCCAATGAATGTATAACAATGAAAACGTTAGACACGATACCCATTAATATTGCCATAATATTAGATACCTTTTCATGGTAATTCAAAGTGCTTCGTCGAAATAACAGATGACAAGGGTAAACCTGGTAAGATATATTACCAATAACCTGCATTGAGGATGGCATAAACCATGAATGTATATTTTATCGTTAGTCGTTTTGCGCCATCAGATATCAATGAAGAATGCTTCATTGCTGATTTTATTTTCAGATACAATGGAAAATAAGCAGATCTTCAATCTCAACAAGCCTGAGGATGTTGAGTACTTGATAGAGTTTGTAACAGATGATATGGCTGAGGATTCCGAAGAGGAGGGGGACATGGATGCAGATGATGCGCTACCAACGAATATACAGCCACCAGCAAAGAAACCTCGGCGAAGCGTCCGATTCGCTTCAACTCATCACGACGATGAAGAAGAAGAGAGCATCTCCAAACTCTCCCCGCGAATATGGCAGGAGTCAGCAGATATTTCCCTGGTACCTGAATCCGATGAAACTAGTGAAGCCCAGTCAACACATCGTTCTGATATGGATGAGAGTTTCACATGGGAGAGATCATCTCACAAGCCGGATAAGTATGCAAATGCGACTTTCAAAGGGAACTTTGGCATTACAGGACGAGCTCATTTGAATTTAGACAACCCGAAACAAATTGTCTTGTCTATTCTTACAGTACCATTTCTGAATTACATTGTCGCCGAATCTAATCTTTATGCAGCGCAAAATAACGTGGATTTGGGATTATCATTAACAGAATTTTTAGCATTTATCGGTATCCTAGTAATCATGGGATTTCATGACCTACCAAGCATAAAAATGTACTGGAGTAACGACCAAAATTTCAAGGTAGAAAGAATTCAGCAAGTTATGCCTCTCAAAAGGTTTTTGAAGATATTGAGATATATTCATCTCAATAACAATGAATGTATGCCTAAGAAAAGGGAACAGGATTATGATAGGCTCTATAAAATAAGGCCATTCTTTGACCTCCTAGATAAGAGGTTCAAACTGTTATTTCATCCTTCACGATATTTATCCATCGATGAATCAATGGTGAAATTCAAGGGTCGGAGTAGCACGAAACAATACATGCCGATGAAGCCGATCAAAAGAGGCTTCAAAATTTGGGTAGTTACTTGCGCAGTGACAGGGTATTGTCTTGGAATGTCGATGTATGAAGGTGCTAGTCAGAGTGAGAATTCAAATTTATCCTTAGGAGGACGAGTGATTTTAAAATTATGTAAAGTATTTGAAGGACTTGGGTATTGCCTATACTTTGACAATTTCTTTTCGTCCATTGTCATGGTGAACAGGTTGCTCCTGAAAAATATGTTTGTCTGTGCGACAATAAGACAAACCAGGAAATTCTTTCCAAAAGATATTCTCAAGAAGAACAGCAGAATGAAGATTGGTGAATCAGACGGAGTTTGTTCAGGAGATATAGGAGTTTCTAAATGGAAAGACAGGGGCAAAAAATCAGTCACTGTTGTAACATCAATGCACGATCCCTTGGAAACAACTCAGGTCCTGAGAACCCAGAAGGATGGTTCAAGAAAGCTTGTGAAATGTCCTCAATCAATTGCAGATTACAATATGTATATGGGTGGGGTTGATCATTTTGATCAACTCCACTCATCATACAACATAGGTTGGAAAAGTCGTCGATGGTGGATGAAACTATTCTACTATTGCATGGACGCAGCTATAGTAAATAGCTATATATTATATAAGACCACAGCAAAAGAATGCAACTCATTGGAAAAACCCCTTACACATTTAGAGTTCAGATCAAAACTTGCCTCTAAGCTGGTAGGAAATTACTGTGGTCGAACCAAAAGAGGCCCAGTCTCTCAAATGGGTAGAGGGAGAAAACGCAATAACCCTGATGGAAGATCGACTGTTCTGAACACAACAAGACTTTGTAATGTCGGGGATCATCTTCCCCAGAAGACGACTTACCGAAGATGTGCCTTCTGCAGTACCAGTAATCATCAACAGCGGTCTGCCATATCATGCTCAAAGTGTAAAGTGGCACTTTGCCTCAACTGCTTCATACCGTTTCACTCAAGATGATTGCTTTTATATTTAATAAGAACTATATTTCTTACCGTAATGACTTTTCAACGACCTTTCTGACAGTATTTTGTTCATTAAACTCATGTTGAGTTATGTCTTTATTCATATAAGAATGTTTTATTTTCATTATCATATTGTTCCTGTAAGTTATTATTTGTGTAATTTGCGAAGGATATGAATTTTATTTTACTACTTACTGACTCATTGCTATACCATGTTCATTTTATTTTGTTATTAACTTCATTATCGAAGAGAATTTTGTGTTACTTTTGACTGAATATTTTATATTATATTTTTAAGTTCCTATTTACTGACTTTGTTATATTATATTGAAAGTATTATTCATTTTCTCATTTTATTGGATCGTTATCTGAATATATATTTGGTTTGTATACTCTGTTCATTCTTTTCTTACATTGCGCATTCTATTTTCATTTATCTTCGGAAATATATGTATGTAGGTAGTTGTGTAGAGAGGGAAATTATATCTATTGATGACCAAACTACTATACATTATGTTGTTGAACGTGAAAATGTCTCCTGCTGCTAATAAAAATATGTATGGTCTTGGTGTCTTATATTTCTAACAATAGAAAGGAAAAGTGGTAAAAATATTTACCAACAAAAAATATACATATGAGTGGATGCTGGTAAGTATATTGACCATCCTTTTTCAAAAAACACAGAAGCATTTTGGAAAATATAATACCGTTCCAAACTTACTTGCTAAGTGTATGACAGATATAATGTACAAAAAGTGGTAAATTTTTGGCCCCACAGTTTTGCCACTTAAAGGGTTAAACTAATTATATTTTATAGTTATCGAAACAAACGACTGTCGCTGGGTTATACTAAACAATAAAATACATTTTACGAAATCAATGCTAATTAGCTCACAGTATTCGAACACCATGTATAAAAAATGTGTAAGACACCCGAACTTGAAAAAAGAACTACAACTACTCCAAATCCACTTTCCAAACATGCTCCGAATTTCGCTCAGAGGATCCGTAAAAACAAACTAGAAGTGAAAAAGAAAAAGGATTATCATTACCAATCTAGAAACCTGTGCAAACATTTCTCTCGCATATAAAACATGTTCGATCTAGTGAAATGCGCGGCACCACAGTTGAATAACAAACAAGGCGGCGAATATGGCCTGCGTCGGAACTTTCACTTTGTCATATTTTTCTGTTAAATTGCGGGAGAATTAATATGAAAGGCACCTGGGAAAGCTGAAATGTTTGAAATTCAGATTTGTCGAGTTTACATGTTGCACATATGGCTTTGGAGATTATAACTTTGCCGTTGTAATGGCCGTCGGTCCTTGGATACGGGGTACGTATGTTTAATGTGTTTAATTTCGCCATGTCCCGAATTAATATTAATTTTTTTCTTTGAAATCACATCAAACAAGTGGGATGGGGTTTTGTGCAAACAAAAATGCTCATTTCTGCACGACAAATAATTTCACCCGTAATAAATCATCTTCTAACATTGTGGTAAGATTTATTAGGGAATTGCCATAACAAACACTACCTTCGAATTTTCGAATTTTTTGCAAATAAGAGCGAAATAGTGCTCATAGAACCCATATACGTGTTCAGTTTTAGAGTTTATATATTTATAAAAAAAATTTTAACACAACACGAGGGCTTACAGCCTAAATACGATCGTACCGTGGGTGTTGACAAGGAGGAAAGAGGCAACTTTTTAATTCTGGACTTGTAGGTTTGGAGGTTCGGAGGAGAAGAAAAACATGTGCTGGAAAGGAATTCCACAACTTGGAAATCCTCGGGACAAAAGAGCGGGCATAACAAAATGTTCTATGTCTGGCGACCTGGACAGTAAAAGGGTGCATGGACAGTAAAAGGGTGCATTCGCTCTGTTCCCCTGGTAGATCTGTTGGGGGCAGCAGTTGGAGGAACTATTGAAGAAAGCTCCTCTGAGCAGTGCCCGTGCAGATATCTACAAAAGAGAGAGTGGTCACTAACAACACGTCGATGGGCAAGGGATGGCAGCCTTTGGGTGATGGTAGTGTTACCGATGAGACGTACAGCTATCTTCTGAATAGAGTCCAAGATAGCGAGTGTAGAAGCGGCAGCGGCACCCGAGATGTGGGAGCAGTATTCGAGGTTTGGCCTTATTTGTGAAGTATATAAGGTATAGAGGTTAGCTGGTGGAAAGTATTTGCGAGCCCCGAAGAGGAAACCTAATTTCTTAGCAGCCGCTTCTGCAATTGATGTGACATGTTGGTGCCAATTGAGATTTCGATCTACAGAAATCCCAACAAGTGAAAAGGACTCATTACTTTGAATAACTTGGTTGTTCATTATGATGGGTCTAGGGCAGGTGTATCTCTTATGAGATAGAAAGCAAGACTGATATTTGGTGGGGTGGAATTGTACAAGATTTCTACTTTTCCAGTCTAATATTTTTTGGAGATCCACGGAGACAGAACCCTCCATGAGTCTGCGATCCTCATCTAATTGGGCTAAAGAGGCAGGCTTAGAATATTGTATATTTGAGTGGAGGGTGCTGTCGTCCGCGTCACTATGAATTGGGTTGGATGTGCTAGAGAGGAGGTCATTGATGTGGAGAAGAAACAAAGTAGGGGCTAAAGCTGAACCTTGAGGAACTCCTGCGTTAATTGGATACAGTTTAGAGGAATGGCCATCCACGACAATAGAAATCCTCCAGTTGGAGAGGAAACTGCGGTCCAGGTACAGAGTTTTGGTGGTAGGCCATAGGCCGGAAGTTTATTAAACAGCGCTGCGTGCCAGACCTGGTCGAATGCTTTGGATATGTCTAGAGCGACAATCTGGGATCCATCGTGGTGCGCATTTTTTGAGAACAATTGCTGGGATCTCGGCAAGGCCAGAGGCTTTCCTGGTATTAAGAGCAGATAGCATCTTCCCTACCTTTTTAGTTTTGAAAATGATATCCGTCATTTTGTGCGCGACATTGGGGACTGTTGGTGGTTGCGACTATTTGGTGTCATTATCGACATTTTGTGAATCACCTCCTTTTTATTGAGTGACAACCCTTTAATTTCTTCAATAGCAACATGGGTTTTGCGACACATTTTTGAAATGCGTATTCAGAATAGCTTTTGATATAAGTATCGAAACTTGTGAACAAATTACTCAGATTACTTAACAACAACAAAAAAGAGCCTCGGTGGTTCAGGGGTAAGAACTTATGCCTCTGAACCGAAGGGTACTGGGTTCGATCCCAGGGTACTCCTTTCACTTTTTCAGTACAAATTGTAACGTTAACATCAGCCGAGGTTCTGGCATTGTATTTGAGCAAGTTGAATGTCTGCACGTTCCGCCCTTCGGAGGGGGCGTAAAGCCGTCGGTCCCGTGTTCATGCGATGTTGGGCACGTTAAAGATCCCTACCCTCCTTACAGAAAGGTAGGGGTTCGGCAAAATTTCCAGGATAGTGAGGTGAAACTGCTCCCTGGCGTCGGTGATTGGCCATAGTCGCGGAAATAGGCTGACGTTAAAGAAACAAAACACACACACTTAACAAAAACGAGATTTTTTAAACTATGTTCTTTTTTCTGATGAAGCTGCCTTTTGCCTTAATGGTAGTGTAAACAGACAAAGTTGTCGATATTGCTCAGACAGTAATCCATAGGTGGAAGGTCACCATGTAATTGGACCCCTCTTCATTGAACGAACTTTATCAACTTTACGCAATCTGAGATTTTATCCCCGTGTGATAGAATTGTTTCAAAATGATTTTTCCAATGTCTACTTACAACAAGATGGCACATTACCCAATTTCAGAGGTTGGTAAATACCTTAGTGTGATATTTCCCAACCAAAAAATTGGCAGAAGAGGACCAATTGAGTGGCCAGGTACGTCTTTAGATTTGTCTCCCCTTGATCTTTTTCTCTGGGTTCAATTAAAAAGCGTTGATCTTAAATACCTAAAGGATCACTGCAAAACTCAATTAACCAGTTAGACAAATGGCTTCAAGAGACTTAAGCATCTTCTTCAATAAAGTAAGATTTTACCATTTTCCCAAATAAATTGAATGAAAAGACAATTGTTTTTGCTCTTCATGAAAGTAATAGAAAAAATTACGACCATAAAAAAAGCACTGAATCCGCTTTCCAACAATGTGTTGGATGAGCGATCTTGCTATTTTAGAAATTAAAGAGCTGTCACCCTCCAAAAAAGGGATGCTTCGAAAAATATAAATAATACCACCAATAGTCGAGAATAATCTGTTATGCAATCCTACTAGTGATAAGTCGTTATTTAACAGTCTGTTATTTTTAAACGGTTGCCGAGCCGCAACGGTAACCACCAGTTATGGATTTATAAAAATAACATCTTACAAAATAACGCTTTTAACACTAAACTAGAATTCGTAGTCGTACCTGTTTCAGTTCCACTGCAACTAAGTTCGATTTATAAACATCGGTTTTCATCGGCAACTGTTAAATGTAACTATTTAACGGGATTAATGGACAAGAGACTGGGAATGCTAAATAAGTATGGGTATGCTATGCAGTATAGAGCGGACTTTACTTCATAACATATTACTTAATAGGTAACACGTTATTTATACTTGTGTGCTCGCTGTCGCTCACAGCTTTGGGAATGTAGGATACTATCGATGGATTATCCAGTTCAAAATAACAGATAAATAACTGAAGTTGTTATTTTCAACGGTTATTATGAAATAAAGTAAACGGCTTTTAGGTTTTCCACATCACTAAATCCTACAAATTTTGAGCCCGATGCCTTTCTAGGTTTGAAAGTAATGGCTTTGTTGCGTTACTTATGCGCAAGATGTAAATGTATAAAACATGAAAAATGGGTACCATAACGCACTTGCTGTGTCTAGACTTTTTTATATTTCTATTAATATATTGATATGTTCGAAATGTGTATATCGAGGCGGCGAATGGAGTAGTAATCTTTTATGACATTTCTATCTCTATGGAAGTTTTATTACTCGGTTTATTCAGACCCACTACCAAAGTGCATTAAAATTATTATACAGTCAAATTCTAAATTTCCATATCTATCTAAAAATAAATGAATTCCGAAGCATCCCAAATAACTTTTGGTACATATTTATGTAGATTTATTGATGTAGAAGTTTTATTTCACAGGAGAAAATAGAGTGCAAACCTTTCATAATATTTTGTATAATTTCACAATGTATGTAAGGCTAGATGTATTCTTACCATAATTGGAACCGCTGACCGGTTTCGCTCTAATCAGAGCTCGTCAGTACGGTATACTAATTATAGCGAGAACACACCTATAAAGTATAATATATTTCTCACTATATGTCGACAACTTTTATTTACAATAACTTACTAAACATTTATTATTAGTTATCAATATTTTACAAAAATGCCACAAAAATGATTTCTACGGAAACACTAATTTATGCACATTAATGCGAACACTTTTCAAATTCAGCCACTATTTTAGAGCGCCTGAATACGGCAGCTCGATTTTTTCGACGAGTAATACAAACAAAAAGCTCTCTGAATGCGTCATTTCCATGGTACTCAGCTCTCTCTTGGTACAAACGCCTTTTTAAAATTTGCGCAAAGTGTCAAAAATGCGAAAAAGTTGCAAAACAATTGAAATAGCTCAAAAACGATAAACGAGATATATTTTTTTCCTTACAAAGATGCATTGTAGGAATGGAAAAACTTAAGGGGTGTTCTATTAAAAATAGAAAGTATGTATCAGCAACGACTTATGGACCAGCCTGTGATTATCAAAATAACTTGATGAATGCAGCAGAAAACACCCTGTAATTAAGGACAATGTTTGCTCGTATCTAGTACATAAACAAAAATATTGAGTTGTGCCCTAGAATTGCGTCACCCTGCATATGTGTAAATAGACAAAAACTGAAACTTACCCCGTATATGAGTTTAGGGGTTCTAGTTCGCGCTCATTTGAAGAAATCTTTTCAAAATTGATAAGTCTACGGAAATTTGCTGAAATATAGACTATTAAACCATAAACTCTATAGCTAAAACTACTGCCAAAGCATCAGAAAGAGGGTTTTTTTGAAATGGATTTTCCGATAATATTTTAGTAAAAGAAGGGACAATTGAAGCTGAAACTTAAGGCTTTATAAAACACAACTATTACGACATTTCTTCTACAGAATACGTATTTGTTTCAGATTATTTGTCTGAAAGTTGCAAATTTTGACGATTCAAATCGCGACTTTGACGTTTTACGAAGAAAAATTTTAAAATTTTCAAAATATTGTTTTCTGTTACTTCTTGACGTTTTTGCGTCAAGAAAACCGAACCGTTCCATGCAATATTCAATTGGTTTTGTTAACGACACAAAATATTTTGCCCCTGTGTTTTCCTTTGATCACCAGTGGCACCTAAGTGTTTTTTCTTCAAATGCCTATAACTTTTTCTTCTTTTAACGTACTGATCTAAATTTCGGCGCGTACGGTAAGTTTGTTAGTAGAAACGTATACACAAAATTTGGTTGGCATAACTTTGTTATTTTCGGAGATACAAAAATTTTCCCAACGAAAACCCAAAACTTTCCCGGAAAAACTAGTGCAATCTTCCTGGCTAACAAACTTTTCTAAGATATAAAGTTTTTCAGAAGAAACTGGTGCGACTTTTTTGGCTAACGACTATGTTCAAGCCATTTGCAAAAGGCCCAATTAAAAAAAAATTAACGAAAAATCGCTAAACAAATAATTTTTGCTCTATATTATATATATATATATATATATATATATATATATATATATATATATATATATATATATATATATATATATATATATATATAAATAGCAGCCTTTAAGTTTAATAATCGGTAACACAACGACGTTTATAAACTGCAGCTGAATTTCAATTTTTTTTAAATAAAATTCAAAATATTTTTAAAACAAAACGCTGTAGCTAAAAATATACCACAAATCAAACTCAAAATAAATTTAAAAATCCAAAAATTAAGAAATATACAGGGTATTATATTTTAAGAAAAATTTTGTTTGCTTTGTCCTGCAAGTATGGGTCGTCCTATATAATCACAAATAATTTTAGAACATGCAGCCTGTGATTCTCTCTCTCTCTCTCTCTTTCTCTCTATATATATATATATATATATATATATATATATATATATATATATATATATATATATATATATATATATATATATATATATATATATATATATATATATATATATATATATATATATATATATATATATATATATAACCATATAGAAATTGTAACTGGCCCCGGATATGTGTTTTAAGGGGTTTATTTCGAGCTCATTTGAAGAAATTCGTTCAAAATTAATCAAAATCTCCTCATTAGTGATTTTTTTTTAATTCACTAAAAGGGATGTTAGCGGTTTCGCATGAAAAATCTGTTTTAGATTTTTCGTGAAAAGAAATTTGTTTAGAAAATTGTCATATGAAAAACTTTTTAGGTAATTTTCGTAAAAAAAAATTAATTTTGTGTGATATTACTATATAGTAGGTATAGATGGTATGTTCTGAGACCGCCTCCCGCGTCCTTCTACTGAGCATGCGTGTGACGTAACAAATAGGGCGGTTGTATTAAGTGTGACGTAAGATACAAATTGAGGTAGCGTAATCCAAGATGGCGTTCGAGATGGCCGACTGGAAGCAAAAATGATGATGGCTCCTCCTTGTATAAAAGATTCCGGAGGTAAAAAACCCACCATACGGATCTCCGGGAGATGGCTCTACAGGGGGCGCCAACATCACGATTTAACATATCCTTTTCGAATATATGTGGCCTAAATTCTAACCTGAACTCCGTCCACCATTTCCTCCAGGCTAACAGGCCCCAACTCCTCTTCCTCACCGAAACCCAAATCAATGCGAAAACAGCCACTAATCACCTTTCCAAGGTAGAAAAGAACAGAACAAGGCTATACTCCAGACTGAATTTTATTAGGTAAAAGCCCTACGCGTTTCGGCCCATAAATCTGGCCATCATCAGGGGCTTCGTTCTGTTTTTTATATAACAGAAACTGGACTTTACAAGAAATCTATCATCATGGCTATTTTCATCGACTGTCGCTTTTGTTTCCTTGCACTATATGGGTGAAGGCGGAATTAGAAGCATTAAAACCTCAAATTACAGCAATGGACAAACGGCGGTACAAATAAAATTTCGCATTTGAAATGGAGGACGGTTAAAAGTCGAATATATGAATAAGCCGAATATATGAATAGTTCTATTCATATATTCGGCTTTTAACCGTCCTCCATTTCAAATGCGAAATTTTATTTGTACCGCCGTTTGTCCATTGCTGTAATTTGAGGTTTTAATGCTTCTAATTCCGCCTTCACCTATATAGTGCAAGGAAACAAAAGCGACAGTCGATGAAAATAGCCACGATGATAGATTTCTTGTAAAGTCCAGTTGCTGTTATATAAAAAACAGAACGAAGCCCCTGATGATGGCCAGATTTATAGGCCGAAACGCGTAGGGCTTTTACCTAATAAAATTCAGTCTGGAGTATAGCCTTGTTCTGTTCTTTTCTACCTTGGAAATATGTCTAACCCAGACGTTGTGACGTTCAGAAATTACTAATCACCTTAATTTCCCGGGGTATGAGCTCCTTACTTCCTTTAGATTGCATGGAGACGTGTGCGCATACGTCCGTAGCAATCTACCCTGCACCACACTCCCCAATTTAGAAGCTGGAAGAAAAGACATACTATGGATAAAACTCTTTCTCTTAGGGCCGCAACTAAATTCATCTGCTGCAGGAATGGCTAGGATCTTCAAAAACCGATCCACAAGGGAGAGCAGCGGAGGCCTTTGCAGTCAGCAACTCTTTAACCAATATGGGTCAGCAACCTACTTACTTTCCTCGCATCCCAACACACAGCTCAAATCCCTCGGATCTCCTTCTTACTACAAATCCTGAATGCTATAAAATATCAGTCACCGCCCCCCGCGGTCGCTGAAACCACGGCATGGTCACTGCTTCCTGCGCAATGCAACCCGAGGTCATACAGTCATCACACCCACGTATCGCTTGGCACTACAACTCCGCAAACTGGAACGAAATGCGGGATTACTTTTCCTCATTTCCATGGGCGTCTGTCTGCTTCTCTCATCCTGACCCCTCTGATATCTCACAAAACGTCACCGAATTTATCCAAGCTGGCATGGAATTATTTATTCCACGTACACAGAAAACCTGTTCAGCCACTTAAAAGCCCTGGTTCTCTAAATGCTGTGACAAAGCCAGACTTGAAAAGGTCAAAGCTCACAAAACGCTTCTACACGATCCCAGTTAAGATAATCGTCAAGCATTTAACGACGGCAAGAAACCGCTATGTCCGCATTCTTTCTCTGGCAAAACACTCCTTTAATAACCACATCAATAACAAAGTCATCTTTAGCTCCAACGGCGGCAAACACTTCTGGACTCTTGCTAAATCTATGGGGAATAATTTCTGCAAAAGCATGTTCCCACATCTTGTCTCAGGGGATGAAATTGTTTCTACCGCCCTGGGCAAGGCTGAACTTTTTGCCTCGTTGTTTGCCGGCAATTCTACTCTCAACCCACGTCCAAATGTTCAACCATCAACAATCCACAATGTCACGCATAAAATGACGGACATCATTTTCAAAACTAAAAAGGTACGAAAGATGCTCTCTTCTCTTAATACCAGGAAATCATCTGGCCTTGACGAGATCCCAGCAATTGTTCTCAAAAAGTGCGCCCAAGAACTTGCTCCTGTCCTGAGTCGTCTGTTTCAGATATCTTACAATAAAGGCATATTTCCTAGTAACTGGAAAACTGCTCGAGTACAACCCATCCCCAAGAAAGAATCCAAAGCGCTTTCTAGCAACTACAGGCCTATTTCTCTCCTTTCAGTCGTCTCTAAAGTGATGGAAAAGTATATAAACACCGAATTACTAAAATTTCTTGAAAAACGCAGTCTAATCCACGACAGGCAGTATGGATTCCGTCAGCACAGATCGACTGCCGACCTCATTCCCTTTGTTACCCATTCTTGCAACAAGTGTATGGAACTACACGGTGAATCCCAGATTGTTGCTCTAGATATATCCAAAGCATTCGACCAGGTCTGGCACGCAGCGCTGCTTAATAAACTTCCCGCCTATGGCCTACCACCAAAACTTTGTACCTGGACTGCAAATTTCCTCTCCAATAGGAGCATTTCTGTTGTTGTGGATGGCCATTCCTCTAAACTGTATCCAATTAATGCAGGGGTTCCTCAAGGTTCAGCTTTAGCCCCTACTTTGTTTCTTCTCCACATCAATGACCTCCTCTCTAGCACATCCAACCCAGTTCACAGTTACACGGACGACAGCACCCTCCACTCAAATATACAATATGCTAAGCCTGTCTCTTTAGCCCAATTAGATGAGGAACGCAGACTCATGGAGGGTTCTGTCTCCGTGGATCTCCAAAAAATATTAGACTGGGGAAGTAGAAATCTTGTACAATTCAACCCCACCAAATCTCAGTCATGCTTTCTTTCTGATAAGAGATAGACCAGCCCTAGACCCATCACAATGAACAACCAAGTTATTCAAAGTAATGAGTCCTTTTCTCTTGTTGGCATTTCTGTGGATCGAAATTTGAATTGGCAACAACATGTCACATCAATTGCAGAAGCGGCTGCTAAGCAATTAGTTTTCCTCTTCCGGGCTCGCACATACTTTTCACCAGCTAATCTCTATACCTTATGTACTTCACAAAGAAGGCCAAACTTCGAATACTGCTCCCACATCTGGAGTGCCGCTGCCGCTTCTACACTCGCTATCCTGTACTCCATTCAAAAGAGAGCTATACGTCTCATCGGTGACCCTACCCTGACCCAAAGACTGCCATCCCTTGCCCTCCGACGTGCCGTTGGTGACCTCTCTCTCTCTCTCTCTCTCTCTCTTTTATAGATATCTGCACGGGCACTGTTCAGAGGAGCTTTCCTCTATGGTTCCCCCACCTGCTGCCCCCAGCAGATCTACCAGGGGACAGAGCGAATGCACCCTTTTACTGTCCAGGTCACCACACATAGAACATCTTGTTATGCCCGCTCTTTTGTCCTGATTACTTCCAAGTTGTGGAATTCCTTGCCGGCACATGTTTTTCCTTCTCCTCCGAACCTCCAAACCTTCAAGTCCAGAATTAACAAGTTGCCTCTTTCCTCCTTGTCAACACCCACGGTACGATAGTATTTATGCTGTAAGCCCTCGTTGTGTGTTGTTGAAATTTAAAAAAAAAAAATTAAATATGCATATTATTAACAAGCTAATTCAGAAAAATAGAAATGTTGAAATAAATTAAAATCAACGTTTTCGCTTTCATATATATATGTATATATATATATATATATATATATATATATATATATATATATATATATATATATATATATATATATATATATATATATATATATATATATATATACGTTCACTGTGGGATGTATAATCACATAGTAGTAAATCATATAGATGGTCTCCAAATTTGTGTAGATCATCACCAGTGGAAAATTCAAATTCTTTATTTAACCCTTTTCTCATCATTTCGAGTGTTTCCCGTTTAATTTCTGCTTCAGTTAGTGGTTCAATTTCTATTGTTGCGATCTCATCATCATCATCATCATCATCATCATCACCATCATAACTTTTATATTGATTAGCTGCTCCTTTGGGTAAATATTTGAAAAATGGTTTGGTTAAAGGAGCTCCCAGGTTGTATTGAATGAGTGACAAAGCAAATAATTGTGTACAGCAGCCTCCTACCAAATATATGTCGCACAATTCAACTATATGTCTGCTTTCAAAATCTCCACCTTTAGACGTGCGTTTATTTATAAAAGTTTCTTTTTGCATCTTTAACACAGTCTTACTTTCGATTTGTTTTCCCCACTATATATTTTACTTTTACCTTCATATCACTGTTTTCTGTGTAAACTAAACATCTGAGATGGTTTCTCCATCTGAGGTGGTTTCTTAATCGTAATAATATCCTCTATATTGATTTTGGTCTTCGCCTTTCGACCACTTGGAAACCTATTATATCTTCATTACAAACACACAAACAGAAAACAAGTTCCACAGACAATTTTATTTCCCCATTATCTATCTCAACAAATGCCGGTGACCCTCTTAATCCTCATCATCCTCTAAGTACCGTGACCAAAGCCCCCCACTTAATTGACTTTGACCCTACTACTTTCACTGACAACGAAGCAGGTAGACGGAACGACATATATAAGACAAGACCCGCAACGAACTGCCAGATCTCTCTGAGGCCTAGGGTTGAACACACTGAGACCTCACAGACGATCTCCGGAGAGATTTGGGGAGTAGGCAGATTGAGGCCCCGTAATCGAGCTACCACAACCCAACCCACCTTTGTCCACCGCTCTAAGGAGTAGGCAGATTGAGGCCTTAGAGTGTCCTTACATATTTCCTTTCTTTACCTCTTGAAAATGGCTCCAAAACGGAAGCCTAAACGTCAAGTTTTCATCAATTCTGGACGCGGTTCAACCTGAGAACCAAGTATGTCTCACATTAAAGACCGCGGAAATCTTTCTGTTGACTAAGTGAGTAAACTGAAGCGGAATAGAGTGGTATCGACAGTTACGCACGTTTAAACAGGTTTGGTCTACGATCGTAGACCGCGCGCGTAACGGTGCTACTTTTTTGTGGAGAACCAAATTTCTTGTTTTGATAATTTAGCACAAAGCAGGTAAGTGCATATTAATATACAGCACAGTGTTAATAATTATATTTTGTTGGTTAGTTATAGTGATTAGTTAAGTATAATTGATTGCTAAAACGTGTAAATTATTGTTAGTGTATGACTTTATTTTATTTTGTTTTATTTTCATAGCTAGCGAATACCTTACTATAGACGAACAATTATTGGCTTTCAGAGGACGCTGCTCATTCTAACAATATATACCCAACAAACCAGCCAAATATGGTATAAAGATGTTCTCTCTAGTCGATGCCAAAACTTCATATACCTTCAATCTCGAGACATGGGGTTAAGGAGTCGCGGGCCAAAGGACTCCAGGGGGCAAGCTGAGGAAGTGGAAATAACAACATAAACTCCCGATGAAGCTTTGCCCAAGACCGTCATGCGCGGTAAAAATCCGCATCCTGCACGAGGTGACCCTGCTAATAACTAAACATGACGGATCTAGACAAGGAGGTCGAACTAAACTCCCCCAATCTACGGTGTCACGTGACCCGTGCCTATGGATGGATGGCACCAGGGCGATGGTGTCGTGAACGGAACCTCTGGAGTACCAGGCAACCCTCCAGAGTAACCCGCCTTGTACCACACAGGGGGTTCTGATGGTGTGGACAGTATTTCCCCCATTCTCGTGGGAACAACATGAAGATTATAAATACATATAAAACCAAAACCAATGAGGCTCGAGGAGTGGCTCCGGCTACAGACTTGAGCCTTGAGTCTATCCCGGAAACGGAGACGAGCCAGGGTGCGGCAGCGGACTCTGGAGGTCCCACGACCGGCGTAGATACGGGGGATCAGGGGGTAGCTTCGGCCAGAGACCTGTTCCCGACACCCAAGCTGGAGGCTGGGTCCCACCGGAGGGCGGCGAGCTCCGCGGACTCCGGGGGCCCCTCCACCAGTGAGGACTCTACTGTTAGAGTAGAGGGACTGCCCCGGCAGTCCAAGCGTCTTTCCGGGGCGCAAAGAAAGAAGCTCCGGAGGGCGCAAAAAATGGCGGCCGGGACCTGGACGGTCGAGAAACCTGTAAAGGCGCAAGAGGGGAGTGCGGGTCAGAAGAGGACGCGCTCGAACTCTAGCACGCCCACTACAGACAGACGTTCCAAAAGGGCCAGGGTGCCTGTAAAGGCGCAAGAGGAGAGTGCGAGTCGGAAGACGCCGCGCTCTGGCTCTAGCACGCCTACTACAGACAGACCTCCCAAAGGAACTAAGGCCGGAACACCGGCGCAGACTGGCTCTTACAGGGAGGCTGCGGAGGGCCTCGGGATGGCGGTGATTGACAGACGCCATCCTGAGGTCACGCTAGACCAGGGGAAGGCGGACCTGATCCAGGCTGCGGTGGTAGCTGCAGTGGACTCTCTTCAGGAAGGGGAGAGCCCGCCTCAGTTCCACCGGACGCGCCTGACGGGGGGCATCCTCTGGATAACCTGTGCCGGCCCGCAGTCGCGGGACTGGCTGCGGAAAACGATCGGGGGCCTCGGTCAGATTTGGGAGGGGGCGGACTTGACAGCCGTCGACCCCAAGGAACTCCCAAAGAGACGCAAGGTCCTCGTACGGATCCCTGACACCGTCCCGCAGGAGACGGTGATCAGCAGACTTAAGATCCAGAACCCTGAACTGGGGACGCAACACTGGTCGGTTCTAAGCAGGAAGGCAGAGGAGAAAGGACAGACGCTCGCCTTCTCGATCGACCCGACATCTTACAGAGCCCTTGAAGGAACCTCCTTCAAGGCATTCTGGGGCATGGGAAGGGTTAGCTTCCGCCCACTGGGGAAGCAATTAAGGGTTAATGGGACTTAGGTTCCTTCAGGTCAACCTCCAACACAGTAGGGCAGCCACGGCCGGACTACTAATGGCTCTGAGGAACACGGATGTGGCCCTCATCCAGGAACCGTACTCCTACAAAGGAGAGATCAAGGGACTCGGCGGAGCTAATGGAAAGCTCATCTACAGCAGGTCCAGCGAGAATCCGAGGGCCTGCATTTTTGTCAGGGAAGGGATAGAGTTTCTCCCTCTAATGAATTTCTGTTCCAGGGACCTGGCAACGATCAAAATCCGATGTGGAGGAGCGGATGGGCTGAGGGACATTACTGTCGCGTCAGCCTATCTGCCAGGGGACAGCACGGACCCTCCTCCACCCAACGAATTGGAGCAGCTGATGGTGGGTAGCAGAGCAGGTGGATGGCAGACCATCATCGGCATGGATGCGAATGCGCACCATGAGTTGTGAGGTAGCTCGGACACAAACTCTAGGGGTGAGGCACTTTTACAATTCTTTATGAAATTTAATTTAGACATATTGAATAGAGGTAATAAACCGACATTCGTCACAACACGGCGTGAGGAAGTTTTAGACCTAACAGTTTCCACCCAGTTTCTGGGTGACTTTGTTAAAAGCTGGGCTGTGTCTGGGGAAGTGAGTAGCTCAGACCACAGATACATCCGGTTTGAAATCGCCAAAGTCGAAAGAGAAACGGTATGGTACCGGGACCCCCGCAAGGCGGACTGGGAAGCCTACAGGGCAGACCTAGCTGTGGAACTGCGGGGGGTTGAGAGGGCCATAAGGGATTCAATAGACCTCGAGATTGCAGCAGTCCAATTGCGAGACGCAATTACCTCGGCCTATAACGCCAACTGCCCCCTGAAAATGAGGGTGTCCACCAGGAACGTCCCATGGTGGAACGAGGACCTCAGGCAACGGAGGACGCAGGTTCGTAAGCTGTTTAACGCGGCCAAAAGGTCGGGAGCATGGAATGAGTATAGACAGGCCCTATCGACCTATAACAAAAGACTGAGGGACGCCAAGAAGGAGTCGTGGAGGAGGCACTGCGAAGAAGTGGAAAACACGTCCGAGAGTGCTCGACTACACAAGATCCTGTCTAAGGGCCCTCAGACTAACATAGGCTCCCTTAGAACACCCACGGGAGGCTTTACAAGCTCGGGGGAGGAAACTATGGAAATTTTACTCCAGACGCACTTCCCCGGCTGTAACATAATAAACCAATCACCTCCGGACTGGGAACACTCAGAAATAGAGGCGCCTTATAGGCGGGCATCTAGAGTAGACTGGACAGTCGCTAAAGAGGTGGTTACCTGGAGCAAAATCAGATGGGCCATTAACAGCTTTAAGCCATACAAATCGCCGGGATTTGATGGAATAATGCCCATCATGCTCCAACAGGGGCTAGATATACTGGCGCCGGTGCTTACCCTCATTATGAGGGCCAGCCTGGCTCTGGGGTACATTCCGAGGGCATGGAGACTGGCCAGGGTTGTATTTATTCCTAAACCTGGGCGTCCAACAGACCAGGCAAAGTCCCTGAGGCCAATAAGTCTCATGTCCTTCTTGCTGAAAACAGTGGAAAAACTGCTCGACCGGCACATTAGGGGCGGTGTACTGGAAGCATATCCTCTACACTGCGGACAATATGCATACAGAGCAGGATTCTCAACAGAAACAGCACTGCACCAACTGGTGCTGAAACTGGAGAATACGCTGGAGAACAAGGAGGTGGCGCTGGGGGCCTTCCTAGACATAGAGGGGGCCTTTAGCAACACCTCGTTCGGATCGGTTCTGGCAGCTGCCCGGGAGCGTGGAATAGAGGAGACCTGCTGCAGGTGGATCGGTTCCATGCTCAGGGACAGGGCGGTGTTCACCTCACTCGCGGGAGGGACTCTGCTGGCGGGGGTCGCGGCGGGGTGTCCGCAGGGGAGCGTTCTGTCTCCCTTGCTCTGGTGCCTAGTCGTGGACGGCCTGCTGGGGAGGCTCTCGGGAGGGGGGTATGAGGTACAGGGCTATGCGGACGACATTGTCATCATAGTCCGAGGAAAGGTCACACAGGCAGTGTGGGAGCGTATGCAGACTGCACTGAAAGTGGTGGAAGGTGGACGGTTGATCAAGGGCTCGGGGTGAGCCCCGAGAAAGCAACCGTCGTGCCGTTTACGAGGAGGAGGAAGTGTGAAAGCCACAGAACTCTCACTCTATACGGTAGGAGCGTTCCAATGGCCAGGGAGGTAAAATATCTTGGGGTCGTATTGGACTCTAAGCTAACCTGGAATGGTCACATTGGAAAAATACTGCGTAAGGCAGTCATGACCTTAGCCGTCACTAGGCGGCTATATGGAAAAACGTGGGGACTAAGACCTAGTATGGCCCACTGGCTGTACACAAGGGTGGTCAGACCATCGTTAACATATGCGGCACTGGTCTGGTGGCCTAAGGTGACACAATCCAGTGCCAAACAAAAACTAGGCAAGATCCAAAGGATGGCTTGCCTAGGCATCACAGGGGCCATGTCTTCAACCCCAACAGCCGCCATGGAGGTGTTGCTGGATCTACCCCCCCTACACTTCGTTATTATGGGAGAGGCCAGGCTAGGACTATACAGACTAGCCTGCAATGGTAGACTGAAGATCAACCCAGGCTTCAGGGGCCACTGCAAAATTCAGGAGATCGTGAAGGAACCCATGCTTGAAATGAGGTCAGACTTCGCGAGCCCGCGAATGTGCAGGGAAAACAACTTCACAGTGGAAATCCCTGATCGCGGGGCATGGCGGGAGGAGACACCGGGCATACCACGGGACGCGCTCGTCTGGTTCACGGACGGATCTGGCGGGGAGCGTGGGACGGGGGCAGGTGTTTACTCGGAAGGACCGAGGGTAAGTCACAGTATTTCCCTCGGAGCCCATGCAACGGTGTTTCAGGCCGAGATGTACGCCATCCTGCACTGTGTGCGGGAGAACAAGAGGAGGGGCTACACCAACAAGCGGATCCTCATAGCCACAGACAGCCAGGCAGCCCTTAAGGCACTAAGTAGCCCACAGGTAAATTCCTGGCTGGTGAGTGAGTGCCGAGACGAGACGAGCGACCTGGCTGGGCAGAATGAGGTGACCCTCATCTGGGTGCCGGGTCACTCGGGGGTCAAAGGCAATGAAGAAGCTGACAGTCTCGCAAAGAGGGGGTCAGCAGAACCATTTATGGGACCAGAACCGGCTCTGGGCGTGTCAAAGAGCACTGCCAGGGGAGCCATTAAGTCCTGGGTCAGAAACCAACACAAGGTGTACTGGGCGGACTGTCCAGGGCTCAGACATGGGAAGTCAATAATTGACGGACCCAGTTCAAAGAGAGCTGTGGAGCTGCTAAACCTTAGCAGAGGACAGCTCAGAAACACAACAGGTCTCTTGACGGGACACATGGCCGTCAAGAAACACCTACATAAAATGGGGCGGTTCGAAGGGGACCTCGCATGCAGACTCTGCGGCGAGGGGGAGGAATCAGCCCAGCACATCTTGTGCGAGTGTATAGCTCTGGACCGGAAAAGACAACTGATCTACGGTCACTCTAGACCGGAGACAGAGCAATATAAAACTTCACCCTACCAATCGCTGTGCAGACTAGTTCAAGGCACAGTGATTTTGTAATGGGTGGAGTAAGACTAGGGGTATGCACAATCAACCAAGGGTTGCGGTGCTATCGGGGCGGCAAGGCCGCGGACGAGCCCTGAGGGAACAAAAAAAAAAAAAAAAAAAATCTCGAGACATACATGGGAACCCAGCCAGATGGTCCTTAAAAATTGAGCAACGCTGAGGATGTTGTACTACGATTAGTACATCCCATAGAGGGAACTAATCGTAACATTACAGGAGATAATTGGTTCACAAGTATTCCGCGGACAAGAGAGTTGTTGCACCAAAAAACTTTACGTATATTGGGACTATGTGCAAGGATAAACGTGAGATTCCCTTGGAGTTCTTGCCTAATAAGAAAAGAGAAGAAATGGTCTCGTATTGTCCAAAGAAAAATAAATCAGTTATTTTGGTGTCTTCGGTGCACCACGACAACGGAACTGATCCCGAATCAGGTGATGCTTAAAAACCAGATATTATAACCCAATATAATAAAACTAAAATTGGTGTAGACTTGGTGGATCAGTTATGCGAAAAATATAACGTCGCAAGAAACTCGCGCCGTTGGCCAATGGTTATATTCTATAACCGCTTGAATGTATCTGGCATGAACGCCCTTTGCGTGTATAAATCAAATCATCCCTTAGAAAAAGTTGCCAGAAGTGAGTTCATTGAAAAATTCTCTTGGGAACTCATCAAGCCACAGATAGAGGCTAGATCAAGTATTGTCTCTTTGCCAGTAGAACTGAAAAGGCGGGCGCGAATGTTTCTTGGACTCGGAGCGCTTGTACCCCGCCCCCCTCTTCAGCAGAGATCAAAAAATTACGTCGGACGATGTCATATTTGTCCTCGAAACCGCAACAAATCCTCAAGAAATGCTTGCGTAAAATGCGGACATTATGCTTGCAAGGAACACATGACGGACATGTGTACAACCTGTTTATCTGAGTGAAAATATTGCCATTTTTCATCTACCCTTATATTGTTTGTTAATAAGTTTATTTTTTGCATTTACCGCATTTATGTTAAATTGTCATATGTTCCAGCAGAATTTATTATTTTTTAAAATTTTTTCTGGTATATCAATTTTTATTTTTGTTTCAAACTGGATACATGCTAATAAATGTATAAAAAGGTGTTATTCTCGTACTTATTTATTTTTCAAACAATTATATAAATATATTTAAAAAAGTACATCTCCGACGAAAATATATATATATATATATATATATATATATATATATATATATATATATATATATATATATATATATATATATACAGTGTGTCCAAGATAAGGAGGGGATAGCATGGGGAAATCGGAAACCGTAAGAGATACAGGGTGGGTTGAATTAGAAAAAAGTTGCCCATTTTAGAGCTCAATTAAAAGGTATTTTAAAATTTTGGAAATTCCGATTATTTCCGGAGATATTCGAAAAAAACCGAAATTTGCCAATTTCGGTTTTATTTTTTTCTGACCTTATTTGAGAAGATATTGAAAAACAAAAAACACTTTCTCACATACACTTTTTAAGCTCTACAAGTTGGTGTTTACAGATTTTTTCTTCGATGTTTCGTCTCCGAGAAACCATCATCAACTTTAATTTTTTAAATGCGGCCCTGCAATTTTTATTTCGAAAACTTTAAACCATTTTCAAATCTAAATTAGAGGATGTATAATTTCTAATGGTTTGAATATTTTTTCAGCTTATTTCAGTCATAAAAGTTGTTTTTTCAGGAAAAATATTTTTAGTACGGCCCTGAATACTCGAAAAGCATTTATTTCTATAAGTAGTACCTTTTAAAAAGTCAATGAAGAGAAAAACGTTTTCAGTAATATTTCTTTGTTATTAAAATGTAACACCGTACTATTATAAGACTAGGTCGTAAACATAGAGGGCTTTGAAAAATAAACAAGTTCTCTCTAATGACAATAGAGATCTTTCATCAAATATAAATGTCAGTGTCAATTACTTCACTTTGTTAAATACAGTTAATTGGGTACAAGCTCTTTCAATTTGTTTAAAAATGGTTGGACATTTTTCTTTTGAGGAAAAGTTCGACATGTTAAAATGTTACATTTTGTGCTATAGTAATACAGGAAAAGCTGAGCAAATGTATTCAAATTATTATCCTGAAAGAGTACAGCCAAATAGAAAGATATATGGAAGAATAGTTACCAATTTATTGCAGTATGGTTCATTTAAGAAACCAATTGTTACTAGAAGCAAACCATGCACTGAAGTAACTCAAAATAATGTACTGTTAGCTGTAGCACAAGACCCTACAACATCGGTTAGAAATATTGAAAGAGTAACTGGGACTCCAAAATATACTGCAAATTTTATTTTGCGTAAGAACAAATACCATCCTTACAAATTTCGAATCTGACAATGATTACGGCTCGGGGACGATATAAAACGCAGGACATTTTGTGAGTGGTACACTAGAAAATGTCAAGAGGATGAACATTTTGTTAATAAAATATTATGGTCTGATGAGAGTATGGTGACTAACAACGGAATCTTCAACAGGCGAAATACACATTTCTGGTCCAGAAGAAATCCGCGTTTATACAAAACGTCTAAGCACCAACACCGTTTTGGTTTCAACATGTGGTTGGGGATGTTAGGGACACGGATAATTGGGCCATTTTTTTATCATGGATCACTGACTTCCGACCGGTATCGAAATTTCCTGCAGAATAATTTGGAAGAATGGTTCGATGCTCACTTACCATTAGCAGAAGTCAATAACAACTGTTCAAGAATACCTATCAAACAGGTTTCCTGACAAATGGATAGGTACGCCTTCAGATGTTTCTTGGCCTCCACGATCGCCATATCTAACACCTCTTGACTTCCATTTTTGGGGGTATGTCAAAAACTACGTATACCAACGAAATTTTCACACGGAGGAACGATTACGTCAACTAGTTTTGCAAGCATTGCAAACCATTACACCAGATGCAGTAAACAATGTTTTGGATTCCACAATTAGACGATGTTACCTATGCCTAGAAAATAATGGTGATTTGTTTAAACATCTCTTATGATTAAGGCAGATAATCTATTTACATATAACATTCATTAGTTAATAAGGTACCTACATTTCATGAATTTAAGTTATTTTATTGGTTTATTTATGACAAATGTGTTTCTTTTTCATTAATAAGTTTGAAGAATCTTACTGAAAATGTTGTATTTCATTGACATTTTAAAAGGTACGACCTTACCGAAATAATCGCTTTTCGAGTATTCAGGGCCGTACTCAGAAGATTATTCCTGAATAATTTTGTTTTTTGACTGAAACAAGCTGAAAACATATTCAAACCATTAGAAATTATACATCCTCTAATTTAGATTTGAAAATGGTTTAAAGTTTTGAAATAAAAATTGCAGGGCCGTATTTAAAAAATTAAAGTTGATGATGGTTTCTCGGAGACGAAACGTCGAATAAAAAATATGTAAACACCAACTTGTAGAGCTTAAAAAGTGTACGTGAGAAAGTGTTTTTGTTTTGTTTTTCAATATCTTCTCAAATAAGGTCAGAAAAAATAAAACCGAAATTGGCAAATTTCGGTTTTTTTCGAATATCTCCGGAAATAATCGGAATTTCCAAATTTTCCAAATACCGTTTAACTGAGCTCTAAAGTGGGCAACTTTTTTTCTAATTTAACCCACCCTGTATCTCTTACGGTTTCCGATTTCCCCATGCTATCCCCTCCTTATCTTAGACACACTATATATATATATATATATATATATATATATATATATATATATATATATACATATATATATATATATATATATATATATATATATATATATATATATATATAAATAGTTTACAATGTTTTTAATAATTTGTGTCATAAGGTGTCATATGTTGATAAAACAAAATGGTCTACATATGTAGACCGCGCGACTAAACTTGTCAAAAATACCGCGCGCCTAACGTAGGGTTAAGCTGAACGTTTCTGCTTACGTGTTAACATCTTAATTTTGGTTGGTACGAAACGGCGCAAGGAACATTTCAATGTAATTAACGTAACTGCATTCATTGAAATGTGTATGTCAGAAACAGTGATGTCGTCGTTTAAAAGGGCGGTAGGCCCCCCGAAACTTAGTGAACCGTGATAAATGTTATCAATCAACAGAATGTCTTCTATAGAGCTGAGAAACCCAACATTTGCTACGGTATTATAATAACAATTAAACGAGGAGCGCGAATCTGCACTAAGCACCTAAATGAAGATAATGTGGCAACACTTGTTGAGGCACAAATATTCTCAGCTACGTTTAGGAACGTTATATACAACCTAGATGCTATTGGAATTTCACGCTGTAATAAGCACAACTAGGACGACAACGTTGATAATAATGAAGTTGTTTTACGAATAGTTACTTGCTGAAGTTGCTACAGGTGTGATAACAATGGGTCACGTTGACACAAGGTCTAATTTAGTTTGGCCTCTGTTTTCGTATAAAATGATACAACAGTGTTTGTTATTTATGTTAACAATTTTTGAGAATAAGTACACTTGGAGAACCCAAATCACCACAACACCTTTTAAAAGACCTGACAATCGTTTTACTAACCAAGTTAGCGCCATCAGAGGATGAAACATTCTAAATACTTAAAAACTAACATCACCTTATATACCGAATCTCAGGTAAAGAGATCGAACTGAGATGAGACACTAGTCGTAGGCAATTTCCACAGTGTATTGTATTTTTATCGCCGGACAAGGTCTTTGCGCTGTCCCTACTACTTTATCTAAAAAGTGTTCATCTGTAATAGTTTTGAGAAGGTTCAACGACAGCTAAATTAACAACGATTCCTTTGGCGGCAATAACTGTACACTTATGTTATCGGTAGAACGTGCCGAAAACGTGGGAATTTTATTTAACAAAGCAATCGATCAGGTGACTCGTAATTGGCGCTGGTGAAGTGTGCATACATTTTTTGTTCTAACTATATTTCGCAATATATACGCTTTCGAACCCATTTAGCTGGTGTGGTTTTCTAACATTTTTTATTAATTTCAGATTATCTTTATCAACGTGATGATTATTATCCCAAATATGTCATGCGACGGAAGACTTATCTACAGTACCGTAACGTAATTGGGATATGTGTTCTTTGAATCTAATTCCAATCGATCTTTTTGTTTGTCCGACGTATTTAAGATTACAATCTTTACAACTTATTTCATAAATTCTCGACATTTTGTCCGCGCTATCCTTGTCTTTTGGGTTGCCTAGCAAGTTTTTTAAGGTATTTGTTGTTGAAAATGTTAGCTGTAAATTGACTTTTTTTAAAAATGCTGTCTAGACCCCCTGTGATTATAGGTTCAAATGGTAAGCAAACAAAGTTTTTTTCCGATTTTTCTCTTCTGAACGTCGTTGATTCCGTCAACATTTTCTTTATTTTCTGCTTCTTGATTAATTTTTCCACTAGGCAAGCAGTGTATTCGTTATATTCGGCCACGTTCTTAATATAATTTAATTCTTTGGTATATCTACTTTTGTAGGAAAATTAATTAACCGATTCACTAAAAAATTCAGACTGGCCATTTTTTGTGCGTACGTATGATGTGAGCCGTTCGGGATGTAGCTTAAGGTAGTGGTTTCTTTTCTATAGTAATGGCCTATGTATGACTTTTACAGTGGACACATGATATATAAATATATAAACCACTTGTTTTTATACTTTTTTTGTCGTGAATCGATTTATTTCAAATTTGGTGCACACGTATATAATATCACTCTGTATTTATGTTGCAAATTTGACATGGATCTATTTTAATTTAAAGACCGAAGCTACCCTTGACCGACAGATAAGGACTCATAACTTTTTTGCTTGAATCTTTATCTCAAATCTAATAATACACGATTGAGGGGAAATATAAAATCTTAAAAAAAAGGTCATTTTGTTGCATCACGATAAAACTAACCGTTTTCGAAAAGAACGTTCTTAAAAATTTACTAGTATGATTCAATACGAAATCACATAATCTCATTTTCAATATTAACGGAGCGTGCTTTGAAAACATTCTCTGTCAACAAGATCATGTGGCGTTAGTTTTGACAGATAATAGTTTGTTGTCATTTTACTTGCGGAATAGTTGAGGTTAATTATAAAATACGATGAATCA
Organism: Tillus elongatus; assembly: GCA_964006375.1. Lineage (NCBI taxonomy): Eukaryota > Metazoa > Arthropoda > Insecta > Coleoptera > Cleridae > Tillus > Tillus elongatus. Next base: position 33,040,355 of record OZ023262.1, on the reverse strand, counting down.
TAATAATTATTCTTACGTTGAACTACGTGACATGCATTATTATTATGGTATAGCTGGCGGCAATGTC